>JALMQS010000030.1:36036417-36198767 GCA_024734495.1 Forficula auricularia | reverse complement strand
TTAAACCCCTAAAGAATGTGATTTATCTACCTGAGAATAACGTCCCAATTGATTACGAAAAAACCCCATCAAAAACAATTTTGTCGAAAGATGAGACCGTGACGAGATCAGGACCGTCACCCGAAAAGCCCCCTAACCCATGAATTTCATCAAAATCCGGTAGGGCTCGTTTTCAAAATATAACGAAGACACAAATATATAAACAAACAAATATATATACAAACTAATTAAACGCTACTTAATTTTTGCTCGTTTAATAAGAGTAGGAGATAGGGATAACGGGGGCGCTCTCATTTAATTCATATTTCTCGCTTTAGTTGTCGAGACAAACAAGCACAAGCCAACATTCTACATTACACTAAGGTAAATAAATCTTAATTTGAACCCTTTGTCCTTCGCTACAATCCAAAAATTTCCCTCGGAGCTTTATAATCCAAATCTAACGTGAGTTTCAAGTGTCCATTTAAATATTTGAGAGTGTAATGGTATTTAAAGCTTCACAAAGCTCGCCGGGATTGCCCTAATTAAAATTCATTGTAACTCAACGTCTTTCAATTAATTGACGTGTATTCTAGACATGTCTTGGATTATGGTAACTTATCATTTTTCTGGTTTTTACTTTTACCATATAGGGTATGGTCAAGTGAAGTAGCAATCGTGCATGAAAAAAGTGTTTTTTGCTTCTTTTTTTTTAAATATCTCAAAAACTGCTGAAAGTATTTTTGATCAAAAAAATTGAGCAAAACCGTGGCATTTCGGTCTACAAAAAAAAGCCCTAATAAGTGGACATCGAAAAAGTTACTATTTTCGAGAGAACGATTGTTTCGTCAAAAATAGTACTGTGAGTCTATTTTGAGTGGCCATATGAAGATTAAGAGCTGAGATAGATTTTTGGTGCATATCATGCCTAGCAAATTAAGGGGGTTAAAGAAAATTAAAAAATCTAAGTGCCATTTGAAGAACGAAGCTTCAACCACAATTTTGTATACACACTTGGCAGTGGGGCCCCGAAGAAAAATCTAAAAAACTCAGAAACTAACGGCCCTAAATGGAAGAAGGGGGGGGGGAATTCAAAAAAATGAAAATATAGGCTCTTGTACCAAACTCAATCAATAATCAGTGGGCCCAGAGTAATCTAAAATTGCAAAAACTAATTTATGGTAAATTTGATATATGTACCATATAGAATGCTCCTTATTTTGAATATTTTCAAATATTTACTCTGACTGGAGAGCTTATATGGACTCTAAATAAAAATAAAATATATCCCCCAAGTTTCAAGTTTCTATCTCAATTTTAACCTAGTGCTACACAGCGATTAAATTTCCCATCTAAATAACATGGGATTTTTAGCATTGAACGATCAATTTTTATTCCGGCCAAAGTAATGGTTCAAAAAATTTGAAACTTTGTAGACTTTATCCTCATAATAGCTATCCTTCAGAATTTTTACAGATTTTTAGCTATTACAATTTTGGAGTTACATCTAGATAAAATACTGCTTATATCTTAGTGTTACTAAGTTATAGACTCTAAAATTATAATAGCTAAAAATCTGCTCAAACATTTCCGAGGGATCGCCAGTCGTATAAGGAGTACCTGGAGCCACCGAGCGATGCGGTAACCCCTGACCCCCCCTCCGGAAACCACACACCTCGCCCCCACCACTGCACACTCACTCCACCCCACCCCACTCCAACCGCGCCTCCCACCCCCGAATCCCCCACAACTGCACCCCACCTCCTGCACCTCCCACATCCACCCCACCCCGCACCCATGTTTCTGCATTTCTAGCTTTCTAATGGTCTACATATTATGTGTATATTTGTTTACTCGTACACCAATTTGCCCACATTCGTTCATATTGATAAACATTATAAAAAAATAAATAGGAAAATAATAATAAAAAAATAATCGTATAGGATCTGAAATAAAAACATAAAATTAAATAAGATTTGTTTTCAAGTTATATAAAAAAAAGCCACTTGAACCACTTTATTTGTAAACACACCCGTAATATTATGATTTAGACACCTGCTAATTAAAAACAAACAAAAAATTCCTAATTTTAATATAATATATTAATATTTGCTATAACCTATTAGTGGGTTTTAAAATTAAAAAACCAATTAAAAATAAAAGATAATTGAACAAAATGTAAACAAACTTTTTTATTGAGAATTTCATCTATCAATAATTACTTTAATTAAGAAAAGATCAATTAAGATGAAATGTGTCGAGGTCCAGACCTAGCCAGCCACTCTTAATTCCTATAACGTAGAACGTACCATATGATATTATATATAGCATATATAACATAGTATCTTCATTTCCTTCCCGAGGAGGCGGTTGTGTCACTCAAAAACATTTTAATCAGCAAATGAAACCGATATCTCATCAACAAACAACAAGTGGACCCACACACATTGCGGTCAATTTTAGTAAATGCTATTCATAAATTAATACTATTAATGTTGATTCTTTTAGCTTCAAAGGTTATTTGTCAAACAATTGAAATAAATTTAATAAATTATAATTTATTTATACACTGAAAAAAACGATATATTTATAGTTAAGAAATTATATTTCATATAAATAGATGGTGAAGTTAATTATGGCGAAATCGATGTCTGTTCAAAATGAATAAATGATATACGTATTTTAAGTATTCTCATATATTTGGAGCAACTCTAGATATATTAATAGTTAAGATGCCGCTATTTGAACCAAACACCAATAAGTAAATTATGAAAATATTGTTATTTGAGTGAAATAGTGGAATAGTTAACTTTAAGTTGGTTATTTAAATGGAATAATACGTAATTACGACAAGAAATTATATAAACTTGAATATTTTTTATTTATAGTAAATAATATTCAAGCTTATATCATTTATATTTATTTGATGTAGAATCTATATTCAAATGAATAATATAAATATTTAATTTAATTATTCATTTGATTGAATTAATTAAAAAAATTAATTTAATTTAATTTTCTATATTTATAAGGTTTTTTTTTATAAATTTTATTAAACCAATTTTTTTACATTAATTAATGTATACATTGTATTTTAGCTTGGATTCCGGAGATTACTTCTCCACCATCGAGTGTCCTTGATCATCTTTTTAGTCCTTGTTTTTAATAAGAGGAAAAAACTAATTAAATAAAAAAAACCTCTTTTCCGATAATTATTTCAAATCCATTATCGTCTCCCCAATCTTCTTTCTATATTTATAAGGTACCTAATCTAATTTTAATATATATTAATATTTTTTATAATCTTATTATAGTGGGTTTTAAAATTAAAAAAAACAATTAACAATGTAAACAAAATTTTTGTTAATTTTTTTTAATATCTTAATTATTAAGATATCACTATTTGCAGAAAATCTAAGTCGTTTTATGATAAAAAAAAACATTCGTTTAGATATAATAAGAGGTTTCATTAGAAGCAAACAAGACATTCATTTGATATTAAGAGATATCTAATAGAATAAAATAGATCACTCATGTATATAATATATTTGGATTAAATACCTAAAAATTTGGTCGTATTTGAAATGATTTTGATATATCTTGATTATTAATAAAATATCTTTGGAATAAATGAGAGCTCATTAAAAATGCTCAACTCTATCAATATATTTATTATAAATAAATTGTTTTTTCAGTCTAGGTTCGTATTTACATTTTGACCATTTTCACTATATTTAGGTAAATATCGTTTTATTTGTATATAATCTTATTATTATTATTATATTTGTATATATACATATATATACTCATATCCGGTCGGGTTGTCGAAAACGGCTCTAAGGATTTGGATGAAATTCACTGGTTAGGAGGGTTTTGTGTTGGACATTCGATCTGCCACGGTCTCATCTTCGGCTAAGTTGTTTTTGATGGGTTTTTTGTTAATTGAAATAATTATTCACAGGTGGTTGTCTCGATAAAAAGGTTTATTTACATTTTTATTCAATTTCCTTTTAAAAAATAATTGGTTTTTTAATTTTATATCCCACAATAAGATTATTACAATTATTTTTATATATTAAAAATTGGGCAATTTAATTGATGGGAAAGGATGGGAGAGGGGAGAGTAATTAAAACCAATCGACTTGATTGGGGAATAATGGAATTGAAATAATTATCGGAAAAGAGGTTTTTTATCTAATCAGATTTTTCCTCTTATTAAAAACAAGGACTAAAGATGAATAAGGACACTCGATGGTGGTGAAGTAATCTCCGGAATCGAAGCAAAAATACAATGTATACATTAATTAATGTAAAATAATTGGCTTAATTTAATTGATTAAAAATCGAGTTTTAAATCCCACAAATATTAATTTGACAATTTAATTGATGAATTCAAAAATTGTTATTTAATTAAAAAAAAAAATTATACCGTATTTATTTATATACCTATATACAGATAATCTGTGGACCACTGAAGGCTAGAAACGCAAAAACTGGCTGCGTAGGCGTGGGCGGGGGTAGATGTGGGGTGCAGGTGGGTTGTAGTGGTGGGGGGTCGGGGGGGGGATTTCGGGGGGTGTAGGTGTGGGGAGTGGTGGGGGTACGGGGGGCGAGGGGGGGGGTTTCGGGGATTAATATATAGCTATTAACTGAAGCAAAAAGTTACCGCTCGGTGGCCAGGTACTAATCTCTTAAATGAACAATTCTTGTATATATAGAATCGGTTTCTCGAAAACGGCTATAACAATTTTGATGAAATTCAGGAATTTAAGGGTTTTCGTGTCAAGGAATCTGTCAGGAACTATTCTTCGGATACATATAATTTGAAGAGTTTGTCTTAATTAAACTGATTATTCACAGATGTGTGTTTCAATAAAAATTTTATCTTAAAATCCACGATTTTGATTAAACATATTTTTTATTACCCATTTTCGAGAATGAGTTGTCTCAACTTTGGAAAAATTAATTTTGATAGCTTTTTTTATTATTATTATTAATTTTCATCAAACGAATGATAAGTTTGGCTTTCTCTTTTATATGGACACAGAGTCAGGTCACTGGGTCAGGTCAGGTTATTTTTATCAAAGACCTGAGGAAAGTTGTTTGTGCGCTGGCTCTTCAAGTCATTTTGGACCGACTTTTATCATTTTGATATATCCTATAAGTATATTTTTTTCTCTCGAGATGTTAGTATTAGTACCTGGCCACCAAGCGATGCTCGGTAAATTGCTTCAGTTAAAAGCTATATGTTAAACAGCGAAATAAATACAGTATAATATTTTTTTTTTAATTAAATAACAATTTTTGAATTCATCAATTAAATTGCCAAATTATAATATAGAAAAAAATACGTTTGTGGGATTTAAAACTCAATTTTTAATCAATTTTTTTTTAATTTTATTAAACCAATTATTTTACATGAATTAATGTATACATTGTATTTTAGCTTCGACTCCGGAGATTGCTTCTCCACCATCGAGTGTCCTTGATCATCTTTAGTCCTTGTTTTTAATAAGAGGAAAAAACTAATTATAGAAAAAAAACCTCTTTTCCGATAATTATTCCAATACCATATTGCTGAAATTAATCCATCCAATTAATCTCCTCTCCCTCCATCAAATTTTTAATCAATTATTAAACCAATTATTTTACATTAATTAATGTATACATTGTATTTTTTGCTTCGATTCCGGAGATTACTTCTCCACCATCGAGTGTCCTTATTCATCTTTAGTCCTTGTTTTTAATAAGAGGAAAAATCTAATTAGATAAAAAAAACCTCTTTTCCGATAATTATTTCAATTCCATTATTCCCCAATCAAGTCGATTGGTTCAATCATCCCAATCATCATCTCCTCTTTAATCAATTAAATTGCCTAACTTTTAATATATATTAACTTGTAATGATCTATTAGTGGAATTTAAAATTAAAAAACCAATTAATAATTAAAAGGAAATTGAATAAAAATGACAACCACCTATGAATAATTATTTCAATTAACAAAGAACACATCAAGAACAACTTAGTTGAAGATGAGACCGTGACAGATCGAATCGCCAACACAAAACCCTCCTAACCCGTGAAATCGTTATATATATATATACAAGAATTGTTCATCTATCTATATAAATAAAAATGTACTGTTACGCTTAAGTGATACGTTGAAGGATCACCGAAAGTTCTTCACCGATTTCTTTGAAATTTTCACACAATATTCCATTCAAATACACGGGTGTTTTTATATACTCACACCTGTGGTATGTAAAAAATATTTTTTCGAGGAAACAACGCCAGCGCCTCTCTGGGGGTAAAAGCAAACAAACAAGATGGCCGATAATAGCTTTTTGGAAATCTTTCAACTGTCAATATTATTTTTGGTTAATGAAACAATTTTGACATGTAATATATACTGTTTTAATGCCCATTCTATAATTATTTCCATTTTCAATTTTTTTCAATATATTTAAATTTTTGATCAAATCTATTTTGACAGGTAAGCAATATATAATCATTTATCATTTTAACTATATAAATTTTAACCATAAAACGAGACTCTCTCTGACAGGGGCTAGGTGACGCCGGGCCGAAGGCCCGGGCGTCAGCTAATTTAATAATAAAAGATAAGATTAATAAACGATTTATATATATTTATAGGTATAAATGAATCATGAGGTTAAGTCAAAACAAAACATGTGGTTGATTAAAAGCCAAGGGGAACGTCACTTGAACACTATCTCCACCCCACCGACCCTCTCTCCAAACCGCGTCCTAATATCGTGTACATCTACTTCCCCTTCAACTTTCGTTTCCAAGTAGAAGACAATAAATGAAGGGGCGTTATTTAATGAATTCCAATATAATTCCAAAGGCGTGTAGACCTAATTCCAATCGCGGTTCACCCCTCGCAATTAGGTATACATGTCTTTGGAATTATTTTAGTATTTTAGTATTTAAAGTAATGGAATTTTTTGTAAATGAAAGTGGACGTGGAAGTAGGTGTACACTATATTAGGTCGCGGTTCACCCCTCGGGCCCCATCCTCTGGGCCTTTCCCCACTTCCACCTCCAACCATTTCGTCCTTCTCGCTGGGATGAAAATTAAAAAATCGATTCTAAATCTATTTTTAGTCATTTAATAAAAAAAGACACTTACCATATATCCTAAATATGAACTGTACAACCTACAACTTAAAAAACATAGAAGATACGAAGTCTTTTGTGTTTAAGACCCCAAAATAAAAAAACCCACCATGTTTCCCAGTATACGGGTCGAATTTTGAAAAAATAGAGATATTTCAACAATAAACCTATCTACCAAAATTGAATGCTGAAACTTGAAAAACACAGGAGATAAAGCACTTAAAAAATTTCAAAAATTGACCCCAAAATACCTATATCTCTTTTTCTAGAGTAAGTAGTGAAAAACACTAAAATATAATATAAATATATGTTATTTTTTGTATTTTAAATATTCACTTTTATAAGCTAAAAACAATAGGTACTTATCGATATAATTTCTGATTCGATATATCTTAAAAATCATTTTAAGGCCAATTCCTCCCTTTAAAGTTCGAATTTCAAAAAATCCATTCTTAGTACACCCATAAATTGTAGAAAGAATAAACACTCCTAATTCCATCTTTCTAAGTCTAGCAGTTTAGGGGTGTGCGCGGATCAGTGACTACGTAAGGTTTTCTTGTTTATATATGGTACGATCTGCTCCAGCGTGCCCTCGGCACGCCCTCTACAGCTCGGCCCTCCGGGCAGGTGGCCCTGGCGGGCGGCGTCTCGGCTTGTGATTATTAGGTCTGTAATATATATTTGTAATATTTTGCCCCCTCTTTCGCCCCCACGCACTCATTTTGGCTATTGATTTTTACAGCATACATTTTATATAGTCTTAAAAACTAACATTACAAAATTTGATCTATTATATATCGGAGACAGTATTAATTTTTTGCCCCCACTCACATTTTGGGTGTTGAAATTATTTTTTAGATATTTAGAAATAAATAACTCTCAGTTTTCTAAAGAGTAAATGTACAAAAAGCTAAAAATTTCTATATTTTGCCTCCCCCCCCCCACTTTCGCCCCCATACAGTCAATTTTGATAGTTGATTTTTACAGGAATAGTTTCTTAAAGTAATAAAGAATAACTCTACAAAATTTGATCAAGATCGGAGAGAGTTTTAATTTTTGCTCCCACTCACATTTTATGATAGTTGAGGGGGGGGGGTCGGATTACAAAAGTACTTAAAATTATTTTTTAGATATTTGCAAATAAATAATCCACAGTTTTCTAAAGAGTAAATGTACTAAAAAGTTAAAAATTTCTATAATTTGCACCCCCTCCCCCTTCGCCCCCATACAGTCAATTTTGATAGTTGATTTTTACAGGAATAGTTTCTTAAAGTAATAAAGAATAACTCTAAAAAAATTTGATCAAGATAGGAGAAAGTTTTAATTTTTTCCCCCACTCGTACATTTTGGATAGTTGGGAGTCAAATTTCAAAAAATCCTGAAATTTCTTTTTAGATATTTGTATTTAGAATTTTATTAAGTAAAAATCAAGTAGATATCTTATCGTTCTTAATTGAAAATCCATAATTAGTGTAAACACATTGCAAAGATATTTTGCCCTTTTTGACCCCTTTACGAGTCGAATTTCAAAAAATCCTGAAAAAAGTTTTTAGATATTTTAATTTAGTATTTTTATAAGTAAAAAGCAAGTGGATATTTTATCGTCCTTAAGAGATATCGCATAATCAGTGAAAACACACTTTGCCCCGTTTGACTCCCTTAGGGGTCGAATTTCGAAAAATCCTTTCTTAGTGAGCCCCTATGTCATAGATGTAATATCCTCTCCAAATTTTATGTTTCTATGTTCAGTGGTTCTGGCTGTTTTGATAGTGAGTGAGTGAGTGAGTGTATTGGGCAAAGAATTTTATATTTATAGATATAATTCAAGCGATAGCACCGCCATCTATTGGCAAATGATTCATGCTTGACCTACGGACGGAACATTCTATTTTATTAATATATGCATATATATGTATATGCTTATTCCTATAGAATAGATCGCATTGTCTATCTATTGAAAGTCCTTGTAGGGGAAATCTCTAATAGAAATTCCAACTCACTTCCTCCTCTTCAAATGGAAGGAAGGTCGTTTCTGTTATGCACTCCGCGGGGCCTCTATAGGTACATTACTAAATAAATTAAATTACTATCAATCACACTATTTTCACTTAACCCAATATATAAAAAAAAAAAAATATTCCGATCATAATTTTCATTCAATTTTTAATTTTGGGAAAAATGAATATACATAAAATGTCAAGTAAATATCAGGCTTGTATGTAAATTTAGGTCAGAAGTTACAAGTTACTTGGGTAATTCCTAAAGAGAAATCAGTGAGGTTGTCCTCTGCTTGATGGAAATAAATAAATATTTATATAAGTATACAAATCTTAAAAAAAAAAATCAATGTTAAAAACGTTTCTTCAAATCCCAAACTTTTCGGGAGAATTTCTCCCTATATCAATGGCAAAATTTCAAAAAAAAGAAAATGTACAGAAAGCACCGATTTTTTTAAATTTTGCCATTGATATAGAAAGAAATTCTCCCGAAACGTTTTGGATTTGCATAAACATTTTTAAGATTGTTTTTTTTATAGATTTGTATGTTTTTAGTATTATATAATATCATAAAACAATCAATAAATAATTAATTTTTTCTTTTATATATAGGTATATTATATTATATAATTTATTTGTTGGAGACTATAGTTTCAAAAGTTTGACCATCATCATGAGTCTTTTTATTTATCGGTAATTTCTAATTAAAAATACTGATGATCTAGGTTAAACTTTCGTAACTATAATCTATAACAAATAATTTATATATTTGCATCAAGCAGTTGGCAACCTCATTTATCTACTCTTATTAAACGAGCAAAAATTGTATATTTATTTGTTTGTATATATATATTTGTTTGTTTATATATTTGTATCTTGGTTATATTTTGAAAACGACTCTACCGATTTTGATGAAATTCACGGGTTAGGGGTTTTTGGGGTGACAATTCGATCTGTCACGGTCTCATCTTCGACAAAATTGTTTTTGATGGGTTTTTTCGTAATCAAATTAATTATTCTCAGGTAGACAAATCCCATTCTTAGGGTTTTAAAAAAGGTTTCCCTTTTCCTTTTGTACCCAGGCAGACAATGGGTTGCCTTATTTCATTGTTCTTAAAGGCCTTGAAGAAGTATTGTGTTTGTGGTTTGTTGTTCTCCCTAAACGTTAGAATTATTAATAAACGTTTTATAATTGTTTTTATAAAGATCCTTATTTATTTAATAGAATAAAAAATAATCAAGAATTTATTTAAAAATTTCTTTCGCATAAGCAGGTCTCAATTTTCTGAAAAAATAACACAGTGGTCGAATACATTATATATATTTGTATTTTTTTTTTAATTTGAAAACGGCTTTCATATAAAAATCGACCTTTTTATCAGAATTTTAAATTAAATATAATATTAAAATAAAGCTTTTAACTGAAGGAAGAAGTTACCGAGCATCGCTCGGTGCCTCCAGGTAATTTCTCTTTATGAATCAACAAGTATGCTGTTCTTGGAAAAACAATATTTTTTCAATTAAATATAGGGTGCCGTTTTACGTTTCACTGGAACTCATAAAATTTATAATCATGTCAGAAGGGGTATTTTAGCCAGAGTATCTCTTTCATTTGTGGATCAATTTTACCCAAATTCTTTTCCTCATTAGTATTGCAAGAATTAATAATAGTAATATGAAATTTTGATTTTCGAAATGTTGCTGCGATTATCTTTTTGCGCAAAGTGGTGGTTTATAAATAGATCTAAGGCCAAAGGGTCACTCGCCCAGCAACCTACATATACACAGACACCCCTTTCATTCTAATTCACAGTTTATTATGAAATTCAAATTTATTTGCAAACTGATTAGATTTTGGTTAAAAAATGCGGAAAAGTGGAGCGAATTCAACTATAACCGTTAAGACATTACCCCAGAAATCCTAGAATGTGCTTTTTAGTATAGTTCTGTGATTTATTACTAAACGAGCAGTACCCGGCGTGCCTACGGCACGCCCGGCACCGCTCGGCCCTCCAGGCTGGTGGCCCTGGCGGGCAGCGTCTCGAGATGTGATTATTAGCTGTCCGTAATTATATGTTTTGAAAAAGTATTTTTTTGAATAATGAATATTGATCAAAGAAAGATGAAAAATATCATTAAATGCTTTATAAATACTTTATTAGAGCATGCAACCATTTCTCTCGAAGTTCCCGATCGGTTGGAAACCTATTTCTTTTTTAATAATACATTTCAATATTTAAATTTATTTAAAAAGTGGCTCTAAATTAAATATATATAATAATTTTAAAATTAATTTATCTACTAAAATTTCAAATGAGCCGCGCAGTAATAAATTAAGAATTAATCTCATTATCCCATTAAATCATATCTCATTAAAATTTATATTATAAATTAAATATATATAATATATATATATATTTTTTTAAATTAATTTTCGTGGTATGAATTATTTCCAAAAAATTAAATATATATTATATATAATATTTAAAATTAATAAATTTGTCTACTAAAATTTCAAATGAGACACGTCGTAAATCTAATATTCTAAGCTATATAGAGGAATATATTAATATATAGAGATATTATAGATATATAATATAAAGAATAAAGATGTTTTATTTGAAAAATTTGACAATCTAACAACTGTCATTGAATATTAGTTGCTTTTTCTCCCACATGTTCTCCTGACAGCGCCACGGGTACTGTCTGACAAGGGCTTTTATATATAACAAGGGCTTTTATATATAAGATAATTGGAATATAATAAATAATTCGTTTATTTTTATGGGGACATTCTTCTTTCTATGTTTCAGATCTCATAATGAATTTTGGACAAAGGCGAATGCAAGAGAGGCAACTGGATGAGCTGTTCGAAATTCTCGTGGTGGGATGGAAACGTAAAGCTCAATTGGAGGAACTTAAAAAAATTGTAAATTCCGTTCTGCCTTTTTATAAATACAAATTGCTGCATCGGTTGCTCTCGTATAAAGAAAATCTAAGCGATACCACTATGTTGAATTTTCTACCTATTTCCCTTAACGAGAATTCCAAATTCTTAGGATTTAAATTTTTTCTAATTTTTCTAATTAATATAACAAAGAATAATTGCTATATCAATGAGAATTGTTTTTGACCTCGCTTATTTGAAAAATATATTTATCGCGAGACCACTGCGGATTACGCTATTGGAGTCTGCGGAGTCTTAAGTCTGGACAAAGAGAGAAAAAGATGTGATCCACCTAGCTACAATCCAACGTCATTTCGCGTATAGCCCGCTACACGTTCGGATAAATCTCAGATGTTATATATCAAGCATCTAACATACATGCTAATAGACCGAACGCTCTGGACTGGGAGATTAAATATATAACATCTGAGATTTCAAATTCACTTGGTGATCCATCCGAATGTCTAGCGGGCTATACGCAAAATGACGTTGGATTGTAGCTAAGTGGATCACATCTTTCTCTCTTTGTCCAGACTTAAGACTCCGCAGACTCCAATAGCGTAATCCGCAGTAGTATCGCGATAAATATCTTTTTCAAATAAGCGAATAGTAGTTAAGAATATATAGCAACATTATGATTATGGGAATATTAGTCCAGGCAAATTACATGAAAAAATTGCATAAACAGAAAATAATTCCCGGTAAAGATTTTATTGATGGAATACCTTTATTGGTACTAAATATTACTACCTTAAGTTTTCTCCCAAATCGGTGTTGTGGAAATTTTTCGGAGTTTTTTCAGTTTTTCTTGAATAACTCTAAAACCGCTTATCAAATCAAAAAGATATCTATTAAATAACTTAAAGCTCTTTAAATTATGCGTAAAATGATAACAATTTTATATAAGTAGGTTCAATAGAACCGGTGCTAGCGCCTGTCAAATAACAGCCCCCGGGATCACTTTTGAATATCCCTAAAACTCGTAATTTTTTCAATTTTTACCTATTTTGACCATGAAGGAGCACGTTTTCAACAAAGAGCACTCGATATATTTTTAAACTAAATTAAATTTTCTATAATTTAAACAAAGGTTCATCTTAATTGGATAATGGTAACCCGTGCCGCAATGAGCTTGAAGTTTGCAGTTTTTTGTAAAAAAAAAACGACTCATCCTAGAAACTTGATTCCTATCTCATTTCTAGTAAATTTTGTTGACTTGAACTTTTACTTGGACCACTTTTTTGATAAAACTATTAATTTTATAGATATCCACCATTATCCATGACAGGAAATGATCCATTGTTTCAATCGGAAGCTAGACTGGACCCAATGCAAAAAAAATTTTCAAAATCGAGTTGACAATTGGCAGAGATATGAGGTAACATAGGCACAAAAAAAAAAAAAAAAAAAAAATTCAGAAAAAATCGCAGGTCTTTCATAAAATGAAAACCACTCATCCTAGAAAATTGATTTCTATCTCATTCTCTAGGAAGTTCTATTTACTTGAACGTTTACTTGGACTACTTTTTGATAAAACTCTTAGATTTTTAGATATCCTACATTTTCCTGACAGGATATGATCCAGAATCCTCAAAAGCGTCATTGAAAAATCTGGATATCTATAAATCTAAGAGTTTTATCAAAAAAGTTGGCCAAGCAACGTTTCAAGTCAACAAAATTTACTAGACAATGAGATAGGAATCAAGTTTCTAGGATGAGTGATTTTCAGTTTATGAAGGAAAAACTGCGATTTTTTGCAAAAAACTGCAAACTTCAACCTCATTGCGGCACATGTTACCATAATCCAATTAAGATGAAACTTTATTTATATTGTAGCAAATTTAATTTAGCTGGATTATATGGGATAACTAAGCTTTTGTATTTATACAATTTTATATGTGCAAAAAAATTTTATTTAACAAATTATTAAGATATTTATTAAATACTAATATAGGAATAAAATAAAATTAAAATTAAAATTGAAAACAAAGTTATTAAATAAGTTTAACTTTTCAGGCTTTTGAATTCTCAAAATCATCAATAATGGTGTCAAAATTCACATCGACAAAAACATAACATTCGGAAGAAAATAAACTTAAATTACTTAGGGCCAGTTGTATGTCGGTTGGTAAACTCTTTTTAAACGTTGACAAAGGGTAAAACCTTAAAATTCACCTCATGCCCGGTGGGATGGCCAATCAGATGACAGGTACTTTCATCCGATTGCCATTCAAGGCACAAGGTGAATTTTAAGGTTTTACCCTTTGTCAACGTTTAAAAGAGTTTACCAACCGACATACAACTGGCCCTAAATCTTTTCTGAAACAATCCACAAGCTTGAAATCTCTGCGGGTGATGTGTGCCCCTTATAATTGTGCAATATTTCAACTTTTGCTCAATGAGAATTTTAACCTCCATGATCAGGGTCTTAAAAGTGAACTACTAAAAATTGACTACATCGAGTGATTTGAATTAAGTGCGTCAGAGTGTGCCAAATTTTAAAAACTTCTACCAAATTTGACAATTTTTGGCTACCTTCAAACATTATCTCCTCTTTTAACCTCTTAGGGCCGGTTGTATGTCGCAAAGTAAATGCTTTTTACCACTAACCAAGGGTAGATGGTAAATGGAGGTGTGGGATGGCCAATCAGATGACAGAAACTTTCAGTACCTATCATCTGATTGGCCATCTCAGTCTCTCCATTTACCATCTACCCTTGGTTAGTGGTTAACATGTTACTTTGCGACATACAACCGGGCTTTACAGTGATGATGATGTCATTGTACAAAAATTATCTAACCTTATCGAATTGTACGAAGAAGATACAAGCTTAACAACTTTGTGAAATTTTGTCCAAAAGTAAAAAAGTTACATCTATGTGATCCAGGAAAAAATGTTGTGGAAAACCTACGGGAATTTCCATTACTTACGGAAATAGAAATATGGCATCCTCAGGATTGCGAATTCTTTACTGAACTAATTAACATGTTGAAAATGATTGAAAAAAAAGTAAAATTCTGGATTTATTTATTCCTGACCAGGTTGAATTTGAACGAAAAATTTTAAATGATTTATGCCCGGAACTAATTAAATTAGAAATTGAATATCGTATGGTGGTAGAAGTAGAAGAAGAAGATTTATAAGAATACTAATAAAAATGTTCATGTATTAAAAATTTATGTTTTTTTGGTGACTTGCCAATCCCTCATATCTGAAGGATTACTACCATTGTTTTTAATATTAATTTAATTTCACTTTCAATTTTTACTTTACCATACAGGGTATGGTCAAGTATTGTAATAGTGCATGAAAAAAGTGGTTTTTTCCTTCTTTTTTTCGAAATATCTCAAAAACAGCTCAATCTATTTTGATTAAAAAAATTGAGCGAAACCATGGCATTTCGCTCTACAAAAAAGCTCTAATAAGTGAACATCGAAAAAATTATATTTTTCGAGATAATAATTGTTTTGTCAAAATGTGTGTTAGTTAGTTAATTAGTCTGTTAGTCTGTGTTTGCCAAATTTTTATGGACGAGCTAGCTCAAAAACTAGTATGAATATCTAAACCAAATTTGACAAGTATTTTTGGTCAGTTGGGATTAAAAGCTGATTAGATTTTGGTGCATATCGACCAAAAAATTAAGGGGGGTGGAGGGGGGTTGAAAATCTAGGCCGTTTGAGCAAAATCAACCAAATTTTGTATACATAATCAGTGGACCCTCAGAAGTCTAAAAATGCAAAAACTACTCCCCCGAAATGGGGGAGTGGGAGGGAGGGTCAAAAAATAAAAATCTTGGCCATTTATCAAACTCAACCAAATTTGTATACATAATCAGTGGGTATAAAAATGAAAAAACTACCTCTCCCCTACATGATTATAAATAATTTTAGGGGCCAAGTTGTATGGTAAAGTCAAGTGGATGGCCACATCAGAACACGTCAGCTTATTTTTTTTAGCTTCTGGGCTGTCAAAAACTGTCCTATCCCCTATTCACGGTTTATCGTTGTGATATGGGACACCCCTTGTATATATGATTTATTTTTATAGTCATTTTTTGTAGTTAATAGAGGCTAAAGGGTGTGTAGTTTCACAGTGAATGAAATAAAACTCAAAGATGTTTATACAAACTAGAGTTTGTATAAACCTCTTTGAGTTTTGTTTCATTCATGTTGAAACACACCCCTGCACTCTATTAACTAACATCTTTCCTAAAAACCTACACCACTTATAAAGCCATAAATCTTCATACTTGTAGTCTTGCTTGGCTTTTGGGAATCCAGAGACGTTGCCAGCTAGAGTGATCCGCCCGGAAGGCTCCATTGCTTGAACTTGCCAATGGCAAACAACTAGTTAAAATATACATGTTTATTAACATACATAATCCGAACAATATGAATAACTGATAAAAATAGAATCTCATGTGTACTTTTCCATTACAGAAATAATTAAAGAAATCCCGTGTCTTTGTAACTGGGAGAGAGAGAGAGCATGCACCCAAGCACGTAACCTTCATCTCTCTTTTATAAATAAACCAACAAACTCGTTTACCTACAAATAATCACGTAATCTATCACGCTACTTTTATTAACCGAGCAAAAATTTTAATTAATTGGTATATATCACCTTTAACTAAAACACTATATATATAAAATTAAGGGTTTGTCTGTACATTGGTCCAAATCACGAAAATTTTGGTTTCCACTCGTTTCAAGCAAATTTATGAACGAAAACACTCTCAACAAAATTCCTGTCTGTATGTCTGTCTGTCTGTGTGTTTGCGTGGTTTCCGCGAAAAGCTGCTCACGATTAGCGTACTATAAAAACGACTGAAGGGATTATTATGAAATTTCATATTTGCATAAGATGTCTTCTCACTTGCGATTATTGTTATATAACGTTTTGATATTTTGACCCCAAAAGGGGGGTTATGGGTGGGCGCACTAATGAAAATCATCAAATAACACCTAAACTATTAACCCTGCGGCAAATTTTATTATAAGCAAAGTTGTAGGGGATGTGATTTCTGATAACTTTTATTTAAAAAATTCCCCCAAAAAGGGGTGGGCGGAGGGTGAAAAAATGTAAATTCTTGCCCTTGGAGCAAACTCAACCAAATTTTGTATACATAATTTGTGGGTCGCTAGAAATACAAAAACTGTGTGCGGCGTGGGCTGAGGGTCCGGACGTGGAATGGGGTGGGTGTGAGGGAGATGGGCGGAGTAGAGTGGGGTACAGGGGGTGGTACGGAGTGAGGTCCAGAGGGCGTAGCGGGAGTGGTACAGGGGTGCGGGCCAGGGGGAGTTTCCGGGGTGTGGTGCGCGGGGGTGGGGGTCCGGGATGGGTGTGTGGAGAAGTGCAGTGTTGGCGAAGTGGGGGTTCAGAGTGGGCGTCCAGGGGGCATAGCGGGGAGGTGCGCTGGGTTGGTGGTCAGGGATGGGTGGGGTGCATTGTTGGGGTGGTGGTGTGTGGCTCTGGGTTGGCCACGGGTGCAGTGCGTGGGAGTGTTTAGTGAGTTTCGGGTGGTGTGGCGGGAGGGGGTGGGGGTCCAGGGGGCGTAGGGTCCCTTGGCTATTAAGAGGGGCGCCGAAGGCGGGCCTTGCAGCTAGTTAACTAATAAATTAATAGGTTTTTAATTATAAAACCCGTAAATAGTTCATTACAATTTTTAATATATATTAAAATTGAGAATTTTTCTTAATTAAATTTTCAGCCAGTTAATTAATAAATTAATAGGTTTTTAATTATAAAACTCCATAAATAGTTCATTACAATTTTTTATTATATATTAAAATTGAGAATTTTTTCTTAATTAAATTTGCAGCTAGTTAATTAATAAATTAATAGGTTTTTAATTATAAAACCCGCAAATAGTTCATTACAATTTTTTATTATATATTAAAATTGAGAATTTTTTTCTTAATTAAATTTGCAGCTAGTTAATTAATAAATTAATAGGTTTTTAATTATAAAACCCGCAAATAGTTCATTACAATTTTTAATTATATATTAAAATTGAGAATTTTTTCTTAATTAAATTTGCAGCTAGTTAATTAATAAATTAATAGGTTTTTAATTATAAAACCCGCAAATAGTTCATTACAATTTTTTATTATATATTAAAATTGAGAATTTTTTCTTAATTAAATTTGCAGCTAGTTAATTAATAAATTAATAGGTTTTTAATTATAAAACCCGCAAATAGTTCATTACAATTTTTTATTATATATTAAAATTGAGAATTTTTTCTTAATTAAATTTGCAGCTAGTTAATTAATAAATTAATAGGTTTTTAATTATAAAACCCGTAAATAGTTCATTACAATTTTTTATTATATATTAAAATTGAGAATTTTTCTTAATTAAATTTGCAGCTAGTTAATTAATAAATTAATAGGTTTTTAATTATAAAACCCGTAAATAGTTCATTACAATTTTTTATTATATATTAAAATTGAGAATTTTTTCTTGGGAAAACCAATCGATTTGATTGGGGAATAATGGAATTTAAATAATTATCGGAAAAGAGGTTTTTTTATCTAATTAGATTTTTCCTCTTATTAAAAACAAGGACTAAAGATAAATAAGGACACTCGATGGTGGAGAAGCAATCTCCGGAATCGAAGCTAAAATACATGGTATACATTAATTAATGTAAAATAATTGGTTTAATAAAATTTATAAAAAAAAAAAAAAATAAAAAAATAAAAAAAATTTTCTTAATTAAATTTGCAGCTAGTTAATTAATAAATTAATAGGTTTTTAATTATAAAACCCGTAAATAGTTCATTACAATTTTTTATTATATATTAAAATTGAGAATTTTTTCTTAATAATAACTCCAAACACGGACTAAAAACATTATCGCAAGTCCGAGAAGATCAAGAACAGTCGATGGTGGGGATGTGATCTCGCAAGTCGAAGCTCAAATAAAATGTATACGCTAATGCATGTAAAATAATTGGTTCAATAAAATTTATTATTATTATTATTTTTTTTTTCTTAATTAAATTAATTATTCACATGTCAGAGTTTCTTTAAAAATTCCTTTCAATATCCTCTTATTAATTAATTGGCTTTTTAATTTTAAAATTACAAATATTATTATATAATAAAATTTGGAAATGTAATAATTTAGATAGGTATTTGCTATTGAAGACGCATTGGTAGTTCTATATAGTGAAAGGTTTAAAAGTGTCAACGAAAATGAACCTCTGTGTGTATTAATGTTATTTCTAATTGAAATTAAGTTCAAAATTTTGTATACAACGATGGCTTGATGACAGAGCGGGCCACAACTTTTAGCAAAAAATATAATTTAATTTTTATTTTCAATTTTATTTAATTCTACTTACAAACAAAAATCAACCTTTTTACCTGAATTTAAAATTAAAATTATTTTATTTATTAATTTACACTAATATTCTACATAATCGAAAAATACCAAAATAATTAACAATATTAATATATCGCTTTTAACTAAAGCAAAAAACTATTGATCAACGCCTGGTTCGCCACATACAAATAAGTACTTGGCCACCGAGAGATGCTCGGTAACTTTTTGCTTCAAGTTAAAAGCTATATATATAGTACACGACCCCTGGACCCGCATTTGTTCTGTTTATAAGGAAGCTAGTTCTATTAACACAAGTTTATTATTATTATTATTAATCTTATTAGATTACATCCTATATGCATGCTGAAAGTATTTAAAGCAAGTGGATTAAATTAGACTTAGTTCTTTTTTAACTAACAAGTTTTTTTATTTTTTTATTTACGCATTATATCGCTAAGCTAGTGGATTCAGTTAAAACACTCATGGCCATATGGTCATATGATGTTAATTTCTTCAGCTATTTGGCTGATTTGCCTGAATATGTCACGTGCAGCAAGTAAGCGGTTATTTATTCGTTTTTAGAACGCACACACACATACACACACACCGCCTTCTTGAAAAATGATCTCCGCGTCTTCTCGATGTGTTTTAACAATATAATCATCATCATCTTAGAAGCAGTGGTTATATTTAAGAACGATCGGGACAGCTTATCTATCTGGTTGGGGGTCGGGTTAGGCTAGGTGGTAGCGTATCAGCCTGTTAACCAAGTGGACCCGGGTTCGAATCCGACTCGAGGTATCCGGCTAAAATCTGACCACGGGGTAGAGACACATTTTAAAAATATATAAATATTATCGTAAATTGGATTATGGCTAGAAAGGCCGAAAAACCAAAAAAAAATCTATCTGGTTGGTCATCGAAAAAATCTTTTGTATTTCTGCAGACTGACAACTTCTGCCTACTAAATTTTTTAATACAAAAATTGTTAATAATGAGGTTATAAATAAAAATCTTTGTTTTGATAATATTAATAAAAACAATATTGAGATAAATTTTTTCCTCAGTACCTGGAGCCACCGAGCAATGCACGGTAATCATATTAAAAAAAATAGAAATATATATAGTACACGCCCCCCAGCCCCCCCCCCCCGAACCACGCACTTCGCCCCCATCTCTGCACCCCCCACTCCACCCCCCAACCCCGGATCCCCCACAACTGCACCCCATCTCCTGCACCTCTCATAGCCACCCCACCCCGCATCCAGTTTTTGCATTTCTAGCTTTCTAGTAGTCCACATATTATGTGTATATTTATTTACTCGTACACCAATTTGCCCATCACATTCGATCATATTGATAAACATTATAAAAAAATAAATAGGAAAATAATAATAAAAAAAAAATAATCGTATAGGATCTGAAATAAAAACATAAAATTAAATAAGATTTGTTTACAAGTTATATAAAAAAAAGCCACTTCAACCATTTTATTTGTAAACACACCTGTTTTGTTATGAATCCACCTGTAATGTTTGATTTAGACACCTATTAATTAATTTAAAAAATTCCTAATTTAAATATAATATAATAATATTTGTTATAACCTATTAGTGGGTCTTAAAATTAAAAATCCAATTAATAAATAAAAGATAATTGAAAAAAATGTAAACAAACTTTTCTATTGAGATTTTCATCTATTAAAATTATTTTAATCAAGAAAAAATCAATTAAGATGAAATTTTACGAGGTCCGGATCTAGCCAGATCGTTTTCTCATCCTCAAAACTTGTTAATAGAGTTGATTTCATCAAAATCGGTAGAGCCGTTTTCAAAATAGAACAAAGATACAACTATATATATATATATATATATATATAGAGAGAGAGAGAGAGAGAGAGATTATATACAATTTTTGCTCGTTTAATAAAAGTAGATAGATAGATAGATTTATTTAACACAAAAACGCTTTCAACAAATAGAGTTGGAATTCTAGAATAGTGCTTTTGTTATATTCTGTTGGCTGCAAATAACTTTTTTTTTTCCATTTATGAATAACATACCCTGTATGGTAAAGTAAAAAGTTATAGTTGAGAAAAAGTTTTAATTTAATTTAACTCTCGGGAAAAGTTTTCAGGTAAAAAGCTAAAATTTGGTGCATTCTAACATATTTGGTTACCAATTTTCGGGTCATTAACTAAAACCTTTCAAGATTGGCATTTTGTACTCTCATGAAACGTTTTCAGACAAAAATCTAAAATTTGGTGGATTCTAAGATATTTGCGTACCAATTTTCATCTTATTAACTAAAACCTTTCAAGATTAGCATTTTGTAATTTCAAGAAACCTTTTCAGGTAAAAAGTTAAAATTTGTTGCATTGTAATATATTTTCGTACCAATTTTCAGCTCATTAACTAAAACATTTCAAGTTTAGCTTTTTGAACTCTCAAGAAACGTTTTCAGGTAAAAAGCAATAATTTAATATCTAAAATATTCATGGTTTTATAGAAACTCTAAATTTGATTTGAAAAAGTCTGATTTTGATTTTTAAAATCCTGAATATAGTATGGAAAAGTCCGGATTAGAAGTTAAAAACATATATATATATACCTAGATGTATTATACATACAGATATTATTTCTTTGCTTGAGAGTATAGTTTCGGCTTGGCCTTCATCATCAGTCTTTTATTAATTATAAATATTATTTTTCATTCAGGTATCGCGTGGATATTGAATTTTTTTTTTTTATAATGAAGTTGATGAGAGAAGGAGATACACCAAAAAGGTGCATCCCTAAAGGCTTGGGTTGGCCCCTCCATCTATCTTTGGGTGCTGATGGTATCCCAGCGTTTCTTATTAAAGGTTGTTCTACCCAGCTCCTCAAACCCCTTTTCTGTCTTGTCCTATTTAACCACTCCCTTAGGGAGGGTATTTTACCTGAAATATGGAAAACAACCTTCACAACTCCCATATTAAAAAGTGGTGCTCGTAATAATATATAAGCAATTACAGACCTATAGCCATAATAAGTGCTATCCCTAAATTGCTAGATAAAATCATGTATCTTCTAAAATGTTAAAGGCCGTTACTGGAAGCTATTTCAATGAAGCAACACGGTTTTGTACACCTGGTCGTTCCACAGTTACGAACCTGACATTGTATACAAATTCAATATTTTCCAGCTTAAGCAGAAACAAACAGCTTGATACAATCTACTTAGATTTTAAGAAAGCTTTCGATCTGATAAACCACAACATACTGTGTATTAAAGCTAAGGAAATATAATTTATCTTCTTCTATAATTAGATGGCTTGGCGATTATCTATTCGAGAGAAACTCTTATGTACAAATTAAAGGTACAAAATCACACAACTTTATTGCTCCATCTGGTGTCCCCCAAGGCAGTCATCTTGGTCACTGTTACTATTTTTATTATTTATTAACGATTTAGCAAACATATCGGAATTTTGTAATGTATTATTATTCGCGGATGATATAAAGCTATTTTTGGAGATTTCTACTGAACAAGATTGCCTAAGAATGCAGATCAGACTTGAATAAAATAATAAATTGGTGTGATGCGAACCTGCTTTTCCTAAACTTTGATAAATGTTTTACTATTAGTTTTTCTAAAGAACCAAACCACTCTTAAATTCAATTATATACTCGAAAATGGCACTACCTGTACTAGAGTTAACTCTATTAAAGATCTTGGAGTTAATTTTCGACTCCAAACTCACCTTTAAAGAACATCACGTATGGTGGTGGGTAAAGCTAATCAGAGTTGGGGTTTTATTCTCGTAGCACTAAGTCATTCAAAAGTCCTGATGTGATTAAATATTATATTCAACTCTAACTAAATCCATACTTATGTATGCATCTGCTATTTGAGAACCGAATTTGAGGGGTGACATTGATAGAATTGAGAGAGTTCAGCATAAAGTTCTAAGAAATTAGCATCACTTACTGATAATCCAATGTCAAGATTTAATCATAACTACACTCTTGCTGCTGAGTCCTTCTGCCTAGCTTCTGTAAATTCCTGTATGATAGCCTCTGATTGCATATTTATATATAAAATTATGTCAGGTCAGGTAAAAGTGTACAGAGCTCTCTGCTCTATTTCCCCTACATAGCCCCAATTATGCATTAAGAAGAACAATGCCATTCTATCCAGAGATGCCTACTGGTAGACATCCTGAAAGAAATCCAGTCTTCGACTCTGCTCATCATTATTACAATGAGCTAGGCACCAAAATTGGTTAACCCTCAGAATTTTCCTTGAAATCAATATAGGTAGCGGCTTTGTTCAAGAAGCTCACGCTTGTTTATGAATAATGAATGAAATGTTAATATATAATTATGTAATGTATTGATGTATGTAATTAATATTATTGATGTATGTAATGAGTATTGTTATTTCTTATAATTTTGTAAATTGAGGCTTTTTTAGCCGTTGAAATAAATAAATAAATAAATAAATAAATAAATAAAAAGAAGAAGAAGAGGGGATTTTATGGGCTGGGTAGGATTTGAAAGTATCTTGTCCTTATTTAGCACATGAGCTTAGTTAAAACATTGTGTATGTTTATTTACATCAAGCAGAGGACAACCTCTTTGTTTCTCTTTATGATTTAACACCTCTGCTACTCTCGACAAAACAAACTTTTCAATTAAAAGAAGTGGTTTTATTTAAGCTATTTCTATAGTTGTTTAAAACAACAACAACAAACTCAGTTCTGAATATATATTAACCGAACCTCCGAAAGTTTAGTCCGGCCGGGGTGTGTTTCGGGCTCCCATTATTTACTTTATCCAATGCGAAGCATGGGAGAAAGTATTGTAATCGCTCTCGCGGCAAGCGCAACTTCAAAGGGTCCTCAGATAAAGACTACGGAACCCATGGACTCAATTAAGGTCACAAATTGTAGTATTCAATTAGGTTGAATTTTAGCACGTGACGATTTTGCCAAAAATTACCTGGGATCTCCTTGAGAGGCCAAAAAATGCCATTTTTTGGAAGTGCGTGGGGATGGATGGATGGATGGATGGATGTTATCGTTTTTTTCGTCCACGATTTTTTCCACATCTTTGCACCGATTAAAATAAAATTTAAAACCTACCATTCTTTTAACAAAATGAAGCGCTGATTAGTTTTTGGTACATATCGGCCCACAAACATTAGTACTTTATTTGTGTACTTTTTTAGTTTTTTTTTAATATCTTGAAAATGACTTAACAAACTTTGATAAAATTTAATATCCTAATTAATTACCTTGGGGGCAACAAAAAAGGTTAAATAAAGTTTTTAGTAAAAGTATATTTTAAAGTACTTTACTCTAGAGTAAAATAGTACATTTTTTTAAATTCCTTATTTTACCAAAAATTTAAAAAAAACTTTAAAATTTATTCTTTTGATCGGTAATATAGCTCATTTAAACTTGCTTAACTAAGAATGGTTAGGTCTCTAGCTGTGAAATGATAAACATTTGGGAGGAAATTTTATAAGTAACCATAGCAACAGCGTTGTTTTTTTATCCGTTACCTTTACTGAAGACATAGAGGAATCGACTTAAAATCAAAAATAGTGATTGATTCTGATTTAGTACTTGAGGAATAACCATTCTATATTGAATTTTTGACGTTTCGGTTTTTATTTTTCTAATCAAACACACATTTAAAATCGAACCAGCCAATCGTCGGGCAGAATATCTCTTTTGTATTCTCCCTTATACTAGGGAATATTTTGTCAGAAGATATTATGCCGGGGGATATTTTGTCCTTGGGATATTTTGTCCTTTGTATATTTTGTCGGGGGCTGAAATGTCGCGGTACCGCTTTCTTCATTGATCTTTCTGGACTCTGAAGAAGGAAGGAAGTTGCCCCGAAACGTCGGTTATAAAATATTATTAACGGAAAACATTTTTTTTTTGCTTTTCGGCCTTTCTAGCCATCAGCCAATTTACGATACTATTATATTTTAAAATTTTGTCTTCTATCTAGTGATCAGATTTTAGCCGGTTTCCGCGAATCGGATTCGAACCCTTGATTAGCAGGCTGGTACGGTATCCCCTCGGCCAACCCAATCTCCACTTCTCTCTCTTCAATAGTCTCTTATTATGATTTATTTCTGGACTGCCTTACATCCAATCCTGAGCTATAAATATAAAATGTTTATTAAAGGGACCTATATTAAGCTATAAAACCAACCTTTATTTGATGATTATATAATTAAAAAGAATGAAGAAGACAGTGTTAATTCTTATACAAGGCGGTGAGAGAGATACTGTTAAATACAGTACTAAAATCAATCAAGAAAGTTTATTTATGTATCGAAAAATCAGCAATTAGACGTATATTTAATAAACATTTCAAAATTCAATTGGAAAAATGTTGTTTTACCGAAAGTTGTTGATTCATAAAGAGAAATCAATGAAGTTGTCTTTTGCTTGATGCAAATAAACATATAATATATACTAGCTCTCTTCAGTGGGCATATTTCAAGCTAAAGGCACCATCGAGGGGTGAACCACGATTGGAATTAGGCGAGGGGTGAACCGCGGCCCAATATCGTGCACACCCACTTCCACTTCCACTTCCAAGTAGAAGACAATAGATGAATGAGCGTTATTTAATTAATTCCACAATAATTCCATATAATTCCAAAGACGTGTAGACCTAATTCTAATAGCGGTTCACCGGTCGGAATTAGGTATACATGTCTTTGGAATTATGTGGATTATTTTAGTATTTTAGTATTTATAGTACTGGAATTTTTTGTAAATTAAAGTGGACGTGGAAGTAGGTGTACACGATATTATGTCGCGGTTCACCCCTCGGGCCCCATCTTCTGGGCCTTTCCCCACTTCCACCTCCAACCATTTTGCCCTCCTCGCTGGGGTGAAAATTAAAATATCGATTCTAAATCTATTTTTAATCATTTAATAAA
Source organism: Forficula auricularia (assembly GCA_024734495.1). NCBI lineage: Eukaryota > Metazoa > Arthropoda > Insecta > Dermaptera > Forficulidae > Forficula > Forficula auricularia. The sequence continues at coordinate 36,172,419 of JALMQS010000030.1, read as the reverse complement.
AAAGATACTTACCATATATCCTAAATATGAACTCTACAACCTTCAACTTAAAATACATAAAAGATACGAAGTCTTTTATGTTTAAGACCCCAAAATCATAGGGTATAGGGGTCGAATTTTGAAAAAATAAAGATATTTCAACAATAAACCTATCTACCAAAATTGAATGCTGAAACTTGAAAAACCCAGGAGATAAAGCACTCTAAAAATTTCAAAAATTGACCCCAAAATACCTATATCTCTTTTTACTATATAATAAATAAATAAATAAATAAATAAATAAATAAATAATAAAAATAATGCAAGCGATAGGACTGCCTTAGACAATGAAATATATAGACACGCCCTCTGCTACTCTCCACACAGAGTGAAGTGAGGCCAACATCGCCTACAGATGACGTCACATTCTCGCATAAATATTTTGGTTATATTAATTTAATATTAATTTGCGATTATTAGAATCCAAAATAAATAATCTAGACTAGGAATAATCTGTCTCAATGTATAATAATTCCTATAGTGGCCATGCTATTTCTGGGTGTTCCTACCTACAGATGACGTCACGTTCTATAGGAGATGTTGGCCTCACCAAATCGACACCAGGGCGTGTCTATATATTTCATGGTCTAAGAGCACTGCCATCTATTGGCAAATGGCCCAAGCTTGACCTACGGAGTGAACATTCCATTTTATTAATATAGATAAATATGGAATTTTTGTTCGTTTAATAAAGATAGACTACGTGATTATTTGTGAATAAACGAATTTGTTGGAATTTTAAATCTATTAGTAACGAAAAAGAAACTTAATAGACAAACTATAAATGCAAAAGTGAAACTTTTTCAAGTCAGGGTATGCTCTAAGAAAATTTGGATAATTTGAATTTTTTTGAGTATTTATCAACGAACAGTTTGGCCTAAAACTAATAATTGTGCATCCAAAATTTGGAGCAATGTACAGAGAAAACCCTAATTTTATATATATATATATATAGATAAATCATATCATCAGATAATATCGAAATTGTGATTTCAACTGGATGAGCTTTACTCTTTAGATGATTATCGATGTATATAGGAATTAAATTGCGAATTGAATGGAAATTTGCTAAGGGTGTTTGTTTCTGGCTGAGCAGACATTGCTTTGAGCATTATCCAGACAAAGGGTCAGCCCCCGGTGCATCTCATTATCCGCCCCTTGGGCTAAAATAAACAAGCAACTCCCTTTAAACAAATTATTTGACATATTTAAAATCTCAATCATAGTATATATCAGGGGTGGCCACTAATCTTAGCTTTGAGAGCCGTAAATTTATAAAACTGTTTCAAACCGAGCCATATTGTTTGGAGATTAATTAATGGTTTATTAAAAAAAAACTTATTTTATAAAATATAAATGAAGTAATATTTAATTGAAAAGTTTTTGTTTTGCCGAGAGTAGCAGAGTTGTTGATTCACAAAGAGAAACAATGAGGTTGTCCTCTGCTTGATGAAAAAGAAAAAGAAAATCTTAAGATAGTTCTCCCATATTATGGACAAATTTCGGAAAAATTAAAACAAAAAAATGAAAAAATTAGGGTTCAACACAGTATTCAAAACTCCAATTACTCTAGGAAAAGATTTAGGTTCAAATAAAAAAGACAAATTACCAAATATAGAAAAAGAAGGGGTTTATAGTTTGAAATGTAAAGATTGCGAAGCGATCTACGTAGGGAAAACAGAGAGGAATCTGAAAATTCGATTAAATGAACATATTAGGGATTTTAAAAATAAAAAGAATGAAAACTCTTTTGCGGAACATTTAAATTCAAACAATCACTCTTTCCCAGAAGGCACAGGTATTAGATTAATAAAAGGAGAAAGAAACCCAAAATTAATTAGCGCAATTGAATCGTTAGAAATTTTGAAATCATTCAATAAAAATTCAAAACTTTGTTTGAACAGCCAAATTGAATTATCAAATAGCAATTTGCTTAAGATGTTTGCTAACAAAAGATAAAAGAAAAACAACCCCCCCCCTTCCATTGTCAGCCTATCTCTTTGTAAAACAAGGAGAAAGGGAAACATATGGTTATATTTGAATGTGAACCAAAAGAATGTCTTTGGTTCTAAGCTGACCACCAGTGAAGAAGGAACATCAAATTTTCAATATCCATACGATATTGACTCCATGAAAAACAACATTTATAATTAAAAAAGACTGATGATGAAGACCAAGTCTTCGAAACTATAGTCTCAAACAAATAAATAATATATATATACAGATATATCATCTCGAAATATATGTGTGTATGTTTATTTGCATCAAGCAGAGGACAACCTCTTTTTTTCTCTTTGTGAAGTAATATTTATTTTTTGCTCTACTTACTTTTAACATTAGTGTTCAATTACAATTAATTACAAATTAATTTAATTTTTGTATTATTATTTTTTTAATTTAATTATTATACTTTTTAAAATCAGTATTATTCAAGAGGGTTCAAGAGCCGCACGAGAATGACTGAAGAGCCGCATGCGGCTCGCGAGCCACTTTGTGGCCACCCCTGGTATATATAGTGGAAATAAAAAGGCGGTCTCTATACGAGGAATTTCCTATTCATATAATGTACCTATTTTGGAACGATTTCTTTAGTCTTAATTTATGTTTTTAAAGTATATCTACCTATTTATATAGATTTTTCTTTAGTAATTAGAACTATAACATTGTAATAAAGTGACAATATTGAATTTTTCTTTCAGATCGGTATCTAATTGTTGTTCTAGAACAGTGGTTCCCAACCTGGGGTCGATCGCCCCCCAAGTGGGCATTTTGGGTTACCAGGGGGCGATAATTGAGTAGGGGGCGATTGGGGGGCGATGAGTATTCAAAGAGGGAAAAATTAAAATACACTCACGTGCAAAGAAATGGAATCACTTCCCTTGCGAGTTGTTAAATGTAATTTTCATTCTCAAATATAAATAATGTTATATTAATATTTTTTAGAAAAAATATTTAAATTTCTAATAAATTACAAAGAAACATACTGTTGTTAACGCGGCATTTAGAGTATTTTTTTCTTGATAATAATATAATTCTTTTTAATGGTAATATTTTGAAGTAGCAGGCGGTATGTCCTTTGATGCTGGAACATGCCTTATTTGACAATAGGATGGTGGGACTTTACAATTCCCACTTTTTGAACCTCAATAAATTTAATTTATGTTTGTCATATTTTGGGTTAAGAGATTAAGTCCTGTCGGAAGGCTTTTTAACTGAAGGAAACACCAGATGTCAATAATAAATTCATTGATTGGGGTTTTTCTAAATTTCGACTTTGCGTGGGAATTTTCCAAGAGAGTAATTTCTAGAAAATAGGCAGGCTTCATTATTTCGAACCGAATAAAATTGCTTTGGTTCTTTTTATATACGATAATAAAATTGTTTAAAATAATGCAACTGCTTTATTATTTACACTTTGGGCATACAATTAAAATGAAAAGGGGGCGACAGGTGTTAGTAAACCTCCAGAAAGGGGCGATGGGCCACAAAAGGTTGGGAACCACTGTTCTAGAACATTCAATCAGAAAGTTTGCAAGTAGAAAATTTATTTCTAATTAAAATGGACTCGAAAATAGACCAAAATGATAATTATTTTAATCTTGAAATCTAGTTTTAGATTCAAAATTTAAAATGAGCACTTTTATTTTTCGAAAACTTCATAGTAGATTTTCTGATTTCTTATTTTAGAGAAATAAAATTATCAGGCCAAATTGTTGTATGTTTTCCGGTATCTACAGATAAATCTCAATGTTTTAAGGAATTTTATGACTTTATATTGGGCCACGGGTTGGATAGCCCTGGTTTAAATCGAATGGGATTAAAGAAGGATATGAGGAATGATAATTTATTTTATAAAATGGTCACGAATATAATAATCCCTGACTATTCATTATCTATTGAAATGTGAGAACGTGCAAAGATCTAAAAGACAAGTCCTGACATGTTTTAGTTCCGGAGAGAAATTATCAATTAATTGTGATTGTTCTAGAAAACCCCAATTCCTTGTCTCCTTGTTACTAAAATGATATAACTATAGACATGGTTAGTGCCGTAGCATATAAATTACTGAAATAATAAATATTTTAGAAAATGAAAATATGAGAAGAAGAATAATTTTTAAATATTCGAAAGTACATTATTTTTTTTTTTTTTTTTATATAGTTGAGCTTATAATTTTGCATTTAGTGAATTCTATTCTTGAAAAAAACTTCACGTAATGTACAAATATACATTCATATTTCGAAAAAGGGAATAAATATATCTCTACATATAAATCTCAATGTTTTAAGCAAGTCTATGATTCTACGTTGGGGCACACTAATTGCAGTGCTTGAACACCCCTGTTTTAGATAATACTTATTTCTGTAAATTAATTTGTCAAAGTTTTCACATTATGGTTTTCTTAACATGTACCTAACGCTCGATCCGTCATACATCATGCCTCTGGGATCCTTAATTTTTGACTGGACTGTACTCACAGACTATGTATAAATGACGTGGCCAAACCAGGTAACCTAAAATCGAAATGGCTGCTCATACTTGAGAACGATCTCATATTAAACGCGATCGAAACTTGTATTATTATTTATTCTTGTGTTCAATAAATAGGTAGTTATAATTAATTTAGTGTGATTTTAATAAAAATTTAGCCTTCAATAGGGAATTTTATTATTTAAAAGGGGGGAATTCATTTCAAATGTTTTAAAGAACTGGCAAAAAAACAACCTCAGCTTTCTCATTAGGTACATATCACTTATCTTTATCTCTAAATTAAAATATGATACCTTGTACTTTCAATATTAAATGCATATTATTTGAAATAAACTTCTTCTTGAGTTGGAAAATTCTGCAAAGAATGGCATTCTTACACAATTGCAAAAGGGTTCATTGGAAGAAAATAGTTGTTGAGAACCTCTGATTTAGAGGCTATTCCAACACATCAACAAGAGATAAAGTAAAATAAATAAATGAAAATAATATAAATAAATGAAAATAATATAAATAAATGAAACTAAAATAAATAAATATAAAAGAAGATTGGTTACTTACCCGGATATCTGTCCCAGTCATCATTCTGCCAAGAGCTCCTAATTTTGGCGGTCTCCTTGGGGGTGGAACCACCTCTTCTTCTTCTTCTTCTTCATTTTGAGAGGGTGCAGATGGCGGGGCAGCAGGAGGAGGCGGTGCCGCTGGTTTAAGGTCGTTCATTGCTATTGCAGGACTTGATTCCACTTGTGGCGTTTCCATTTATCTAAACAAAAAAAAAACAAAAATACAATTTTTTTAAAAAACACTTTGAAAATTCTCGAAAACGTCTTAGAATGAAAATAAACTGACGTGTTCGGATGTGGACATCCACTTGACTTTACCATACAATCTGGCCCATCACTTATATTTAAAAAAATTATTTATAATCATGCCAGGGGAAGGGGGTGTTAGTTTTTGCATTTTTAGACTTCTGGGGTCCCACTGATTATGTATACAAAATTTGGTTGAGTTTGGCAAATGGCCAAGATTTTTTATTTTATGACCCCCCACCCCCATTTTGGGCGGTTAGTTTTTGTATTTTTATACTTCATGGGGTCCACTGATTATGTATACAAAATTTGGTTGAGTTTGCTCAAACGGCCTAGATTTTTAATTTTTAACACCCCCCCCCCTCCACCCCCCTTAATTTTGGGTCGATATGCACCAAAATCTAATCAGCTCTTAATCTCAATGGACCAAAACTACGTGTGAAATTTGGTTTCGATATTCCCACTAGTTTTTGAGCTAGCTCGTCCACAAATTTGGTAACGCACGGACTAACTAACTAACTAACTAACTAACTAACTAACTAACAGACATTTGGACAAAACAATTATTATCTCGAAAAATATAATTTTTTTTGATGTTCACTTATTAGAGCTTTTTTGTAGAGCAAAATGCCCTGTTTTCGCTCAATTTTTTTAATCAAAATAGTTTCAGCCGTTTTTGAGATATTTCGAAAAAAAGATGGGAAAAAACCCACTTTTTTCATGCACGATTACAATATTTGAACATACCCTGTATGGTAAAGTAAAAAAACAACTTTATTAACGATTATTATTATTTTTTGTTTTTTAAAAAAGTGGAATGTTTTATACCATTTTGAAATCTTGATAAAATAGCGTCAATTTTTTAGATAATTTGCCATTATTGTTTGACACAGTTTTTTTAAGATATCAAGAGTCAAAATTAGCTGATTAAAATTTTTTGACACATGAGTCTGACAAAAATATTTTTTTGCCCATAACTCGAAAACTAAGAGAGTTTTATTTAATTTTTTTTTATATTTTGGACAATCCTGAACTCCCCTATCTCGTGTTTAAATTTGATCCTTGACTTTTGGGACACCCTGTATATATTCACAGGTGATTGTCGAGATAAAAATGTATTTGTACATTATTATTCAATTTCCTTTTAATTATTAATTGTTTTTTTTAATTTTAAATTCCACTTAATAGATCATTAGAAATATTATTATATATAAGTATTAAAAGTTAGGCAATTTAATTGAAAATAGGGAAGGTTGATTTTTTCAATATGGAATTGGAATAATTATCGGAAAAGAGGTTTTTTTATTTAATTAGTTTTTTCCTCTTATTAAAAACAAGGACTAAAAAGATGAACAAGGACAGTCGATGGTGGAGAAGTAATCTCGGAGTCGAAGCTCAAATACAATGTATACATTAATTCATGTAAAATAATTGGTTTAATAAAATTTAAAAAAAGGCAATTTAATTAACGGGGCGAAGAATAGGAATAATGGAATTGAAATAATTATCGGAAAAGAGGTTTTTTTAATTTAATTAGTTTTTTCCTCTTATTAAAAACAAAGACTAAAAGATGATCAAGGACATTCGATGGTGGAGAAGTAATCTCCGGAGTCGAAGCTCAAAAACAATGTATACATAAATTCATGTAAAATAAATGGTTTAATAAAATTTATAAAAAAAAAGGCAATTTAAATGATTAAAAATCGAGCTTTAAATCCTACAAACGTATTTTTTCTGTATTAGAATTTTGCAATTTAATTGCTGAACTGAAAAATTGTTATTTAATTAAAAAAAAATTATACGGTATTTATTTATATACATATACATATATTATATACATATAATCTGTAGGGTCACTACAAGACTTGAAATGCAAAAACTGAATGTGGGGGCTGGGGCGAGGGTGGAGGTGACGGTGGGGGAGATGTGGAGGGTGCGGTGGTGGTGGAGGGATACGGGGTCGAAGGGCGGGGGGGGTGTTTGGGGATTAATATATAGCTTTTAACTGAAGCAAAAAGTTACCGATCATCGCTCGGTGGTCAGGTACTTTTTAATAAAAGTCATGTTTATACTATGTTTTTGTTTGTTTTTTTACCTAATTAATTTAAGTGGTCCGCAAAAAGGCTCTAAAAAGGTTAAGAACCACTGCCTTAGAGTGTAAACCTGTTAACTCACAACAAGGAAATTTTACAGGGGAGAGATAAAAACAAACAAAATTTAATATTGTTATGGAATGAAACTATTTTTCACATTTTTTTTTTCTACAACTTACGATCGTAATTTTAAGTAGCAGTTTTACTTGGACGATACTGCATCTCTTTTTCTTTCGAACGGTATTAATATGTCATATTAAAAAAAAAAAAATTGGATTTAGCAGGTTTACAAATTAAAGACGACGATATAAAATTTGAATAATATCGAAAAATTCTATGATCTTTTTATCGATGAAATTGGTAAAAAGCACAGAAAAATAAAGTAAATTTTAAAAAATTAAGTGTTGTTTTTTGACAGCATCCCCTAGTACACTTTTTCAGTTTTCTCGGCAACTAAAACTGAAACAAAAAAATTGTTCAGATAAAAAATATAGTTTATTAAATTTACTATAAAAAAGGGTATTAACAGTTTCTTTTCTATCTCTAATACTTTAGCTGTAATCCGACGTTGAATAGAGAATAATTTTCTGAATGTACACGATGTCGATTTAAAGATCTCTCGCTAGCAGGAGCGTTATACAGGGTGTTTCTAAATTAATGCGAAATATTTTAAGGGGTGATTTTTCAGCGAAAATTAAGGGGGAGGTCTTTATTATAATTTTTTTGGCAAAACCTCCTCTAAGTTTCATCCAAATCTAGTATTATTACCCCCTACGACTGCAGTCCTAACTTTAGAGGGCTGTAACTTGAAGGAATGGGTTTTTAACAAAAAATTGTATGAAAGTCCCCCTTAATATTTGCTGAAAAATCAGCCCTCTTAAAATATTTGGTATCAATTTAGAAACACCTTGTATAATGCGCCTGCTAGTGAGAGATCTTTAAATCGGCATCGTTATCACATCTGAAAATTCTTCTCTATAATAAACGTCGGATTACAGCTTACAAGTATTGGAGATACAAAAAAATCTTAAAATACTTTCTTTATAGGAAATTTAATAAACTATATTTTTTATCTGAACAATATTTTTTGTATCAGTTTTAGTTGCCGAGATATAGGCAAAAAATTGAAAAAGAGTACATTTTTTCCTAGATTTTGACAGAGACTTTTAGTATCTTCAATGGGAAGCCGTATTAAGCATGTATACCAAAATTCATATCTTTACTGATTAATGTTTTTATATCTAATTTTATTGTACTATAATATTAATATATAAAAGCAACATATTCCTTTATATCCTTTTAACTAACTAGTAGAAACCCCCCAACCGCCAGAACCAAGCTCTGGCTACGCCCCTGATGTATATGTTTATTTGCATCAAGCAGAGGACTACCTCATTGATTTCTCTTTATAGAGAAGAAAACTATCTAATCAGGTTTCAATTTTAAGAAAAATCATTTGATAGGATTTTTAATAAAAATAACGTGGTTGAATCATAATAAAACAAGTGGCTGAATAAATAAACAACAATTGAATTTAATATTAATATACCGTTTACAAAATCGGTCTTCCAGGTACTAAGTATTATTATTATATTATTGATGTTCTATAGATAGATATTATCATGACAAGTGTAATGAAATATCAATAATCCCCCTTTGTTATCTACGCGTGTATGTGATGTGGAAACGCACTCAACACCCTCTAGCGCTCAAATTAGATACAAATTGAGACAATTCATCCGTCAATTAATTTATCCCGATTATTTTTATAGGTCAGGGATTTTTCAACCAATCAATCCGACTCTTGCCGAATTGATGCAATGGAAGTCAAACCGCTAATTCAGAATCTCCTTTAAGCTCAATATCAGGTCTCCCTGACTTTTCGGCACCTCTCCACATATACCTGTGAGTGTGTTTGGCTGTTTTTACACAGATATACGGGACCAACTTTTGAACGCTGGTTCCGAACGGCTACTTTGGAGAGGTTGACTAAGCAATTATACTCTTGGTAGTTTGCCATTGCTTTCCAAGAGGAGGCGGCTGCAAATATCAGCCGAGACTCAGTCTCGAACCAGCATACTTCAGGACAGCCGCCCGACACTCTGACCACTGACCCACAGTCGCCTCTTTAATTCAGAATAAAATAATTTATTAGAATGTTATTTTCATCCCCTTAAAAACCCAAAGGGGCGATGATAGGGTTGGTGGGGGGGGAGAAGAGAGGGTCCAAAACTCTTGAATAGGATAGCAAGATGCCCGCTAATATGTATTTAAAATACTAGCTGCGAAACCCGTCTTTGTCAGGTCTCTATTCCAAGAAAAGAATCAAAATAAAAACAATTAACAAAAACAAAAATCCTGTTCAAATCTTATTATGTCCTAAACGATTGCTCCGATCAAAAAAATGAATATAAACTTTTTTGTAGAAAACTTTACCTTTTACATATTTTATTTGAACAATTTTTATCTATCAGCAATAAATAACGAGTTATTTGCATAAAAATGATTTTCCAGACCTTGTTTTCTCATCCTCAAAACTTGTTAATAGATTTTGTTTCATCAAAATCGGTAGAGCCGTTTTCAAAATAGAACTAAGATACAAATATATATATATATACAATTTTTGCTCGTTTAATAAGAGTAGATTAACAGGTGATTGAATAAAAATTGATCATGTGTGGTTGAATCAAAACAAAACACACGTGCTTGGTGAAATAAACATTAATTAAAAATTATTATTGTTATTCTGATCACTGCGGGCATGGCCTGCTTCTGCTCAGAGCCCTTTTCTAATATTTATAGTCGGCTGGCTAATGTTAGGATCAAATAGTAATAAATTCAGTTTCCAAACGTTCTAAAATTAACTTTGAAATGAATAAATGAATGCTCTTGTATTTATTTATAAAAACAAATAACTTGATCTTTTCGAGCTCTCTTTCACATTTTAGAAGTGGGTAAAAAACTAGTGGAGAATTGCCAACATTTGAACACCAACGTAAATATTTTTATTTACTCATCAAGTCATCATACATACTGAATGACATAATAAAAACTTGTATCAAATTATATAAATTTTTTTCTTAATTCATGAATAAATTCTAGTATGGATTCATTTCATTCTAACCAGTTAAAAAAATACTTAAATTGTCGAGTTTGTTTTTTGTATCAGAAAATTAAAATATTTCTGAATGAAAAATTAAAAAAAATATTTACTTTATGTTAAATTTTTTTTTTTAAGGGCGCATCGACTGCCAGGGCCATTTTTTTTTTCTACCCCTTGGCCTCGGGAACTTGATGCCCATTTAGCCAGTCGTCACAGACTCACGTCGAATAGGTGTATAAACAAATAAAATAAAATTAAATAAAACAAAACCAATAGTTTTTAAGGAATTTGGTGTTGGTACTTGGTGAAACATTTTTTAAAATTATTGGATAAAAATACTTGGTAGGTTTCACATTAAGATATAAAAAAATAAAACGAATTTTAAATATTTACCCTTTTGTTATCTTAAAAATAAATTTTACCATTGAGTTGTATTCAAATTCGAAATCCTCATTTCTCAAAAGGCCACTCAAAATTAAACAAAAGTAGACTCCCTACCTTTTCTCCCTCCACTAATTTTAAATATTTACCCTTTTGTTATCTTTAAAAAATAAATTTTACCATTGATTTGTATTCAATTTCGACTTATCCAGGTCAGTTACTTTCTGTTTCTCCTGAAGATGGGTTAGTCACCCGAAATATATATATCGAGATTAAAGATTCTCCAAAAATAAATTCGTTTTATTTTTTTATATCTTAATGTGAAACCTACCAAGTATTTTTATCCAATAATTTTAAAACAAAACCAATTAAAACAAAATAAACTAACAAAACAAATAACTAAAGTCGTTGGATTATAGTTGGAAACCAATGGAAACTAAATGTTTAATAAAGGAGTCTGCAGTTGGCCCTCCTTGGTCTAGAGATGCTAATAGGATCTCTGCACATGTGGGTAAATCATTTCTTCCTTTCATATTCAGGTATAAACGATCAATTTTTTGACTGTGTGTCACACAGCCCAGAAGTACGTGTACGGGGTCCTCTTGGGACGTGCGCCGGACTACCTATGTCGAACACTGGCCTGTGGCCCGTCAACACGTGCGCGCGCTCTGGTCTGTCCGCCACACAGAAGCAAAATGATGGCGGACTCATTTGAGGTCACGGCGACCAAGGTTTGGAACGCACTGCCACTCAACTTGAGGAAGATTGGGCGCCCAGAAGTATTCGAAGCAGAACTACACAGGCACCTAGCCTAATATATTTTTTTTTGTTTTATATCCTATTTATTGAAATTTTTTTTTTTTTTGCTTTATATCCTATATATTGTAATTTTTTTGTTTCTGTTTTCATATCCTATATATTGTAATTTTTGTTTTCATATCCTATATATTGTAATTTTTGTTTTGTTTTTATATCCTATATATTGTAATTTTTTTCTCCCTCTCCTTCGATATATTTTGTATTTTTTTTATTTTTGTTTCATATATTTAGTATGTATCTTTCCTTTGATTTTTTTGTTTTTTTTCTTGTATTATATTAATTAATTTTTTTGTAAATATTTTGGTCTAAAATTGTACAATAAAGGGGCTAAATGGCCCTACAGATACAATGTTATAATAAATAAATAAATAAATAATATCGCCAATAGAAATGGAATCACAAGAGCAGTATGGATTATTTCTCTGGCCGATTTTGTGTAGGTTTGTGTGTTATTGCATGTCCTAGTCTAAGTCGTATAATGTGAACTTTCAGTTTTCGATGAAGATTGAAGTTTTCAAACCACGGACGAACCGGGATTCTCGGACATACATTAAAGAAATGACGACCATATATTCTGCCAACACCAGTAAATTCTCTTCTTGATTATTGAACGGATATCATTGGGCGTTAGATCAATTGAGTGTGGAGCCAGGGCCATTAGCGCCTCAGAAAACCTATCTTATCCATTTAATCATCTGTCTCAATCTATTTTTTTTTATCAGATCATATCCATCTGTCCGTTGCTTTACAGTTTACGCCAATAGAGTTCGAAATAGTATTCAATAAATATCTAATAAGTGATAGCAACAATAACTCAAAAATATCACAGAACAAAACGTAACCTGTTATTGGTTTTGCCAAAAAAAAAAAAAAAAATTAAATTTAAATTTAGAAGCCCTATTTTATCTAAATACCCGAACAAATTTTCAAAATTTTCTTGATTTCCTAGAAGATTTAGGATAGATATTTTTGTAATATTAAAATTTAATCTTGCAGAACTATTTAAGGGACAGTCAATTAATACATGGTCCACTGTGATTCTAGAGTTGCATATACCACACCATGGGGCATTTTCTCTAAGAATCAAGAACCCATGTGAGAAAAAGCAGTGCCCTATTCGTAGACGTATTAATTTGGTTTGCATTCTTCTAGGCATATCATATGAACTTAGTGGACAAATGTTAGGTTTGACTCTCTTAAGGATTGCATTCTCCCTCGCCCACTCATCAAACCAGGAATTTTTTAATTGATTTTTGAAAAACTTTTTCGAGTCTTCTAAAAATATTTGAGAAAAATCAACAGCCGCCTTATTAGCTCCCATTTTGGCAAGAAGGTCAGTTGCGTCGTTGCCTTCAATTCCTGTATGTCCTGGGACCCACAAAAAAATAATTTCGCAATCGTCTCCCGATTGACCCCCATATAAGGACTGAATTCTCTGTACGTTAAAATTTAAAAGATTTTTAAGTACTGTGTTCTACACAAAACCGCACGTTAAATATGTAGTTTCAATTACCTACTCTACATTAGACTGTAAGATCATTTTATCTCAATATAATTTATTAATTTACCATCAATTGTCAAGTATTGTAATCGTGTATGAAAATGTTTTTTTTTCTTTTTTTCAAAATATCTCAAAAACGGCTGAAACTATTTTAATTAAAAAAAATTGGGCGAAACCAGGGCATTTCGGTCTACAAAAAAGCTCTAATAAGTGAACATCGAAAAAATTGTATTTTTCGAGATAATAATTATTTTGTCAAAATGTCTGTTAGTTTGTGCCTTACCAAATTTTTGTGGACGAGCTAGCTCAAAAACTAGTGTGAATATCGAAACCAAATTTCACACGTAGTTTTGGTGCATAGAGATTAAGAGCTGATTAGATTTTGATGCATATCGACCCAAAATTAAGGGGGGTGGAGGGGGGTTAAAATATAAAATTATAATATTTTCAAACTAAAAAAAAAAAAACAAGAAAAATGAAATATACTATAAAATGAACCTATAAAAACGAAAATATATTTTTATGGGGCCAAAATTAGAAGGAAGTCAAAAAATAAAAATCTAGGTCTTTTGAGCAAACTCAACCAAATTTTGTTATCATAATCAGTGGCCCTCAGAACACTAAAAATGTAAAAACAAACTGCCCAAAATGGGGGGGGGGGGGGGGTCAAAAAATGAAAATCTAGGCCCCTTTGTTAGAGTCTTTAGTTTCGAAGGGTTGAGCTTCATCATCAGCATTTTTAATTAGAAATATTCTATCTGGGATTGCTTATATTTATAATATTTCAAAATCAGTCGGATAATTGAGTCCATGAGAAATACCAGATAAAATACTGATGTGGTCATCCACATGACTTTATCATAATATGGCTCTTTTCTGATATATCTAATATTTAATAAAATCATAGCTTCACAGATGATGTATACAATATTTGGTTGAGTTTAGACCAAGGGCCTAGTTTTTTATTTTTTGACCCTCCACCCCAGTTCTGTAACTAGCCTTTTATGCGCCCGGTGCGAGCTTCTATAATTGAGCCCTTCGAAAAAATTATAGTTACTTGATAGAATTTTTAATAAGTACGATATTGGTATATAAATTGGGTAAAAAAAAACAAACATTTATTCGAAAATATAAAACAAAATTTGGTCCTGATTTAGTCATTTCTGCGACCTGTGCCTGGGCACCGCCCACTGACTATGTGTACCTACTATAAAATTAACCTATAAAATAATATAATAAAGAAAAGATTATTATATTTTTCTGTAGCCAAATTTGTGGACCACTGATTAAGAATACAATATTTAGGTGAGTTTGATCCAAAGAGCTGGAATATTCATTTTTGACCATACCCCCCCCCCCCCACACACAAATTTGGCTTCGTTATTATATTATTTTATAGGTTAATTTTATAGTAGGTACACATAGTCAGTGGAGGTGCCCAGAGCACAGGGAGCAGAAATGACTAGACCTGGACCAAATTTTGTATAGTTAATCGGTGGACCACTGATTAAGAATACAATATTTGGTTGAGTTTGATCCAAAGAGCTAGAATATTCATTTTTGACCATACACCTCCAAAAATGATTATAAATGATTTTATTAAATATTAAATATAAGAGAGGGGCCAGGCGTATGGTAAAGAAAGTCATGTGGATGGCCACATCAGTTTATTTTTTCAGATTTGAAAAATATGAATAAATATTATTACTTTACCATACAGGGTATGGTCAAGTATTGTAATCGTGCATGAAAAAAAGTGTTTTTTCCCTTCTTTTTTTCAAAATATCTCAAAATCAGCTGAAACTATTTTAATTAAAAAAATTGAGCGAAACCAGGGCATTTCGCTCTTCAAAAAAGCTCAAATAAGTGAACATCGAAAAAATTATATTTTTTGAGATAATAATTGTTTTGTCAAAATATCTGTTAATCTGTCTGTTAGTATGTGCGTAACCAAATTTTGTGGACGAGCTAGCTCAAAAACTAGTGTGAATGTCGAAACCAAATTTCATACGTGGTTTTGATTCATTGAGATTAAGAGCTGATTAGATTTTGGTGCATATCGACCAAAAATTAAGGGGGGTGGAGGGGGTTAAACAATTAAAAATCTAGGCCATTTGAGCAAACGCAACCAAATTTTGTATACATAATCAGTGGACCCACAGGAGTCTAAAAATGCTAAACCCCCCCACCCCTACATGATTATAGATATTTTTATTACATATTAAATATAAGTGAGGAGCCAGGTTCTATGGTAAAGTCAAGTGGATGGCCACATCAGAACACGTCAGCTTATTTTATTATACAGGATGTGGCAAAAAGATCACATTTTGAAGAGGTATAAAAAAATGAAAAAATTTAACTAGAAAAAAACTGAAGATATTTTTGAAAAGAACATATAATGATTTTTTTAAAATGTGTTTTAAACATTATGAGACAAAAAGAAGGGGGAAGAGGGGTCAAAAATGAAAATTCTAGCCCTTTCGACTAAACTCAACCAAATTTTGTATACATATTCTGTGGACCCCCAGAAGACTAGAAATGCAATAAAAATAATTTTTAAGAAAAAAATAAAAGCCGACTTCAAAAAATTAAATGCAACAAATAAAATACACTAAAAGGTATAAAATAATTATTATTTTATTTAGTTACAACTAAACGACGAAATATTAACATGAAATTACTTTTTGAAGTCGGTGCCAAACAAACTATACCTATAAGCGAGCGTACCCGCCAAACGTACTAAGTAAGATCCGTCGAGTGAGATTCATAAAAGGTATATGTTTGGCACCGACTTCAAAAAGTAATTTCATGTTAAAATTTCGTCGTTTAGTTGTAACTAAATAAGATAATAATTATTTTATACCTTTTAGTGTATTTTATTTGTTGCATTTAATTTTTTGAAGTCGGTTTTTATTTTTTCTTAAAAATTATTTTTATTTTACTTTTTTTAGTGATGTTATTAATAGTGATCATATCATCAGAACTTGACCAAATTAATAGGACACCATACCTAAGACACCCCCTTTCGGATAAAAAAAGAACCATCGAAATCGGTTCATAAACAAAGAGGTTAGGTCTAAACAAACCTAATAAAAAAGGTCTAATACCTATAAAAAAAAAACGAAAAAAATGGGACCAATCGGAAGCTAGACTGGACGCAATGCAAAAAAATATTTCAAAATCGGTTGACAATTGGCGGAGATATGAGGTAACATAGGCACAAAAAAAAAAAAAAAAAAAAAAAAAAAAAAAAAAATTCAGTCGAATAGAGAACCTCCTCCTTTTTAACCGACTTCAAAAAAGGAGGAGGTTCTCTATTCGATTGAATTTTTTTTTTTTTTTTTGTGCTATGTTACCTCATATCTCCGCCAATTCTCAACCGATTTTGAAAATTTTTTTGCATTGGGTCCAGTCTAGCTTCCGATTGGTCCCATTTTTTTTTCGATTTTTTTTCATAGGTATTAGACCTTTTTTATTAGGTTTGTTTAGGTTTGTTTAGACCTAACCTCTTTGTTTATGAACCGATTTCGATGGTTCTTTTTTTATCGAAAGGGAGTGTCTTAGGGATGGTGTCATATTAATTTGGTCAAGTTCTGATGATATAATCACTATTAATAACATCACTAAAAAGAGAAAAATAAAAATTTTTAAGAAAAAAATAAAAACCGACTTCAAAAAATTAAATGCAACAAATATAAAAATACACTAAAAGGTATAAAATAATTATTATCTTATTTAGTTACAACTAAACGACGAAATATTAACACGAAATTACTTTTGAAGTTGGTGCCAAACATATACCTTTTATGAATCGCACTCGACGGATCTTACTTAGTACGTTTGGCGGGTACGCTCGCTTATAGGTATAGTTTGTTTGGCACCGACTTCAAAAAGTAATTTCGTGTTAATATTTCGTCGTTTAGTTGTAACTAAATAAGATAATAATTATTTTATACCTTTTAGTGTATTTTTATATTTGTTGCACTTAATTTTTGAAGTCGGTTTTATTTTTTCTTAAAAATTTTTATTTGAAGTCTGTTAAAAACCATTCAAATTTTGTATATATTGTTTGTTCAAAAGGGGTAGAATTTTCATTTTTGACCCCCCCCCTTTTTTGTCTGATATAATGTTTAAAACACATTAAACAAATATATATTTTATGTTCTTTTCAAAAATATATTCAGTTTTTTTTTTTTTAGTTAATTTTTTTTTATTTTTTATACTTCTTCATAATTTGATAGATCTTTATGCCCCACCCTGTACATTAATTCTTTTTTTGAACATTTCAAGAATATTATTATATTTAAATAAAATATTTTTTTTTTGTATTAGTGAATAGCTAAAAAATTAGCAACTATACGGAATTCGAATATTTATGTGGTATTTATTGTATAATTATTCGTGAAATCCCTAGAAGGAATCTCATAAATGAATCCCACTGTATTTAAATAACTACTTGAAATTAAACCAACAACGTACCACTTGTAATTAACATTTTAGAGCGTCATTCACTTAAGAGTTCATGACCTTAGCGTAGGAAGGGAAATAACAAACACTATACTATCAGAGTAATTTTTTTGAAATAAATATCATGTAATTAGAATTTTTAACCGACTTCAAAAAAGGAGGAGATTCTCAATTCGACTGAATTTTTTTTTTCTGTCTATGTTACCTCATATCTTTGCCAATTGTTAACCGATTTTGATGATTTTTTTTGCATTGGGTTCAGTCTAGCTTACGATTGGTCACGTTTTTTTTTCATTGGTATTGGACCTTTTTTGATATGTTTGTTCAGGCATAACGTCTTTGTTTATGAACAGATTTTAATGATTCTTTTTTTATTGGAAAGAGGGTACCTTAGGGGTGGTACCTTATTAATTTGGTCAAGATCTGAATATATGATCAATGACGAAATAACGTAAATCTCCAATTCTTATTAGCAAATAATCGAAATAATAATAAATAAAATCTTTTATATAAAATCGATCTTAAAATGTTCATTTAAAACCCGCAAACGTTTCGAGAGAATTTCTACATTTATGAATTGAATTTCATTATCATTTTCTGATTCATTCTTCCGACGCTTTCTCTTACGAGATGCATGCAAGGTATTATATTAAGACACTATTAATAACATCACTAACAAGAGAAAAATAAAAATAATTTTAATAAAAATAAAATAAAACCGACTTCAAAAAAATGAAATGCAACAAATAAAATAATGAGAACTCAAAAATAAAATAAAATTCACTAAAAGGTATAAAATAATTATCTTATTTAGTTACAACTAAAGAAAATTTAACATGAAATTACTTTTTGAAGTCGGTGCCAAACATATACATTTTATGAATCGCACTCGGCGGATCTTACTTAGTATGTTTGGCGAGTACGCTCAGCTATAGTTATAGTTTGTTTGGTACCGACTTCAAAAAGTAATTTCATGTTAATATTTCGTTGTTTAGTTATAACTAAATAAGATAATAATTATTTTATACCTTTTAGTGTATTTTATTTGATTTTTGAGTTATTATTATTTTATTTGTTGCATTTAATTTTTTTGAAGTCGGTTTTATTTTTTTTTATAAAAATTATATTTCTTAAATTTACAACTAGAGCGACAATACAAGTGTAGCGAAGGAAAATCAAAACATACATGTTTAGTACCTATCTATATTTCATTTTTCTTGTTTTTTAGTTTGAAAATCATATAATTTTAATTTTTAAACCCTCCCCCCTTATTAATTTTGTTTTCGATTTCAACCAAAATCTAATCAGCTCTTAATCTCAAAACTATATATTTGAAATTTGGTTTTCAAATTCACACTAGTTTTTGAGTTAGTGCGTCCACAAAAATTTGGTAAAGCATGCACGCACGTTAGGTACTAACCGAAGGGTGAATCGCGATTGGAATTAGGTGTACACCATCTTTGGAATTATGTGGAATTATTTTGTAATTCATTAGATAATGCCCCTTCATCTATTGTCTTCTACTTGGAAATGAAAGTGGAAGTGGAAGTAGGTGTACACGATATTATGTCCCGGTTCACCCCTCGGTACTAACAGACATTTTGACAAAACAGTTAATATCTCAAAAAATATAATTTTTTCAATGTGAGATATCTCGAAAATGTTCACTTATTAGGGTATTTTGTAGACCAAAATGCCATGGTTTAGCTAAATTTTTTTAATCAAAATAGTTTCAGCCGTTTTTGAGATATCTCAAAAAAACTTTTTGAAGCTTTGCTTCTTAAATCGCGCTGGGCACGGCTTAAATGGGAAAAAGCGACCCCCGTAAGATTCCCGCTCCGCACGATTCTGGGTTGCTGGTAGGGGAAGTGAGAGAAGGCGGGTGAAGGGTGGCCTCTTTTTGCGGCTTCTGCTATGACTAAACACAAATCGCAAGGAGCAACTTTCGATGTTTACATATTTTTCAATACATTAAAATGGTAACAACCCATTTTCGCACATTGTTGAACAAAGAATCGAATTTAGAAGTATGTTTTTTTTATGCATAGTAGAGTTAAAAAATCTTAAATCTGAACTTTTTCAAAATTTATTAATTTAATAACTTAAAAATAGGAAAGAGATTAACCAGTCAAGCCAAATATAGAATAGATTTCGTAAAAATTAGTTTATTTTTCATATTTAAAGAGAAGCTGGCTTAAGCCGGGATTATCTAAAGTCATTCGTGGTATATGAGCTTTGAGGCCCAGTTCTGAATATAGTCAGGGGAATGAGATTAGCCAGGGTCCAAACACCCTCATATAACAAAATAGAACATTATGATTGGCGATGGACCTTAGAAGGGATAGAAAACGGACAATCATATGAAACGTCGTCTCCACCCACCAAGGAGACACTATTGAAAATGCATAAAAGGGCAAACACGAAGAAATATTGCTCTCTATTATTTTATCCAGCTCTTACCTTACATCTCTATATATTATACCTCTACCTATATTATTCTATTACATTATCCAGCGCTATTACTCTATCTTCTTTACATTATATTCTCCACTCTCTATTACTCGATCTCACGAGTATATTTCTTCTTCCTGGAGTCGTTTTTGCGGGCATTTTCATTCATCAACCTGCTAGCCCCTCCATTGGCACTTCTATCATTAGCACGATAGCTAATTGAATAGCACGGACAAGAATATCTGTCCGGCTCTCGTGAAGACATCACGGAAGATTATCAAAAAGGCGAGACTCCAGGCCCGTTACACACTCTTCGACGTGGCAGTCTACGGAACCTGAGCGAGAGGGAGTGCGGCACAGCTAGCGCTGTTGAAGTATTTGAACCAGTCGGCACACTTCAAGAGCAAACGTAATCAATCATAATTTCTTTGAACGATCTCCGTTCACCCTTTAAAGCCATCAAATCATTTAATTCTTTCTGACTGTTAAATTCACCAAGGACCTCAATAAATTATATACTATAAATTGAATTCTTGATTATCTTTCACTGTTAAGAAAATTTCCCCATTCTCCTTTGCAGCTAGAATTTATTTAAGTATTTTTATTTTATTTTTGCCTATTTAGAATTATTTTTTTTTATTTTTTTTGTAAATTCATTGCATCAGATTAACTTCAGTAACGTAGAATTTGAACATAAGAGTAAATTCAGTAGTTTATCAAACTAGTACAACGAGATACACTGAGTTACACCACCACCTCCACGTCTATAAAGGTTAGTATTCTCACACTCAGGAATATTCCCCTTAAACGTCCCCTTACCAAACTAATTTCCTTACCCCTCCAACCACCTACCCTCCCTAACCCCATTGCATGGTGAAGGTGCTGCTGGGATTTGAAAATCTAAGCCATCCTATCCCACAGATATCCCTAAATTCAAAATCCCATATTAAAAATATTCTGAGAAGTGAGAATACCAGGCTTAGTAAGGCTGCAACCGAACGCGATACCTGTCTCGTTGTACTAAAATTGAACAAAAAAATATAGTATATTGCCCCGTACCGTTAATTTATTTTTTTTCATATTTTTTTATTTATTTAAATTCTCTTAACAGTGGGATATCAAAGGTTAATTGAATAATCCCGGCTTCAACACTTCTATTTTTGAAATTTTCTGAGAATTTATTTGGCGAACTGTTTACTTTCTTTTCTATAAAATTAATACATTTTATAAATAAACAATAGCAACTTCTAATATTTGATTCTTTCTTTTACAAATACACACCGAGAATGGACGGCACACAGCAGAGTCTTGACGAACGCAGGGCGATTTATGCAGGCAACCAACAGGCAACAGTTGAATTATCCAACACGCCGATCGATCCTGATGATATGGCATTAGACTCTGGGACCTGTATGTCCACTCCTACACCGGCGGAAATGGAAGAATCGACACTTCCAGCCATGCTACGAGATACCAGGGAATTTGCAAATGCGCTTGACGGTGAACATCAAATCGCAAGTACACATACCCCCCCTCCACCCACACCCTTCGATAGTAATAGCATGCTCCAACAAATAATGTTGCAAATGAGAGAAATGACAAGTGAGTCACAGGCTAACATAATAAAATCAATAGATAGAAAAATCGATGAACAAAAAAATCAAACAGAGGCGAATTTTAATGAAACAAAAGCTAATTTTAGTAAAATAGATAGCAAGATAGATGAACAAAAAAATAGAATAGAGACCATAGATAACAAAATAGAGGCCATGAGGGATGAATTTAATAGTAATATCAATAATTCCATAGCCAAAGTCAATGAAAAATTTACATCCCTTTTTAATAGAATAGAGTCAAGGGATGGAAAAATGGATGAACAACAAAATAAATCAGAGGCCAATGTTGATAAAATAGATAATAAAATAGAGTCACATGATGCAACAATACAACAATCGCCACCCTTAGAAATCAAGTTAGCAACAATTGAAACCATTGTTGACCCTCCTCCTTTAGAAACCACCCTCGAATTTACTTCTGCCCCTTGCAATCAAATTAATATAGACCCCATTATAGAACCCTCCCTAGAATTAAAAACAATAACTTGCATACCCGCCATAGAAATTCACACACCCATAATTTGCGAACAAATAATTGAAATTCCGCCCCCACCACCTTTAATAAAAATTGATATAAGTCCTCCAAACAAATTTAATTCAATGTTAAAAAATTTAATTGGTTTGCATATAAAATATAAAAATTATTTTACATTTTCGATTTTCAAATTATTACACATAAATTTCATCGTCAAGCATAATATCCGTGATGTGATTCAGAATAAATCGCATCATTGCCAGCGAGCACTAGAAAGAACTTTATACGCCTCGCGGGGGATCAATCGATAAAAATGATAAGAAAAACATTTTTGATTGACCCATATGCAACCTTCGAAAATTGCCTTTACATTGAAACTCTTCGAAAAACGAAAATGCTTATAAGCAAACCATTATTTTTATTTAGTTAAATTCCCATATAGCCCAGTCAATTCATATTGCTCATTTGTTGTTTGTTGTTGCAAAATTTAAATAATAATTTAGTAAAAATAGTACATTTCATTATCTTTTAAAATCCATATTTAAATAATTTTTAATAATTATTTAATTCAAATTCTAGTAATCATGAATCATCACACTATTATTTCTTTCGTCTAATTTAAAATAAATATTCTAATATAACTATTTATATTAGCAGAACAATTTCAAATAGGTCCCCATTTAAAATTTTTAATCCACATTTCTATCATCATTCTGTATCTCCATTTTTTATATACAGCAGACCTCTTTTATCGTTTAACTTCAGTAAATTCAGTAGATTTAGTAATTTAATAATTTTTGGAAATAGTATTCATTTTTATTTTTTATTTTTTTTATATAATTTTATCATTTGGTGTCGACACAACTCATTTATCACGATGAGACTCATATAAAATTTTACCCTCATTTGTCACAATAGACAAAATTTATTTTTAAATAATTTTTCATTCTAGATAAACCCGATTCAACCCTCTCTAGTCAACTTTCTTTGTAATTTTAAAATTCAAATTCAAATTAAATTCTAACCTGTGTTTGTATCAATAGAGTCAATCAATATTAATTTCTTTCCACCCTCACTATGTTTCTGTTCATTTAAATAAAATTTTCTAGTATTAACGTAAATTTTTCAATTGCTTCACTTATTAATTTTACAATAAACATTCTATTAGGTTCAGCTTTCCTTCTCAATATTATATCAATGTTGGAACATGCAAAACTAAAAATATAATTTTCTCCCTTTAGCCCCTGAATAAGCCCCTTGCAATTAAAAATTAAAACATTTAAAAGCGGTAACCAACAAGCGTATTTGCAAACAGTATCTCACATGAGCGAATTAATTATTGTTACGATTAACATAAATTCTTGAAAATAAATTTTTTATAGTATGTCGAATGGTCCGTCACAGAGATGGGAACTCGTGCATCCATATAGAAGAGATGAACACGATCCCAATATGCGGATAGACATGAAAAAGGAAATGTGAAATCAGGAATCGATGTATCAGTGTTGGATAATTGAACTTAACAGCGAGATATAATAACAAATTGCTTGTGATCCCTGCGTTTCGATGGATTAGTTGTGGTCTCACGGGGTAAATAGCCTGGGCTAATAATTTGAAAAGAAATTTTTCAGTTTATTAATAATTTAAAAAAAAAATTTTTTTTAGTTTAAAAATTTTTTTTTAAAGGGAAGCGGTGTCATAAAATGGTAACAACCCATTTTCGCACATTGTTGAACAAAGAATCGAATTTAGAAGTATGTTTTTTTTATGCATAGTAGAGTTAAAAAATCTTAAATCTGAACTTTTTCAAAATTTATTAATTTAATAACTTAAAAATAGGAAAGAGATTAACCAGTCAAGCCAAATATAGAATAGATTTCGTAAAAATTAGTTTATTTTTCATATTTAAAGAGAAGCTGGCTTAAGCCGGGATTATCTAAAGTCATTCGTGGTATATGAGCTTTGAGGCCCAGTTCTGAATATAGTCAGGGGAATGAGATTAGCCAGGGTCCAAACACCCTCATATAACAAAATAGAACATTATGATTGGCGATGGACCTTAGAAGGGATAGAAAACGGACAATCATATGAAACGTCGTCTCCACCCACCAAGGAGACACTATTGAAAATGCATAAAAGGGCAAACACGAAGAAATATTGCTCTCTATTATCTTATCCAGCTCTTACCTTACATCTCTATATATTATACCTCTACCTATATTATTCTATTACATTATCCAGCGCTATTACTCTATCTTCTTTACATTATATTCTCCACTCTCTATTACTCGATCTCACGGGTATATTTCTTCTTCCTGGAGTCGTTTTTGCGGGCATTTTCATTCATCAACCTGCTAGCCCCTCCATTGGCACTTCTATCATTAGCACGATAGCTAATTGAATAGCACGGACAAGAATATCTGTCCGGCTCTCGTGAAGACATCACGGAAGATTATCAAAAAGGCGAGACTCCAGGCCCGTTACACACTCTTCGACGTGGCAGTCTACGGAACCTGAGCGAGAGGGAGTGCGGCACAGCTAGCGCTGTTGAAGTATTTGAACCAGTCGGCACACTTCAAGAGCAAACGTAATCAATCATAATTTCTTTGAACGATCTCCGTTCACCCTTTAAAGCCATCAAATCATTTAATTCTTTCTGACTGTTAAATTCACCAAGGACCTCAATAAATTATATACTATAAATTGAATTCTTGATTATCTTTCACTGTTAAGAAAATTTCCCCATTCTCCTTTGCAGCTAGAATTTATTTAAGTATTTTTATTTTATTTTTGCCTATTTAGAATTATTTTTTTTTATTTTTTTTGTAAATTCATTGCATCAGATTAACTTCAGTAACGTAGAATTTGAACATAAGAGTAAATTCAGTAGTTTATCAAACTAGTACAACGAGATACACTGAGTTACACCACCACCTCCACGTCTATAAAGGTTAGTATTCTCACACTCAGGAATATTCCCCTTAAACGTCCCCTTACCAAACTAATTTCCTTACCCCTCCAACCACCTACCCTCCCTAACCCCATTACAACATATTCTTTAAATTTTTTTATAATTTATTTATAAATTTACTATTTGCAAAAAATTCTCTTTCCGACATCTTCTTATTTCATTATTATAATTGATTTTTTTTTTTTTATTATTTTATTATTTGTAATCAATGGACAATGCATATCAACGACGAAGAGGCAAAGCTTCTACCGACAGTCCCACGACTGTCTGTATTTTTTTCATGCACGATTACAATAGGTACTTGACCATATCGTGTATGGTAAAATAAAATGTCAAAATGTCTTGAAGGGATCATTTAAGTGATGTTCAAAAACGCTGCCATCTTCCTCTCGGCTTTTGGCCATCATTTCTTTGATTTTATTGACGTTTTCAACAGTTTTCAATGTCAACGGCCTGCCACTGCTTTTGGCATTCTCGAGAGACTCACGACCACTTGTGAAGCGTTCGTGCCACAGATAAACGTTTGTTTTCTGAGTATCGTTACCAAAACATTCTGCAATATTTCTAAGGTCTTCTAAGGAATCCGTTTTTTAACGCAAAATTTAATACAAAAACTCGTTGATGCAAAGTCGATTTCATTTTTAAAATCTTAAAAATCGATAACACTCTTACTAATGTCAAGCTATGATGCTGAAATTTTTTTTATTATTATTTAGAGAAAAATTTAAATAAAATATTATTTCATAATAGTGAAATTATAGTTTGTTTTCTAAATTTGACATTCATAATAAGTGAGATCCCCATAGTGTGAAATCCGTTAAATGAATCACCCATGATGTATTTGTAGAAATATGTAGACTTATTAATAACTAGGATGATGTTAAAAATAAAATATTAATTGTTATAGTTTTTAAAAGCTAAATATAATAACAAAATGTTATATAAAATTAAATTAAATAATAAATAAATTCAATCCCATTAAATTTTATTATATATAAGATTCTCGAAAATATCTCGTACGATTTCAATAAAAATCAGGCATTAGGGTTTTTTACTTTACCATACAGGGTATGGTCAAGTATTGCAATCGTGCATGAAAAAAGTGTTTTTTTCCTTCTTTTTTTCCAAATATCTCAAAAAGGGCTGAAACTATTTTGATTAAAAAAATTGAACGAAACCATGGCATTTCGGTCTACAAAAAAGCCCTAATAAGTGAACATAGAAAAAATTATATTTTTCGAGATAATAATTGTTTTGTCAAAATGTCTGTTAGTTAGTCTGTGCGTTACCAAATTTTTGTGGACGAGCTAGCTCAAAAACTAGTGTGAATATCGAAACCAAATTTCACACGTAGTTTTGGTCCATTGAGATTAAGAGCTGATTAGATTTTGGTGCATATCGACCCAAAATTAAGGGGGGTGGAGGAGGCGTTAAAAATTAAAAATCTACGCCGTTTGAGCAAACTCAACCAAATTTTTGTATACATAATCAGTGGGACTCCAGAAATCTAAAAATGAAAAAACTAACCGTCCAAAATGGGGGGGAGGGGTCAAAAAATGAAAATCTTTCCCATTTACCAAACTCAACCAAATTTTGTATACATAATCAATGGGACTCCAGGAGTATAAAAATGCAAAAACTAACTCCCCCTACATGATTATAAATATCTTTAGGGGCCAGGCTGTATGGTAAAGTCAAGTGTATGGCCACATCAGAACACGTCAGCTTATTTAGATATATAAATCAATCTGGCAGGGTCTTATTTTTCCATAACTTTAATTTGATTGATTTTTCCGAATTAAAATAATTATTTACAGAAAAAAGGAGGATAAGTCGGGTTCTTAAAAACGTTTATTATTACCTTTCTCATTTTTATTCAGATAGTCCAGGGGGGTGGCCAAACTTTTATACGTTGGGGGCGACTTTTTTTTATAATGTATATTTGAGGGCTACTATGTTTTTTCTTTTTAATTTTAATTAGATAAAAATATATAAAAAATTGCTTACTTATTTTAAGGCCGCTGCACACGAGGCTTGTTTTAATAATTTTTTGTCTTCTTGCTGCTAGAAGATGGCCTCCCAGGGCAAAGCCGGGATATAGAACATGTCCTATCTTTTAAATCAAGCAAGCAAGCCAGAAAGTCATCCATCAGTGAAGTCATTTCAGAAGGCAAACAGAAAGCTCCCATCCCAAAAACAGGTAGATGAAAAGGCCTCGTGTGCACCGGGCTTTAAATTATTTATTAAATTACACAATTCAATTTTAAAAACTATTTATAATTATATTCCAACGCATCCTAATGCGAAGATCACTCCCGGGTTCGAATCCCGTCTGACCCTTTTGTCTATAATAAAAAAATATTATATTTTCTTCGTTCCCTAATTTAAACTATTTATAATACTAGCTTCAAAGCCCGCCTTCGGCGGGCCTTTTGCTAGCCAAGGGGCTTCGCCCTCTGGACCCTCACGTGGCTGCTTTATTGATGTTTTATTAGTTACAGAGAATAAATATATTATATATATTTGGTTTTAATCTTTAAAATATATTTTTAAAGAAATTCCAAAAGCTAATTAATTCAGTTAGTTATAGTTTCAATAATCCTTTATAATTAACTTTGAAATAAATAAATAATATTGAAATGAATGAATGAACTCGAATACAAAAGCTAAAAGGCTTAGTTCTTTTGATATGGCTGAGGGTCTTAAATACAATAGAAAAAGGATGAGGTGAGATTCCCAATGGTATTTTTAAGAAAAATTATTTGTAAATAACATATTTTATTTTAAATTAAATATTTTTCATCTATATATATAATCAAAAGCTTGGCTGAAACTTTTTTTATTTTTTACTACCCTATTAAAGACGGTTTTCAGAATCTTTTAAAAAAATTTCACCCAACCCAAAAGAAGTTAGGAATTTTTGAAAAAAATAGCTTTTTTTTAAATAACCATATCTTTTTCAAAAATTTAGTTATCATGAGGTTTTTTTAAATTTACTTTAAAAAATAGATAGTTTTTTTAAATCTTTGTTGCAATATTAAATTCTTCTTCAACGATAATGTAGTTAGAATTATTGAGAATGAATGTCACTCAAAAATATTACAAACAGGGCCGCCAACACTTGTTTTTTGCTAGTTTAGTTCTTTTATTGTTTGGCCAGCTATGTTGGCTAACCTCAATTTTTTTTTCCTGAATTTTCCAATTTTCCGGGCAACTTTTCCAATTCTTTTTTTACGTATTAACCTGAATTGGACTATTACGAACATTTAAAAAAAAAATTAGCCAAATCGGTCCAGACATTTGAGAGATCTGCGCTTACGAAGAAACAGAAATTCATTTTTATTATATAGATTATTATTTTATATTAAAATCAGCTCGGAATTTATCACTATAATTTTTTTCATTGTTCGTGTCTCAGCTTCTAAATTTCCGAGGGGTGATCCTCGATTGGAAGTAGGTGTACACCTCTTTGGAAATATTTTGGAAGTACTTGGAAATATTTGGAAGTGCTTGGGAATATTTGGAAGTACTTGGAAATATTTGAAAGTACTTTGAAATATTTGGAAGTACAAGTGGAAGTAGGTGTACAGCATATTAGATCGCGGTTCACCCCTCGTAAATTTCTAAAGGCCTTGCGGTCGACCGGTCTGCGTTTATAATTTTTTATTCTTTATTTACTCAATCTTCACACAATCAATAGAACTCTTCCCAATTTTAAAAAAAAAAAATTCATTTAAAATAAATGTTGCGGGCCTAATTGATGATGAAAATTATATAATTTTTCTTTTATAAAGAAAACTGAAGATGGACTCAATTAGACCCGAAACATGTATTTTAAATGGAATATTTTTTTTTTTTATTAATTGAGGTACGAAATTCGAAACTTAAGCTCGATATAGACTAGAAGGAGTAGGGCATGCTTTTTAAAATCGGAAAACCGGAAATGGACATTTATATGAAAGACTTTTCGTTTTTTTTTATTTTTTCAAAAACGGCACTAATGATTTTATTTTTAAAATTGGTCTACTAATCAATTGTCACGAGTTATTAGTCGTGTATAAATTTTAATCCGATTTAAATAAAGGAAGGGGGTGTAAATTCTAGATGTCTCGATGATTTCAAATAAGTGAGAATGTGAAAGTTGTTTAGTGACCACACTTGTTTAATAATAAAACTTGAGCAAGATGCGAGTGAGATTTCACAAAAAAAGAAATAAAACAAAAATGAGTTTTGAGTTCAATATATTTCGGAGGTGATCCCATCTTCAGGAGTCAGAGATAACTGAACTTTTCTTTGACTCCTGATGATGAGCCCACCCCCGAAATATATGAAACTCAAAATTCATTTTTGTTTCATTTCTTTTTGTGAAACCTACCTCGCATCTTGCTCAAGTTTTATTATTATTTTAAAATGTTTCACCTAGAACCAACACCTATCTCCTTAAAAACAACACCAGTTGATTTTTTTACTTTACCATACAGAGGGTGGAGTGGGGTTAAAAATTAAAAATCTAGGCCATTTGACCAAACTCAACCAAATTTTGTATACATAATCAGTGGGACCCCAGAAGTCTAAAAATGCAAAAAACTAACGGCCCAAAATGGAGGGGGGGGTGCTGTATCAAAAAATTAATATCTAGGCCATTTAACCAAACTCAACCAAATTTTGTATACATAATCAGTGGGACCCCAGAAGTCTAAAAATGCAAAAAACTAACGGCCCAAAATGGGGGGGGGTGCTGTATCAAAAAATTAATATCTAGGCCATTTAACCAAACTCAACCAAATTTTGTATACATAATCAGTGGGACCCCAGAAGACTAAAAATGCAAAAACTAACCGCCCAAAATGGGGGGGGGGTTCAAAAAATGAAAATCTTGGCCATTTACCAAACTCAACCAAATGTTGTATACATAATCAGTGTGCCCCTAGGAGTTTAAAAATTCAAACCCCCCCCTCCATGATTATAAATAATTTTATTAAATATTAATGTAAATGAGGGGCCAGGTTGTATGGTAAAGTCAAGTGGATGGCCACATTAGAACACGTCAGCTTATTTAATTTGAAAATTTTACAATTTTACTAAGATGAAATTTGGTAACGTACCAACTAACAGACATTTTGTCAAAATAATATCTCATAAAATATCATTTATTCGATGTTCATTCATTAGAACTTATTTGTAAAGCAAAACGCCATAATCTAGCTCAAATTTTTTTTATCAAAATAGTTTCAGCCATTTTTGAGATTTTTCGAAAAAAAGAATCATAAAAAAACACTTTTTTCATGCACGGTTACAATACTTGACCATACTCTGTATATGGTAAAGTCAAACATTTGAATTGAATGAATTTATTAAATTGGTGTTTGTTTGGTTATTTTTATAGATTAGTAATTAAAATAGATTCTAATAGACTACTCACATGGGGGGATGCGTCGATATCGCTGGGTATAGACCAACTAGCTGCCGGGAATTAGAGGGAGTCGCCGTTTGGATTCGTGCCCGAGATTCGTGGACAGAAATATACTGGGCGACCAGATATATTATTCTCCTCATCAACCGAGGCAACAAAACACCAATGACCTTTTGTTGTTATTCTCTCGCTCTTATCAGCGTAAATAAGTATTCAAAGTAAATGGAACAGTCGCATCCCAACTAGAAATATAACTTTAATATAATTTTAGGTTATATAACTATTATGTTTTGTTACTGTTTTATAAGTGGCCCTCTAGTACTGATTATGTCTATAATTTTCAACAAATCGTTATCTTGAACGTTTTTACTTCAATATACAGGGTATGGTCAAGTATTGTAATCGTGCATGAAAAAAGTGTTTGTTTTTTTTTCAAAATATCTCAAAAACGGCTGAAATTATTTTGGTTTAAAAAATTGGGCGAAACCATGGCGTTTCGGTCTATAAAAAAGCTCTCAATAAGTGAACATCGAAAAAATTATATTTTTTGAGATATTAATTATTTTGTCAAAGTGTCTGTTAGGCTGGTTGTTAGTCTGTGCGTAGTTTTGGTACTTTGAGAGCTGATTAGATTTTGGTGCATTTCGACCCACAATTAAGGGGGGGGGGGGTTAAAATTATAATATTTTCAAACTAAGAAAACAAGATAAATGAAATATACTAATAAATTGAACCTATAAAAACGAAAATGATTTTTATTCTGGGGCCAAAATTAGGGGGAGAGGGTCAAAAAATAAAAATCTAGTAGGTCATTTCAGCAAATTCAACCAAATTTTGTATACATAATCAGTGGGCTACCAGAAGACTGCAAATGGAAATACTAACCGCCCGAAATGGGGGTGGGGGGTTGTAGGGTCAAAAAATTAAAGTCTAGGCCCTTGAACCAAACTCAACCAGAAGTGTATGGTAAAGTCAAGTTTATGGGCACAAAATAAATCTAAAGAAGTGAGCATCTTTTTTTTTTTTGAAAATAGTTGGAATGTTTTTCAAAAATCAGCTCAGGTTAAAAATCAATATTATATTAAAGCTTAGCAAACAGGAAGTTGCTATTGAAGACATATGTATGGAGCATAGCCATGTACGGGTGTGAAACCTGGACAATTAGAGAAGAGGAGAGAAAGAGATTAGAGGCTTTCGAAATGTGGTGCTACAGAAGAATGATGAATATCAAATGGATGGATAAAATTACAAATGAAGAAGTTCTTGGAAGAATCGGAGAAAGAAGAACCTTGTGGAAGAGTCTGAAGAAGAGAAGAGGTCAGATGATGGGGCACACACTGAGACATGGGGGACTGCTTAGGGATATCTTGGAGGAGGTGGGAAAGAAAAGGGGAAGGGGAAGAACCAGATTAGAATATTTCAACCAAATAATTGGGGATATGGGATGCCAGACATTTAGAGAGGTTAAACAGCTGGCGGGGGACAGAGTCGAGTGGAGACGGATTGTTGCATCAAACCAGTCTTAGGACTGTATACTCAATGATGATGATGATGATATTAAAAGAGAAAGAATTTAATTTTAATTTTTAGGACAAATTCTAGGATTTTAGTAGGAATATTTTTATATTGTATTGAATTTCTACTAAAATCCTAGAATTTGTCTTAAAAATTAAAATTAAATTCTTTCTCTTTTAAAAAAATGAAGTATAGATACTTACTAAGAGTATAAAAAGAACCTATAATAAAATAAGAAGGTATTTTTTGCGGGGGGGAGGGGGGGGGTTCAAAAAAATAAAACTATCAATATAACTCCTAGACCCTGTGTATTGATTTTTTCAAAGTTTGGGCGATTGAATTTCCTTTTCTCCGTTTGGAGGTCCTTTCCTGTGATTAATGTAAGATACTTAGAACTCTGGACTTGGGTTGGTTGAATAAATCAAAGCAAAAGTAAATATTTGATAATTAATAGTTTTTTTTTTGGGGGGGGGCGGTCTGATAGGCTAGGCGGTAGTGTATCATCCTGCTAACCAAGTGGGGTCCACCCGGGTTCGAATCCGACTCGAGGCATCCAGCTAAAATCTGACCCCCCGGGGTAGAGACAATAATTTGAATAAAATAAATAGTATCGTAAATGGCTTATGGCTAGAAGGGCCGAAAAGCCAAAAAAAAAAAAATTCTTTTTATTGAGGAATTATTAGTATGTAGTTAGTTAAACATATAAAATAGCACAATCTTTGGGTGGAGGGGTTCAGAAATATTTTCAAACAAAAATCGAAAAAAGCTGATATTTTTAATAGAAAGGAGATATTTATTCATTGCTAATTAGCCCAAAATTAAGAGGGGGAGGTTCTTTCGCAAATAATTTTAAATTATATCAGTTTTAAAAACGACTTATAAATATTAAATATAAGAGAGGGGCCATGTGTATGGTAAAGTCATGTGGATGGCCATATCAACTTATTCTTTATTTTTAACGATGAACTGTCATTGGCGTAAGTAGGGAGTTTTCTAGGGGGCGGGGGTCCCCGCTCGAGCCGACTCTCCATCAGAATTTGGGTGGCTGCGCTGGACTGGAGGGGACTCTGCGCTATATAAGTAGTGATCCAAGTTGGGGTGGTTGGTCGGGTTTTGGGACGGTAAGGGTTCACTTCTATCCAAGATATACAGGCAGGGCTGCCGGCCAGGTGGAGGGTATACGCAGTGGCGTAGTTAGGGCGTTTTCCTAGAGGGTGCAGCCGGCCAGCTGATTAGCCACCACAAGGTTTCACTTTGAATAATCTGATTAGAGATTAACCAACTTTTTAGTAGAATTGACAAATTTTGGATGTAACGAAATAATTTCATGAGAAATACATAAGTGATGCCTCGTAATAATAGAGTTTTAATTTTTCTAGGGGGGGGGGCAATGAGTTTTGTATTGAGGAACTGCCCTCCCAAACTACCCCCATGATAACCGCCTCCTGAATTATATCCCCTCATTACAGATACACAGGTAAAAGGCGCCTGTGTGCAAAAGAAATTGAGCACCCTTTTCCATAATATTAAATTTATAAATTAAACAAAATAAAATAGATTTCAATTCACAAAATTGATAAAAATCTTAATTTTGTCTTTATTTATTAATTTTTATTATATCGGATGTTTCATGACCCTTTTAACATTAACCCATCAAATCGCGGGGCCTCTTGGATGCGGGACACAACAACCTGCACGCGGCGACCCTGACACTCGGTATATGTTCGATAAACAAATAATTTCAAATAAACAAACATTAACAGGTGGTAGTAAGAGAGAAAAAGAAAACAAAAACATTATTTCCCCTTCTTTTTTTCTCTTAATCACAAATTAATAATAATAATAATATTATACTCTCCTATTTTTATATATTTTGATATTAGTTTCTTTTTATTTTTCACCCAAGAAGATTTGAAAATATTTTTATTTTAATATTAAAGAGATTTTTGATACGTAATTAAATATTAGTGACGATTATGTCAAATAATGAAGAGGAAAATGGAAAAATTTCGGTAAGAGCTTTATCATTAAAATGTAAATAATAAACTGATGTGTGTTAGCACCCTATGACTTTCAATTACCTAGTATAACCTCTCCGTTTATTTTTTTACTTTACCATACATCGAGATGGTCAAGTATTGTAATCGTGCATGAAAAAAGCGGTTTTTTCCTTCTTTTTTTCGAAATATCTCAAAAACGGCTAAAACTATTTTGATTAAAAAAAATGGAGCGAAACCATGGCATTTCGCTCTATAAAAAAGTCCATAATAAGTGAACATGGAAAAAAATTATATTTTTCGAGATAATAATTGTTTTGTCAAAATGTCTCTTAGTCTGTCTGGTTGTCCGTTAGTCTGTGCGTTAGCAAATTTTTGTGGACGAGCTAACTCAAAAACTAGTGTGAATATCGAAACCAAATTTCACACGTAGTTTTAGTCCATTGAGATTAAGAGCTAATTAGATTTTTGAGCATATCGACCTAAAATTAAGGCGGGTGGAAGGGGGGTTAAAAATTAAAAATCTAGGCCATTTGAGCAAACTCAATCAAATTTTGTATACATAATCAGTGGACCCCCAGAAGTCAAAAAATGCAAAAACTAACCACCCAAAATGGGGGGAGGGGTTTAGGGTCAAAAAATGAAAATCTTCGCCATTTACCAAACTCAACCAAATTTTGTAATCAGTGGGACCCCAGAAGTATAAAAATGCAAAAACTAACCCCTGCTACATGATTATAAATAATTTTAGGGGACAGGTTGTTTGGTAAAGTCAATTGGATGGCCACATCAGAACACGTCAGTTTATTTTTCTTAAATAATCCTACCAATTTTTCGAATGTATACTAATCAATAAGCAGATAATAGAGGGGTCTTTCAGGATTCATGAGGGCAGCATCTTCTTGCATTCGATTGCTTTAAAAAAAATTAGCTCGTTTTTGAAAAAAAAAATAAACCATCCACATGATTTTACCATACCCCTGACCAATCTCTTATGTTTAATATCGAATTAAAATGATTTATAATTATTTACGAAAGAGCCCTCACTCTTCTTAATTTTGGGGCCATTAGTAATTAATAATATCTTCTTTTAATTATGAGACTTTTTTATTATACGATTTTTGTTTGAAAATGTATGGTAAAGTCATGTGGATGGCCACATCAGTAGTCTATTAAATTTAATAAAATAAATTGAGCATATTTAGTTTTAAAATATTTTCGACTCCTCACTCTCAATTTCATAAAGTGAGTCATTTTCACAAGGTTATACAGGGTGCATATGCGAAATTTTGTACAAATCAATGAAAGAGGGTCTACAACTTTTACCTATTGATTGTTTTATTTTTTGAATCCCCCACAATTTTGGCCCTCGGAAAATATAATAACTCTCTTTTTTTATTATAGGTTTATTTTATAGTTATTTCATTTTCCTTGTTTTTTTAGTTTGAAAATATTATAATTTTCAATATTTTACCCCCCCCCCCCCCCCCCTCCAACACTCTTAATTTTTGGTTGATATGCACCAAAATCTAATCAGCTCTTAATCTCAATGCACCAAAACTACATGTGAAATTTCGTTTTCAAATTCACACTAGTTTTTAACCGACTTCAAAAAAGGAGGAGGTTCTCTATTCGACTGAATTTTTTTTTTTTTTTTTTATTTTTTGTGCCTATGTTACCTCATATCTCCGCCAATTGTCAACCGATTTTGAAATTTTTTTGCATTGGGTCCAGTCTAGCTTCCGATTGGTCCCATTTTTTTTTCGTTTTTTTTTCATAGGTATTAGACCTTTTTTATTAGGTTTGTTTAGACCTAACCTCTTTGTTTATGAACCGATTTCGATGGTTCTTTTTTTATCCGAAAGGGGGTGTCTTAGGGATGGTGTCATATTAATTTGGTCAAGTTCTGATGATATGAACACTATTAATAACATCACTAAAAGAGAAAAATAAAAATAATTTTTACGAAAAAAATAAAAACCGACTTCAAAAAATTAAATGCAACAAATAAAATACACTAAAAGGTATAAAAATAATTATTATCTTATTTAGTTACAACTAAACGACGAAATATTAACATGAAATTACTTTTTTGAAGTTGGTGCCAAACATATACCTTTTATGAATCGCACTCGACGGATCTTACTTAGTACGTTTGGCGGGTACGCTCGCTTATAGGTATAGTTTGTTTGGCACCGACTTCAAAAAGTAATTTCATGTTAATATTTCGTCGTTTAGTTGTAACTAAATAAGATAATAATTATTTTATACATTTTAGTGTATTTTATTTGTTGCATTTAATTTTTTGAAGTCGGTTTTTATTTTTTTCTTAAAAATTATTTTTTTGAGCTAGCTCGTCCACAAAAATTTGGTAAAGCACAGATTAACGGACAGACTAACAGACATTTTGACAAAATAGTTATTATTTCGAAAATTATATTTTCGATGTTCACTTATTAGCGCTTTTTTGTTGACCGAAATGACATGGTTTCGCCAAATTTTTTTAATAAAAATAATTTCAGCCGTTTTTTGATGTATTTCGAAAAAAAAGAAGCATGATTACAATACTTGACCATACCCCCTGTATGATAAAGTAAAAATAAATATTTTTGCGATACACCTAAAACCAATATAAAGGGCCATTCAAGTATTATTACTTAAGCAAACTTTGTATCTTATTTAGATTGAAAATTTCATGATTTAATTTTTTAAGAGAGCCGCCATCCTATTTTGGGTCCATTAGCAATCCTTTTAAATATGAGACTCTTCTATTTTTAACCGACTTCAAAAAAGGAGGAGGTTCTCTATTCGATTGAATTTTTTTTTTTTTTTTTTTGTGCCTATGTTACCTCATATCTCCGCCAATTGTCAACCGATTTTGAAAATTTTTTTTGCATTGGGTCCAGTCTAGCTTCCGATTGGTCCCATTTTTTTTTCGATTTTTTTTCATAGGTATTAGACCTTTTTATTAGGTTTGTTTAGGTTTGTTTAGACCTAACCTCTTTGTTTATGAACCGATTTCGATGGTTCTTTTTTTATCCGAAAGGGGTGTCTTAGGGATGGTGTCATATTAATTTGGTCAAGTTCTGATGATATAATCACTATTAATAACATCACTAAAAGAGAAAATAAAAATTTTTAAGAAAAAAATAAAAACCGACTTCAAAAAATTAAGTGCAACAAATATAAAAATACACTAAAAGGTATAAAATAATTATTATCTTATTTAGTTACAACTAAACGACGAAATATTAACACGAAATTACTTTTTGAAGTTGGTGCCAAACATATACCTTTTATGGATCTTACTTAGTACGTTTGGCGGGTACGCTCGCTTATAGGTATAGTTTGTTTGGCACCGACTTTAAAAAGTAATTTCGTGTTAATATTTCGTCGTTTAGTTGTAACTAAATAAGATAATAATTATTTTATACCTTTTAGTGTATTTTTATATTTGTTGCACTTAATTTTTTGAAGTCGGTTTTATTTTTTCTTAAAAATTTTTATAACATCAGCTATCTTCGATTTTCGTTTGAAAATATTATTTACTAGCTTCAAGGCCCGCCTTCGGCGAGCCTTTTACTAGCCAGGAGGCTTCACCCTGGACCCCCACGTGGCTGCTTTATTGATGTTTTATTAGTTACAGAGAATAAAAATAATTGTTATATTATAAAGTCTTAAATAGATATAATTTGATATTATATTTAACTGCAATATACACTCATAACAAATAAGATGAAACAAATATTTAAAATGTATTAAAAATCCACTTGTTATCATTAAGGGGAAAATAAAAAAAGTTATATTATATGTAGGTATTATTAAGGGGGAAATAAAAAAAGTTATATTATATGTAGGTATTATTAAGGAGAAAATAAAAAAAGTTATATTATATGTAGGTATTATTATAGATAAGAAGACTTGAAAATTACAATTATTATTCATTTTGCTAGACACAAAAATATATACAATCTATTTATAAAAATTCTCTTATTCTCAAGCTTGAGTTGTTTTATCATAAAAGAATTTAGTCTTTTTGATTTTAAGTCGATTCTTCCACGTTTTCAGTAGAGGTTGCCATTAATAGTCAAAACATCAAAAATGGAATGCAATAAGGTTATTCCTCTAGTATTAGATAAGAATCGATTGCTATTTTTGATTTTAAGTCGATTCCTCCATGTCTTCACCAATGGCTACCAATAAAAACCGAAACGTCAAAAATCGAATGTAGAATGGTTTATTCCTCGACTGTTAAATGAGAATCGATCATTATTTTTGAATTAAAGTCAACATGAACTGCAAATTGCAAGTGATATCTGATTAATAATAAAGGAATAAACATATTAATATTTCAAATGAATTTGGATAAAGTTTAGCAACGATCCGTTGCAGTTTATTTTTTAATTTTTGTTTTTAAATATACTTTAAAAAAAAATGAGTAGTTTTTAAATCTTTGTTGGATTATTAAATTCTTCTTCAACGATAATGTGGTTAGAACTATTAAGAATGAATGACCTAAAAATTTTAAAAACAGGGCCGCCAACACATTGCTTAGTTTGCTAGTTTAGTTCTTTTATTGTTTGGCAAGCTATGTTGGCAACCTGAATTTATTTTAGTTTTTCCTGAATTTTCCAATTTTCCGGGCAACTTTTCCAATTTTTTTTACGTATTAACCTGAATTGAACTATTACGAATATTTAAAAAAAAAAATTAGTCAAATCGGTCAAGGCATTTGAGAGATCTGCGCTTACAAAGAAACAGAAATTCATTTTTATTATATAGATTTTTTTTTTAATTTTTGAATCAATCAAGAATGTGCATGTTTTAGCTGATTTTTTAATAAAACATTTATATTAATTAATTTATTTATTTTTCAAGGATCTTAATTCTCTTTTAGAATAGGTGTTGATTTTCTTTGTTTGCAAAAAATAATAACACAGTTATATTTTTTTCATTTATTTTATTTTATTGTTATATCAAAGGACGTTTCGACATATACATTCATGTCATCATCAGCCTAAAAATAAAACCATCCTTTCATCATTTCCAATATCTATAATTTTATAAACAAATGAACACATCACATCTTTTTTACATTATTTACATTCTTTCTTACATCAAAAAAAGCATCAAACATACCTTGAACAATCTTAAATTTATTTGATCCAATCAAATCACATTCTGATTCATCTGAATACATATCACAAGTTATCAATTATTTCTTTTCTCTATTTTTACTATTTAATGATCTATACGATAACACAAAGAACTCCAATTTTCAACACACAAAGCACCAGTGAATACACATCCCGAAACATTAAATCCCCTAAAATGTATTGCCAACCCAAAAACCTTCCACTATCCCCCTAATATTCTAAAATTTAATCAAAAAACATTAAAATGTCCTTCTGTCCACACCAGGAAAAAATAAAAAATCCATCACAATACTAATTTCTTTCGCTGATCTTATTCAATATTCCAGAATAATATCTGCTATTATTTTCTGTATCTACCTTGAAATTCACAGTTCTTTCTAGATTTTTTCTTATAGATATAGATTCAAAGAATTTTCTTTTGAAAGTATTACTTTCAGCGTATAAAATTTTTGCGTCGTCAAATTTAAAATTATGAACCTTATCTATTGCATGTATGGCTAACGCCGACACAAGATTTCCATGTATTACAGACTTCTCATGTTCTATCATTCTGCTCTTCAATTTTCTTTTGGTTTCTACGCAATATCGTATTTTTTCGCAGTCCTTACACTCTATCCCATATACACATTATGCGTTTTACCTATTAAGAACAGTTATATTTTTACTTTATCCAATGCAAAGCATGGGTAAAGTATTGTAATCGCTCTCGGGGCAAGCGTGGCTTCAAAGGGTCCTCAGGTAAAGACTACGGAACCCATGGACTCAATTAAAGTCACAAATTGTAGTATTCAATTAGGTTGAATATTAGCACGTGACAGTTTTGCCAAAAATTACATGGGGTCTCGTCGAGAGGCCAAAAAGTGCGATTTTTCATTTAGTGCGTGCGGATGGATGTATGGATGGATGTATGGATGGATGTATGATGATGTATGTATGTTATCGCTTTTTTGGCCCACGATTTTTCCACACCGTTGCACCGATTGAAATGAAATTGAAAACCTACCATTAGTTTAACAAAATGAAGCGCTGATTAGTTTTTGGTACATATCGGCCCACAAACATTAGTACTTTATTTCAGTACTTTTTTAGTTTTTCTAAATATCTTGAAAATGACTTAACCAATTTTGATGAAATTTAATATCCTAATTAAGTACCTTGGGGACCACAAAAAGGTTAAATAAAGTTTTTAGTAAAATTATATTTTAAAGTACTTTACTCTAGAGTAAGATGGTACTTTTTAATTTTTTAAATTCTTTAAAATTTATTCATTTGAAAGTTTTAATATAGCTCATTTAGCCTTGCTTAAGTAAGAATGGATAGGCTTCTCTCTGTGAAATGCTAAAAATTTGGGAGGAATTTTTATGAGTAACCATAGCAACTGCGTTGTTTTCTTATCCGTTACCTTTGCTGAAGACAGAGAAATCGATTTTAAACCAAAAATAGCGATTGATTCTCATCTAGTACTTGAGGAATAATCATTCTATATTGGATTTTTGACGTTTCGGTTTTTATTAGTAACCATTGCTGAAGACATAGAGAAATCGATTTTAAACCAAAAATAGCGATTGATTCTCATCTAGTTCTTGAGGAATAATCATTCTATATTGGATTTTTGACGTTTCGGTTTTTATTAGTAACCATTGCTGAAGACATAGAGAAATCGACTTTAAACCAAAAATAGCGATTGATTCTCATCTAGTACTTGAGGAATAATCATTCTATATTGGATTTTTGACGTTTCGGTTTTTATTAGTAACCATTGCTGAAGACATAGAGAAATCGACTTTAAACCAAAAATAGCGATTGATTCTCATCTAGTACTTGAGGAATAATCATTCTATATTGGATTTTTGACGTTTCGGTTTTTATTAGTAACCATTGCTGAAGACATAGAGAAATCGACTTTAAACCAAAAATAGCGATTGATTCTCATCTAGTACTTGAGGAATAATCATTCTATATTGGATTTTTGACGTTTCGGTTTTTATTAGTAACCATTGCTGAAGACATGGAGGAATCGACTTAAAATAAAAAATAGCGATTGATTCTCATCTAATACTTGAGAAATATCCATTCTATATTGGATTTTTGACGTTTCGGTTTTATTAGTAACCATTCCTGAAGACATAGAGAAATCAACTTTAAACCAAAAATAGCGATTGATTCTCATCTAGTACTTGAGGAATAATCATTCTATATTGGATTTTTGACGTTTCGGTTTTTATTGGTAACCATTGCTGAAGACATAGAGGAATCGACTTAAAATCAAAAATAGCGATTGATTCTCATCTAATACTTGAGGAATAACAATTCTACATTAGGTTTTGACGTTTCGATTATTATTGGTAACCATTGCTGAAGACATGGAGGAATCGACTTAAAATCAAAAATAACGATCGATTCTTATCTAATACTAGAGGAATAACCTTATTGCATTCCATTTTTGATGTTTTGACTATTAATGGAAACCTCTACTGAAAATGTAGAAGAATCGACTTAAAATCAAAAGACTAAATTCTTTTTGGTAAACAACTCAAGCTTGAGTTGTTTGCCATAAAAGAATTTAGTCTTTTGATTTTAAGTCGATTCTTCTACATTTTCAGTAGAGGTTTCCATTAATAGTCAAAACATCAAAAATGGAATTCAATAAGGTTATTCCTCTAGTATTAGATAAGAATCGATCGTTATTTTGATTTTAAGTCGATTCCTCCATGTCTTCGGCAATGGTTACCAATAAGAATCGAAACGTCAAAAACTAATGTAGAATTGTTATTCCTCAAGTATTAGATGAGAATCGATAGCTATTTTTTGATTTTAAGTTGATTCTCTATGTCTTCAGCAATGGTTACCAATAAAAACCGAAACGTCAAAAATCCAATGTAGAATGGTTATTCCTCGACTCTTAAATGAGAATTATTTTTGAATTAATGTCAATATGAACTACAAATTGCAAGTGATATCTGATTAATAATAAAGGAACAAACATATTAATATTTCAAATGAATTTGGATAAAGTTTAGCAACGATCCGTTGCAGTTATATTTTTAATAAATCTGATTGAAGATTTTTTTATGTATGTATTTCAGAAAGAGAACCTCTATGAGTTGGATCCCCATGTTATTGGTGCATGTATCGACCTACTCAAAATTTATGACCCGCAAATGCCTGTACAAGACTTTCTTGAAGCTCTTCTCTTAAAATACAGGGTAAGGAAATTCTATAACTTATAATAAAATTATAAAATAACCTGTGGCGCGCCAAGTCACTTTTGCGCCGTCGTGCGAAATACTGATTGGCGCTATTACCATTTACCATATACCTGAGCCCAAATTATTGCGGCCACAACATTTTTTCACGGTTCAAGGTTTTTTTACAAAAAGAACTAATAGGGCGAATCATAAATAGTTTCAGCCGTTTTTTAAAGATATTTCGAATAGACAAAGCAAAAAAAAGAATGCTATATATTTTCTTTGCTATACTCGATACTCGACCTATTTTTCTGGAGGCCCTAATAAGCCGACCATAGTTTGGAAAACTCAAAGTTAATTAATTTAATAAATGAAATTCAAAAAAACACTTATTAATTTATAATATATCATCACAACGACTTAAAATTTCGATAAAACCATTTAAAACATTTAACATTTTCAAGACTCGATACAATTTTTATTTTAGAGAATGTGTTGGATTTTACGCTTTTCGTAAATTTTACAGATAATCGAATAAAGGATTGTAGATAGATTGAAAATTTGGTTAAAAATAAAAAATAACGCTTATGATTTTTAATAAATATTTTAAAAGTATAATGTTACTAGCTATCGCCGGGCAACACCTAACCCCTGGCGGGGAGCGTCTCGTTCCGGACCTTTGGTGGCCCTCTTGCTGGCCAAGGACCCACGCCCCCTCCATCCGACCCCCTCACCCCAAAAGCCCCTCGAGCACCACTCCGGCCCCTAGACCCCCATCTCCCCGCCACCTGGACCCCACCGAACTTCTCAACAACCCCCTGGACACCCTGGCTCCTCCACCCCAACGACCCCCCCTGGACCTCTACCCCTGAACCACTCCCTCTGGACTCCCGCTCCCTGGTCTACAGATTATGTATACAAAATTTGGCTGAGTTTGGCCAAAGTGGTAGCATTTTCATTTTTGACTCCCCCTTCGCCATTTTGGGTCTTTAGTTTTTGCATTTCTAGACTTCTGAATGCCCACAGTATATGTAGATGTAGATATCGAAATTTGGTTGAGTTTGGTCCAAGG
The DNA here is from genome assembly GCA_024734495.1 of Forficula auricularia. Taxonomy (NCBI): domain Eukaryota; kingdom Metazoa; phylum Arthropoda; class Insecta; order Dermaptera; family Forficulidae; genus Forficula; species Forficula auricularia. Next base: position 36,128,865 of record JALMQS010000030.1, on the reverse strand, counting down.
GCTAGAATTTTCATTTTTTGACCCCATTCCTCCATGTCTTCATCAATGGTTATCAACGAGGGGTGAACCGCAATTGGAATTAGAGTACACCGTCTCTGGAATTATATTGGAATTCATTAGATAATCTATTGTCATCTATTGTCTTCTACTTGGAAATGAAAGTGAAAGTGGTTCACCCCTCGGTTGCCAATAATAACCGAAAATAAAGATAAAAGTAAATAAATATTATATGCAATATTTATTTACTATGAGTTAAGATTTCTAGGTCAATATATATTTACTTTTATCTTTATTAAAGATGTTTCACCTTAACACCAACACCACAATCTATTAATTATTAATAACTGAAAAATAAAAAAATCCAATGTAGAATGATTATTCTTCATGTTTTTAATTTTTATATAATAATAATAAAGCGGTTTGTTCTACAGCATGCGCCGTTTTCCGCATCCAACACGCCAATTGTCTCTATCCAGAATGTCTTGCTCTTGTAGTTGCCTACTGGTCATTGCCTCATCTACCCCCTGCTTCCACGTTCGTCTCGGTCTTCCTCTTCACCTCCGTCTTTCCGTGGGCATCCCGGGTCCATATTCTTATGAAGAGGCCACCTATCTTCCGGCATTCTTTTGAGGAGTCCATACCATATTAATCTCTTCCTTTCTATTCTGCTCTATTATGTCGTTTTCCGTTTTCATTTTGTTCGCTTAAGTTGTATTTTGGGATATGCTCCAATCTCGACACTCTGCAACTCCTTCTCATCACGTCCATTTCGAGCGCTTGTAATTTCTTTTCGTTTTTTTATTCATGTCCCATGTTTCTGAATTGTATAGGGCTATGCCTTCCACTATGGACCGATATATATATTTTTTGTGTCCTGTTGGATCCCTTTGCTCCACCAGACTCCACTCAGTTGTCCCAATAACTCTTCGACCTTGACAGATTTTATTTTTTAATATCCCTCTCACAGTTTGGCTCCTCGCTAAAGACAGATCCCAAATATCTAAATTCCTTACAGTTTTTTATCACTTTTCCATTGATATCCAGATTTTTATATAAAATTTCATCATTTAAAAAAAATAATATGAGTAAACAAAAACATGGCAACAGAATTAGCCAATCACAGATCTTTAATTAATTTAACCCCCATTTTACCCCTTTCGAGGTTAGCTGACATCTACGCAGTATAAGAGTACCACTATTCCAAATTTCAAACCCGTAGTAGTTTTGATTATATCGTGTTGAGTAAATGAGTAAGTTTGCTTTTATATATATAGTACCTGGCCACCGAGCGATGCTCGGCAACTTTTTTGCTTAAGTTAAAAGCTACATATTATTCCCCGGGCCCCACCACTTCACCCCACTTCCTGCACCCCACAACCGCCCCCACCAATACCCCCAACCCACCCACCGAGAACCACTTCCCTAGCCCCTCGAGCCCCTCCGCCACTGCACCCCCTCCCCCAAATCTACCCCAACCATCACCTCCACCCTCGCCCCGCCCTCTCACCCAGTTTTTGAATTTCTAGCCTTATAGAGGCCCACAGATTATACGTTTATAGGTATAGGTATATAAATAAATACCGTATAATTATTTTTTTAATTAAATAACAATTTTTGAGTTCATCAATTAAATTACCAAATTCTAATTTAGAAAAAATACGTTTGTGGGATTTAAAACTCGATTTTTAATCAATTAAATTGTCAAATTTTTAATATATATAATAATATTTGTAATAATCTATTAGTGGAATTTAAAATTAAAAAACCAATTAATAATTAAAGGGAAATTGAATAAAAATGTAATCCTACATTTTTATCGAGGCAACCACCTGTAAATAATTATTTCAATTAACAAAAACCCATCAAAAACAACTTAGCCGAAGATGAGACCATGACAGAACGAATGTCCAACACAAAAACCTCCCAACCCGTGAATTTCATCCAAATCGTTATAGCCGTTTTCGAGAACCCGATCGGATATATATACGGGTTAGTTTTTTATCTTGAGACAGTCTTATAACTCAAAAACAGTGGATTATATGAAAAAAGTTTCAAATAAAAGTTTATTTATATGGAGGGGGAAACTAAACTACGCTATTGTTTGTTTACCTACAACAAGCTTTCAAGGGTATTTCAAGGTCAAGTTCTGTTTTTTAAATAGAAACCTATATATTTGTTTACATATTCTGAATCTACAAAAAAAACTGAACAACTTTCATTAGAACTATTTTTTTATTCGACATCAAATAAACAAAATATTAAATCAATTAGATCTCAGAAAAAAACCCTAATAATTATTTTTAACAATTATTCAGCTTAATTATCAAATAATAATGATTAAATAATTAATTATTAAATCGAAAAGTCAAAACAATGAAAATAAGTGTTTATAATGATCTTAAAACTTCATTATACACAGATTTAAGAGATTATTTTCTACTTATTAGAACAACTTAAAATTCTTGAGTTTGAAAAAGTTTATTTCTCGTGTCAATCCAGTAGATAGTTATATTGTATTACCATAATAAAAATGGAGCATTTTTTGTTGAAGACAGAATTAAAATGGTCTTAATTTATGCTGTGAATGTGGAAGAAGTGTTATGGGGCTGCCATTGAAATGGATGCCGAGCATTTCCTGACAGGGATACACCCTCACGAGCTTCATTTTATCGTGTTGTAAATCTGTTAAAAAAAACATCAGGAAATGTAAAGGGTACGAAGAAACTGAAACATGCCAAAATAACGAAATTGAAACTGGAATTCATCCAGAAAACTTGCGATAACACTCTGGAATATCACAGAACAGTGTGGAAAATTTATTAGATTATTAATTATAATTAAATTATTTATTTAATAATTAAATATTTGATCATTATTATATGATAATTAAGTTGAATAATTGTTAAAAATAATTATTAGGTTTTTTTTCTGAGATCTAATTGATTTAATATTTTTTTATTTGATGTCGAATAAAAAAATAGTTCTTATGAAAGTTGTTCAGTTTTTTCGTAGATTCAGAATATGTAAACAAATATATATGTTTCTATTTAAAAAACAGAACTTGACCTTGAAATACCCTTGAAAGCTTGTTCTAGGCAAACAAACAATAGCGTAGTTTAGTTTCCCCCTCCATATGAATTTTTTTACATATTCTGAATCTACAAAAAAACTGAACAACTTTCATTAGAACTATTTTTTTATTCGACATCAAATAAACAAAATATTAAATCAATAAAATAACTAAATTGAAACTGGAATTCATCCAGAAAACTTGCGATAACACTCTGGAATATCACAAAACAAGTGTGGAAAATTGATTAGATTATTAATTATTAGTAAATAATTTATTTAATAATTAAATATTTGATCATTATTATATGATAATTAAGTTGAATAATTGTTAAAAATAATTATTAGGGTTTTTTCTGAGATCAAATTGATTTAATATTTTTTAATTTGATGTCGTATAAAAAAATAGTTTTTATGAAAGTTGTTCAGTTTTTTTCGTAGATTCAGAATATGTAAACAAATATATAGGTTTTTATTTAAAAAACAGAACTTGACCTTGAAATACCCTTGAAAGCTTGTTGTGGGTAAACAAACAATAGCGTAGTTTAGTTTCCCCCTTCATATAAATAAACTTTTATATGAAACTTTTTTTCATATAATGCACTGTTATTGTGAGTTATAAGACTGTCTCAAGATAAATAAACTGCAACGGATCGTTGCTAAACTTTATCCAAATTCATTTGAAATATTAATATGTTCTTGAGTAAAGTACTTTAAAATATAATTTTACTAAAAACTTTATTTAACCTTTTTTGTGGTCCCCAAGGTACTAAATTAGGATATTTAATTTCATCAAAATTGTTTAAGTCATTTTCAAGATATTTAGAAAAAACTAAAAAAGTACTGAAATAAAGTACTAATGTTTGTGGACCGATATGTACCAAAAACTAATCAGCGCTTCATTTTTGTTAAACTAATGGTAGGTTTTCAATTTCATTTCAATCAGCGCAAAGGTGTGGAAAAAATCGTGGACGAAAAAAACGATAACACACACACATACATCCATCCATCCATCCCCACGCACTTCCAAAAAAATGGCACTTTTTGGCCTCTCGACGAGATTCCAGATAATTTTTGGCAAAACCGTCACGTGTTAAAATTCAATCTCATTGAATACTTCAATTTGTGACCTTAATTGAGTCCATGGGTTCCGTAGTCTTTACCTGAGGACCCTTTGAAGTCGCGCTTGCCGCGAGAGCGATTCCAATACTTTCTCCCATGCTTCGCATTGGATAAAGTAAAAACTCACCCAGTATATACAATTTTTGCTCGTTTATTAAGAGTAGATAGATATATAGAGAAAAAATTAAAATAAAATAAAACTATAATGATAAAAAATTAAAATAAAATAATTTGAAAAAAAAATCTTAATGTGAAAATGTTTAGTTGTTTTAAAGTGAATTTTATCTTTGAGAATGTGTTGGGTTTGACCTTCGGGAATCCCTCCTGGCGTCGAAATCACGCCGTCCGTGTCTGATTAGATTACTTGAATTATAGAGTATAAAAGCCTCCTTAGCTCAGTGGCAGAGCACTGGTCTTGTAAACCAGGGGTCGTGAGTTCAAACCTCACAGGGGGCAACAAATCTTTTTATATTATCTACATTTTATTAAACAATTTCGAAATTATACTACAAAAAATTAATTAAAAAAAAAAATACTTTTTAATTTTTTTCATAATATTTCACTAATTTAAAAAAATTGAAAAAATTCCTGTGTATAAAGGAGTATAAAAGACATTTTCTGAAAAAATTTGGTGATTGACACTTTTCAAAAACGGGGTCAAAAAAATGATTTAAGTTTCTTAAAAATCGGCTTTCCATCTGGGAATCACGAGGGGTGAACCGCGACCTAAAATCATGTACACCTACTTTCATTTCCAAGTAGAAGACAATAGATGACAATAGATTATCTAATGAATTCCAAAGTAATTCCAAAGACGGTGTACACCAAATTCCAATCGCGGTTCACCCCTCGGGGAATCATAACGAAAGTGTTGTTTCATGTCTTTTACTCGCAAGTATTGGGAAAAAAAATCGCCATTTGTTAATTTTATATTTTACTATTGAAAAAAAAAAATATAAAAATTTTTAAGAAAAAAATAAAAACCGACTTCAAAAAATTAAATTCAACAAATAAAATACACTAAAAGGTATAAAATAATTATTATCTTATTTAGTTACAACTAAACGACGAAATATTAACACGAAATTACTTTTTAAAAGTCGGTGCCAAACAAACTATACCTATAAGCGAGCGTACCCGCCAAACGTACTAAGTAAGATCCGTCGAGTGCGATTCATAAAAGGTATATGTTTGGCACCAACTTCAAAAAGTAATTTCGTGTTAATATTTCGTCGTTTAGTTGTAACTAAATAAGATAATAATTATTTTATACCTTTTAGTGTATTTTATATTTGTTGCATTTAATTTTTTGAAGTCGGTTTTTATTTTTTCTTAAAAATTTTTATTTTTCTCTTTTTAGTGATGTTATTAATAGTGATTATATCATCAGAACTTGACCAAATTAATATGACACCATCCTAAGACACCCCTTTCGGATAAAAAAAGAACCATCGAAATCGGTTCATAAACAAAGAGGTTAGGTCTACAAACCTAAACAAACCTAATAAAAAAGGTCTAATACCTATGAAAAAAAAATCGAAAAAAAAAATGGGACCAATCGGAAGCTAGACTGGACCCAATGCAAAAAAAATTTTCAAAATCGGTTGACAATTGGCGGAGATATGAGGTAACATAGGCACAAAAAAAAAAAAAAAAAAAAAAATTCAATCGAATAGAGAACCTCCTCCTTTTTGAAGTCGGTTAAAGATCCAAAAAATAGTTTGTTTTTTTTTCAAATGACTCGAAAACTGATTAAGACTAAGAGCTGAAAATTTGGCTGAATTATTTTTATTTCATACGAAAACGATTCCCAAAAAAGCTAATAGAAATCGCTATGGGGGCAGATTTCCCATGCATAGCCGTCTATAGGTACCCTAAAATGAAATGTTTATAATTTTTTTTTTATAATTTCATTTAAAATGAAAAATTTCACTAAACAGAAAATATAAGCGTTCTTCGATTTTTTTTAATGTTTTTGACCCCCCGCCCTATTTTTGGTCATTCTTGAGTAATTTTCATAAAGTTATATAGGGTGCATAAGCAAATTTCGTACAAATTGATCAAAAAGGGTCTAGAACGGGGGTGTCCAACCTTTTGGATTACTCGGGCCACATTTGAAGCAAAAAAAATATGTCTCAGGCTTCAGATAAAATATACTAATACTATTAATATTTGTTAATCAAAAAGATAGTTAATACTGTAGAATAATGATATCCACCATAACAAAGAAGTACCTCGAGCCACAGAGCGATGCTCGGCAACTTTTTGCTTCAGTTAAAAGTTATTTATTAATTTTATTTTTAATTTATAATTCTGATAAAAAACCACCCCGTCACTGCACCCCACCTCCTGGACCCCACCCCCGCTATGCCCTTTGAACCCCGCACTGTACCCCCCCCCCGCCTTACTCCTTAGACAACCACCGCCGTACAACCCCAACCCCCGCTATGCCCCCTGGACCCCACCCTCAAAACCCCCACTCCACTAACCCCGCCTCCTGCACCCCACACCCAGTTTTTGCATTTCTAGTTTTATAGTGGCTCACAACTTATAAATATATATATGTATATAAATAAATTCTGTATAATTATTTTTTTTTATTTAAATAACTTATCGATTTTTATAATAATCAATAAAATCGGCAAATTATAATAAATATATAATATTTGTTATTAACTCTTTGTGGAATTTAAAACTAGAATTTATAATCAATTAAATTGTCAATTTTAATATATATTAATATTTGCTCATTCTCATCTATCAATAATTACTTTAATTAAGAAAAAGATCAATTAAGATGAAATTTGTCGAGGTCCAGACCTATCCAGATCGCTTTCTCATCTTCAAAACTTGCTAATAGAGTTTGTTTCATCAAAATCGGTAGAGTCGTTTTCAAAACAGAACAACGATACAAATTTATTTATATATTAGTATACCGGGTTTTTATCTTGAGACAGTCTTATAACTCAAAAACAGTGCATTATATGCAAAAAGTTTCAAATAAAAAGTTTATTTATATGGAGGGGAAACTAAACTACGCTATTGTTTGTTTGCCTAGAACAAGCTTTCAAGGGTGTTTCAAGGTCAAGTTCTGTTTTTTAAATAAAAATCTATATTTTTGTTTACTTATTATGAATCTACAACAAAAACTGAACAACTTTGGTAAGAACTATTTTTTTATTCGATATCAAATAAACAAAATATTAAATCAAGTAGATCTCAGAAAAGGGGGGTCGATAGGCTAGTCGGTAGCGTGACAGCGAGCTAACCAGGAGACCCGGGTTCGAATCCGACTCGAGGCAGCCAGCCAAAATCTGACCCCCGGGGGTAGAGACAAATTTTAAAAATATATCTAGTATCGTAATTAGGCTTATGGCTAGAAGGGCCGAAAAGCCAAAAAAAAAAAAAAAAAAAAAGATCTCAGAAAAAAACCCTAATAATTATTTTTAACAATTATTCAACTTAATTATCAAATAATAATGATCAAATATTTGATTATTAAATAAATAATTTAATAATAATTAATAATTTAATAATTTTCCGACACTGTTCTGTGATATTCCAGAGTGTTATCGCAAGTTTTCTGGATGAATTCCAGTTCCAATTTCGTTATTTTGGCCTTTTAAGTTTCTTCGTAGCCTTTACATTTCCTGATGTTTTTTTTAATAGATTTACAACACAATAAAATGAAGCTCTTGAGGGAGTATTCCTATCAGGAAAATGCTCGACATCCATTTCAATTGCAGCCCCACAACGCTTCTTCCACATTCACCAGAAATTATGACCATTTTAATTCTTTCTTCACCAAAAATTTTTCCATTTTTATTATGATAATACATTATAACTATCTACTGTATTGACACGAGAAATAAACTTTTTATAACTCAAGAATTTTAAGTAGTTCTATTAAGTAGAAAATAATCTCTTAAATATGTCTATAATGAAGTTTTAAGATCATTATAAACACTTATTTTCATTGTTTTGACTTTTGAAAATAATTCTAATAAAAGTTGTTCAGTTTTTTTTTTGTAGATTTAGAATATGTACAGAAATTTATAGGTTTCTATTTAAAAAACAGAAATTGACCTTGAAATACCCTTGAAAGCTTGTTCTTGGTAAATAAACAATAGCGTAGTTTAGTTTCCCCCTCCATATAAATAAATTTTTATTTGAAACTTTTTTTCATATAATGCACTGTTTTTGAATTATAAGACTGTCTCAAGATAAAAAACTCACCCGGCATATACAATTTTTGCTCGTTTAATACAGAGTAGAGTAGATAGATATAACGTATTATGTAGATATGAGGTGTTTTTTATTTTTGGAATCATTAAATTATCCAAAAGATTTTAAAAATTGTATTTAAATGCTTACCTTGTCTATTATGAAGGTTTGAACAATTCTCAAAAAATCAGTTTGCAAAAGAAATACAGAAAACGCGACACCCATAAAACACAAATATTAAGGCACTTGACCAGCTGGCTGATCGTCTCGAAATGAAATAAATGCATTTCAATGAAAAAGAAAGAGCAATTGGAAAAGAATTCCGGTTATTTGATTAGATATCAGAACGGAAAATAATTCTATATAAAATAAAAACCTATTCAAAACATGCCCAATTGATTTGAGATTGATTTTTAAAATACTAACGTGTGCGTCAAGTGATTTTCACTAAACTTTTCCTCATTAATTAAAAATCAACATTTTATAGGAATAAACTTTTAGAATAAATAAAATAACAAATACATTTAATTGTAATAAATTCTATTACAAATTTACAAAATCAAATACAGTTTTACAAGTGTTATGTTATGACTAGAGACCGGATTTTTAAGCAGTAAAAATTGCCAAAATATGCAGTTAAAAATAATGAAATATGCAAGAAATATGCAGTTAAAAATAATGAAATATGCAAGAAATATGCAGAATTCGTTTAAATATTCAAATATTTGCAGTAAAAGATTGCAAAATAAATTTTTTTATGCACTAAAAAATTAAAATTGAAAGCAAAAAGACTATATATTTGAAGAAGTGGTATGAAAGAAATAAAATGATAAAGTAAGCTATAGACACCAAGTGTCAAATATAGTACTTTTATTGAGTAAATCATTGAACAAAATTCTCATTTCATTTAATATATTAGAAAATTTAAACTCAAAGAAATATTAAGTGCACTTGAATAAAATTAACATAATAAATATAATAATGTTTCAAAAATGTGATCAAAAAAATATTGGAGGTGGGGCTGCTTTTATTTTTTTATATTAACAAGCTTTTCCTATTGATGTACAAATAATAAACTAATAAAATAATGCAAATATTTGTCCGGCTATAATCTGATCACTAGACTAATATCACACACTTCCACACACAGACGAACTCAATAGCCAAAATGGGTGATAGTTCCCAAAAGCATTAAAAAAAATAAAAAATAATTAAATAATTAACAAAGTGTAGCGGCCCGCTGTCGCTCTGGCGACGAACCTTGAGACACGGGCGCTAGATGACTCAGTCGGATCGTTGCGACGCTTTTGCATGACTGATAAAATATCAGTCATGCTATAAGTGAAGCAACTCGGTCTCGGCTGGGCATCGAATCGGATTCGAGCATTCGGATCTGGAGGGGCCAACCGCCAACTAGCAGCCCCTCCCCCGCTTGGGTGCCCAGCCCGACTTTCCATCAGGGAAAAAACAACGCCCTGCACACACGCAACATTGTTAGGACCCCATCGACTTGGTGGGGGGCGCGGACACGCACCACACAGCACTCAGCATTCACGAGCGCCCTAACAATACAAAGGATCTCTAAAATAATTAAAATTTGATTGTAATTGTCATAATTTATGTTTACAAGTATTTTTCTAAATTGTCTTCAGGTTATTATGTTTACGGTCACTTAAAATAGATTTATACGATGAAAAAGAGCGCTCCACATCCACAGACGTAATGGTGGCGGATTTGAAGGAACTTAAACTCCCCACTTTTAATTTTGGAAGAAAAATATTGAATAAAATGAAGTAAAATAGTACCTATATTGATTAATTTAGCGTGTGTGCGTGCCGTGTGTCAAAATAGCGCCCCTGGTGGCCTAAGCCTAAGTGGGCGTTTTTGAATTTACCAAAAAACCCTGGGAGTTCGCCATCTATATATCTTTTATCTAAATGATAGGTATAGCATGTTTTTGGTCAGTTGTCTGTTGTTGTTTTAAATAAGATATATATTCTTCGCGTTGCTTAATAAATATAATTGATAAAACGAATTTATTAACGAAATTATTTCTCTCGTTAACCTTCGTGGAGGATACAAATCCGAATCTCCATACCTTTAATCTAATATTGAAGTGAATCAACACTTCTAATAAAATTTAGTTTAAATAATTGTTATATTTAATTGAACTTTTATTGAAATTGAATAAAATGAAGTAAAATAGTATAAACAAATTTCTATTTATTTATTTTATTTTATCAACAATTTTCAATTTATTTATTTATTTTAGGTTGTTTCTGATGATGATTTAGAAATTGTTTTTGTGAAAATGTTTTATCAAATAACAGATATGAATAAATTTCTAAATTATATTCTCAAAAATTATAATGGATTTATTAAAAGACAAGATGAAAATAAAGAAGAGATTCGTTAATTAAAAGTATGTATGAATTAAAAATAGAAATTATTATATTAAGATTGTGTAGGGAAAAAATAGCGTTATACTTGCATAAGCCTCCTTAGCTCAGTGGCAGAGCACTGGTCTTGTAAACCGGGGGTCGTGAGTTCAAACCTCACAGGGGGCAAGGTTTATTTTTTTTATTTTTTTTTAATAAATTGCATAATAACAAATCATATGATACAAAATTATTATTTATTATATTTAATTATTACTTTATATTTTATTTTAATTATTATATAAATTAAATAAAGAATTAATATATTTATCGTATTGTATAATAGGTAGGTATCATTTTTTTGTAAACGTTTTTATAGTTAGATTGATATTATGAAAGATTGTTTGGGGTTAGACTATCCATAGCGAAATTAGAAATTTATTTAAAAAAATTTATATAATTATTATTATCATTTCCGTACATAATATGTATTAATTCGAAAGTTTATAATGGGAATTAAGGTCAAGTTTTTTTTTGGCAATTTTTTTATTTTTCAACCAACGTTTCGTCTAATTTGCCGACTTCTTCAGCGCTTCAAATAGTTGCATCACACATACGAGCATAACTAAAGTACAAAAGAAAATAATATATTTTAGACGAATGTGTGTGATGTAACTATTTGAAGCCCGATGTATGAATCGCATTTGGAATTAGGTGTACACGTCTTTGGAATTATGTGAAATTATTTTGGAATTTGCCCCTTCATATTTGTCTTTTACTTGGAAATGAAAGTGGAAGTGGAAGTAGGTGTACACGATATTAGGTCGCGGTTCACCCCTCGTTGAAGCCCTGGGAAAATTGTGTGGAATTATTTTGGAATTTGCCCCTTCATGTTTGTCTTTTACTTGGAAATGAAAGTGGAAGTGGAAGTAGGTGTACACGATATTAGGTCGCGGTTCACCCCTCGTTGAAGCCCTGGGAAAATTATGTGGAATTATTTTGGAATTTGCCCATATATTTGTCTTTTACTTGGAAATGAAAGTGGAAGTGGAAGTAGGTGTACACGATATTAGGTCGCGGTTCACCCCTCGTTGAAGCCCTGGGAAAATTGTGTGGAATTATTTTGGAATTTGCCCCTTCATATGTTGTCTTTTACTTGGAAATGAAAGTGGAAGTGGAAGTAGGTGTACACGATATTAGGTCGCGGTTCACCCCTCGTTGAAGCCCTGGGAAAATTATGTGGAATTATTTTGGAATTTGCCCCTTCATATTTGTCTTTTACTTGGAAATGAAAGTGGAAGTGGAAGTAGGTGTACACGATATTAGGTCGCGGTTCACCCTCGCTTGAAGCCCTGGGAAAATTATGTGGAATTATTTTGGAATTTGCCCCTTCATATTTGTCTTTTACTTGGAAATGAAAGTGGAAGTGGAAGTAGGTGTACACGATATTAGGTCGCGGTTCACCCCTCGTTGAAGCCCTGGGGAAAAAGTCGGCAAAGTCGACGAAACTTTGGTTGAAAAATGAAAAAATCACACAAGAAAAATTTGTCCGTAATTCCCATTATAAACTTTCGTAAATATATAATATTTGTTTCCACATTTTGGTTTCTAATTCTAAAGGATGAACGATTCAAGGGCGGAACCGTGGGGGGAGGGGGCGACCGCCCCCCCCCCCCCTCCCCATAGACGCCCGTGCCTGGCGGGAGTGCAACACGTGCGTCGCACGCAGAGGCCAAAAAACGGCGGCCAAATCGACAGGGAATTTATAACAATTTTTTATTTTTATTTTAATGAACTTAAAATATGAGATATGAAATTTGTAAAAAAAAAAACATTTATTCTTTTAAAAAATTTTAAAATTGAAAATAAAGTTCTATGCCCCCCCCCCCCCCCCAATTCGATCGCGATACACTTTCGAGATAAAAAGTAGATCATATATACATCTGTCACCTTATATATATTCTCCCCCCCCCCCATAAAAAATTCCTGGATCCGCCCTTGGAACGATTAATGAACAAGTATACCTACCTGACGGGCTCGCTATTTTTTGTTTTAAATTATTGTTTATTTAATCAACCTCTTGTTTTGTTTTGATTCAACCACATGACTTATTATTATTAATATGAGAATTAGGTGATAAAAGACTACACGATCATGAATTTTATGGTTTTACCATATTCTCCTATTGCAACGTTTCGTCCGTTTAAACGAACTTCTTCAGGCTTCATCTTGGATTCATTTTTAAACATAAGACGAAACGTTGCGTGATTAAAATTCATGATTGTTTATAAACTGATTCTCATAGTAATTTTAAATATGAACCTGCACCAAGATAATTATTATTATACCTGTAAATAATTTGTTTAATTAAAAATCTTATGAAAATGATGTCTAAAAAAAAAAAAAAAAAAGGAAATCTTTTAAGAACCTACATCTTGCCATTCCTTCGACCTGAAAATATTTTTTTTAATTAAGAAAATACTTATTAAATTAAATTTACCCGAAGATGAGATCCTGACAGATCAAATTGTCCGCCTCCGTGGTGTAATGGTCAGAGTAACTGACTGGCTGCCCGGAGGTCTCGGGTTCGATTCCCGGCTATACCCAGACATTTTTTCTGTAAGTATAGGGTCTGGTAATAAAAATTAAGTGGGAGATAAATTTAACCGAATTTATCGCGCGGAGAATTTACCACTGCTCGAAGCCCCCAAAACCTTAGTAAATTGGATATTGAATTGTATCTAAGTTTCTGAGATTGGCTCGTGATCCCGGCTTCTTTTCCTTCTACTCTGTTCTTTTCACGATGGAGGGGCCAGCCCATACAGGCCTTTAGGGGATCCACCTTCGGTGCATCTCCTTCTCACATCAATATCATTAAAAAAAAAAAAAAAAAAAATTGTCGACCCACAAAACTCCTAGCCCGTGATTTTCATCGAAATTGTTAGAGCCGTTTTCGAGAAACCTATATATATCTATATAGGTAGATATATACGAATTGCTAATTTAATACAATAGTATATAAGATAAGTAATTATAAATCTTAATTTAATTAACTACTTATAATGAAATTTGTAGGATTTACTGATCAATGTTTCAGGCTAGAACATCAATTGAATAAAAATTTTTAAGAAAAAAATAAAAACCGACTTCAAAAAATTAAGTGCAACAAATATAAAAATACACTAAAAGGTATAAAATAATTATTATCTTATTTAGTTACAACTAAACGACGAAATATTAACACGAAATTACTTTCTAAAGTCGGTGCCAAACAAACTATACCTATAAGCGAGCGTACCCGCCAAACGTATAAGTAAGATCCGTCGAGTGCGATTCATAAAAGGTATATGTTTTGGCACCAACTTCAAAAGTAATTTCGTGTTAATATTTCGTCGTTTAGTTGTAACTAAATAAGATAATAATTATTTTATACCTTTTAGTGTATTTTTATATTTGTTGCACTTAATTTTTGAAGTCGGTTTTTATTTTTTCTTAAAAATTTTTATTTTTCTCTTTTTAGTGATGTTATTAATAGTGATTATATCATCAGAACTTGACCAAATTAATATGACACCATCCCTAAGACACCTCCTTTCGGATAAAAAAAGAACCATCGAAATCGGTTCATAAACAAAGAGGTTAGGTCTAAACAAACCTAAACAAACCTAATAAAAAAGGTCTAATACCTATGAAAAAAATCGAAAAAAAAATGGGACCAATCGGAAGCTAGACTGGACCCAATGCAAAAAAAATTTTCAAAATCGGTTGACAATTGGCGGAGATATGAGGTAACATAGGCAACAAAAAAAAAAAAAAAAAAAAAAATTCAATCGAATAGAGAACCTCCTCCTTTTGAAGTCGCAAAAATAAAAACATTAATTATGGTACACTTTTTTTAAATGGCGATTTTGTCACTTCGTTGTCTAATTCTGATTTCGTTGTCAAGTGATAATAGAGTTAATATTTTTGAAAAATCGATCGATCGACTGTAATAATTTATATTGGTGAAGATGATTCAGTTTTCAGGTTACTGGATAATAAAATAAACGTTTGTTATGTAACTAGTTTGCTATAACAACAAAAAGTATTTACCTAAATCCCTTCGGGTGTTTGAACTCATGAGATTTAATAGATAAAATATTTCTAATTCAAAAGACTGATGATGAAAGTCAAGCATTTTAAAACTATATAGTCTCTATTAAATAAATAAGTTAGCAAGTATTTAATATATTTTTTTTATTATTTTCAGTGTTAATGTTTTTATTAATATTCAAATTAAAAGAAAACTCAAAATCAATTATCTTAGAGAGATTGAATGAATTGTCTTTTAATGATTCGATTATCTGTAGCTTCGTTACCTGGCAAGGTCTGAAACGATATCGACAATTGCACAAACGGGATTGTCGGAGTATTTGATTTGGATTATGTCAAGGAGCAAATTCTTGAACCGTTCAATCAGGAAATTACATTGATTAAGGTTGGTTTTGGGGTTTATACTTATTTATTTATTTCAACAGAGGAACGTAATTAGAAGAAGGCGAAAAAAGTAAAGTTATTTGATGACGTACTGGCCGCGAAAATATTTTAGTATTTTAAGGGGGCCGCGACTAATAAAAGGTTAATAACCACTGCTCTACAGTCCACTGGTTCCATGATAGCTATAGATCAGGGTTTCTCAAACTTTCGGCTCCACGAACCCCTGTTAAAGTTTTCAGGTGACAGCGAACCCCTTAACTAACTAATTAAACCCCCCCCCCCCAAAGAAAATAAGGTTTTAATTTCAATAAAAGGTAACAAATAAAGTGCCAAAAGAAATATCTTTTTAATATTAATGTGATGGGTGTGCTTGTTTCTTGTCGCAAATGGAGTCAATTTTAGGAGTAATTTTGGACAATTTTAACCTTAATTCTGACTCGGTATCAAGTCGATTTCTGTATTTAGTTTTTATCATGACCAGGTGTGAAAACCCACTCTCACATAAGTATGTTGTAGCAAAGGGTAAAAGGAAATTCACCGCTTTGCGTGAGAGTTCGGGATACTCTTCCTGTCTAGCTGCCCAAAAATCTATCAAAGACATCCTTTTTAAATCAGCTTGAAGAGTTTCATCTACGGACATTTCTAATAATGACTCCTGTTGCTTAATACTCAAACTAGAATTTATGCTCTCGTTCGTGACCGCAAATGGGTTACGAATCCAGCCATCTTTTTTAGCATTATCAATATCCGGAAAATAGCTCTTCAGTTCGTCGGAGAGCTGAGAAAGATGAAGAACAATTTCAGCCCTTATTTCGGAATCCACGGATAAGGCGTTCGTCGTGATAAATTCATACAAAAGAGGAAAACATTCAAAGATATTTGATCTCAAGCAAGTTTTCCAAAATTCTATTTTTTTATAAGTGCGTTTATTTTGTCCTGCACAGTGAATACACTGCACGTGGAACCTTGCATCGAAGCATTCGTTTCATTGAGACAAGAAAAAATGTCAGCTAAATAGGTTACTCTTTTAAGCCAGGTTTCATCTTCAAATCGGAATTTAAGGTTGAAGTCACTGTCTTTCAAAAATATATAGATTTCGTGACGAAGTTCAACAAACCGAGCTAATATCCTGCCTTTTGACAACCAGCGTACTTCACAGTGTAGCAGTAATGAAACATGTTCACTACCCATGTCTCGGCATAATAATGCGAAAAGTCTTGAATTTAGCGGACGGGCTTTTATGTAATTTATTATTTTTACGACCTCTGAAAGTGCTGTTTTTAAATCATTAGGTATTTTCTTGCTCGCCAATGCTTCTCTGTGCAATGCACAATGCATACTTTTGACCTCAGGAGCGAGATTTTTAATCCTGGATATTAGTCCAGATATCCTTCCTGTCATGGCCTTTGCACCGTCAGTGGATATACCACTATTACGAAAATCTTGTCGAATGGTGAACCCCTAGGAGTTCACATACCCCACTTTGAGAAACCCTGCTATAGATAATCAAATGATATGATTCAAGGAATTGAATGCCGCCTGTTGTACGCCTCTTCTCTTCCTAATGGCCGAGTACCAACCATTCTAAAAAACTTTGGTTCCCGTGATCCACCTTATATATCATCTTCTTGTGCTAAAAACGCACTTGATACATGCGAAAATCCCAGAAAAAAGGCAAAAATGGCTGTTCTGGGTTTGTGGGTAGGCACCATTAGGCACAGATTAAATCATAAAAAATTCACTAATACCAATTGATTATTTTCTATCTGTTCAAAAGGTGCGGATTTTAACATGTCAAATTTTTGCCATCACCCACGTTTGAACACAGACCTTCAAGTCAGTGTACTTTCTTATTCAAAGAAATATGTATTTTGGATGAAAACGTTGCAACTAGTGATGAGCAAAGCAAGACCAAGACCAATTCTGCTCATCACTAATTAATATAGGCAGAGGGTGTGTTTGTAAAGTCTTATATAGGGTGTTTAGAAATCCTTATCACTTTTAAGAAAAATAGTATTATTATTTTGATTTTGAGTATTAATATTAGTGATGAGCAAAGCAGAAGTCTTTGTCTTGCAGTCTTGGTCTTGCTTTGCTCATCACTATTTGTAACCTAAGACTCAATCTTAATTGATGAATTTGGAGGATTGTAACGGAATAACTATAGATTTAATCGAATAAACACAACAGAAATAATTTATAGAGAGTTTTATAATCTTTCATTTGTTATATAATTTTGATTTGAGAAAAACGCACTCGTTACGAGATATAGGTGCAGTGAAAATTCGAAAAAGACAAAATATGGGAGGTAAATCAATTATAGGCACCAAAAAAAAAACATTCCCATTAATTTGACGTCATTTTCTATCGATTCAGAAGGTGATTCAAAAAATTTAAGAACTTCTCTAGTGTAAATCTGAGTGTGGGTGTTAATTGTTGAACTGTTGGATTATAACCTGTCATATTTTTGCAGTGACCTAGGCTCGAACCAAAAATCTCAAACCCCGTGTACTTTCTAAATTAGGGGCATAAATTACGTCACATTATGTCAAGATTTTTAGACCCCCTCCCCCTGTGTCACATTATGTCAAATTATCATTGAGCCCCCACCTGTATTGCGGACATCACACTATCGCTTTTATATACCCTATAATTTAATATATTCTAAGTTTAATTTTTTTTACATCACAATTTTTAATATCCCCGGACACCCCTGTCACATTTTGTCACAAATCTAAGATGCCCCTCCCCTTACTGTGTACAATTTATGGACGGTCCATTAGGTTTAATATAAGTTAAGTTTTATAAAAATATTTTGGTTCATAATTTTCAAGACTGTTAAATTTTTATAAAATTTTCATTAAATGTTATTATTACATACTTAAATATTATTACTTATATAATTATAATATAATTTTATAAATAATTTCCTTTTCTAATTCTTGAATATTAGTAGCAAGTGGCTTTAGTCAATAATATTAGTATCGAATGCCTTTAAAAGATGGCACCACGGCTCTTTTTCAACATTTTTAAAATAATCTATTGTAAACACCTTTTTCACATGATAATATTAATTAATTTATCATATTTTTGTTAAGGAATTATTTAAAATAATGGATAAAGAGAATAGAAAAATGATTGCTATGCGGTATCCGAAAAATACAAAAGCAATTACTCCTGAATTAATGAAAAGAAAAAAATCAGATGAACCACATTGCCTGCCACCCAGTCCCGAAGTATGTCTATTTGATTTGATTTTAATATATATAAGTACCGAGAAAACCGGTAATTTTTGTGTTTATAATTATTTTTTATTTATTCAACAACTTGTTTTGCTTTGATTCAACCACATGATTCATTATTATTCAACAACCTATTAATAATTAGAATAATTAAGAAACCTATTTAATTTAGTTTTTATCAATAATTCAAACTTTTCGGGAGAAAAATACATATTTGTATTATTTATCGAAATGATAGATCTGTTAAAAATGATTGATTTCACGTTTTGGACCGGTGAAGTGGATACTTAGATCGTGAGATATCCCACCTCTAGATTATTTTCTGCGCATAAGCCAGCTACGATTAATGCCTTTTGGAAGCAAACATTACTCTAGTTATTAGTCAGAATCCAGTCGAAATGATCGAACAAGTGTTTCAAAATTGCACCTATAGTATTGGACCCACCTAAAGCAGGGCTTCTTAAACTGTGGATCGCGACTTGTAGGGGGTCGCGGGAACGTACTGAAAGGGGGCCGCAAAGATCTGATATACTTTTTAATCATTATAAATAAAATTTCGCAAAATTAGTATACACTACTACGTAAACAAACATAAATACAAATAAAAATCATACAAAATACGGTTGCTAGTTTTATTATAACCATTTTTGAAAAAAGCGTGGCAATGCAAAACTGTTATGTAGGGCCTATAAAATGAAAATATGGTAGCGGAAGCATTTAAAAATAATAAATACAACGCGCGCTCCTCGATTTTCAACTGAACGTTCGACATTGATGTCTGGCCGCCAGCTTCTTTTTCGGCGCCTTTGTGGATACGGCGCCTTTGTGCGCTGCACACTTCGATTCGAGTAGCAGTTATTTTTCTGTTTGTGCTTCAGTTTGGATCGCTCAGCTTATGTCTTCGTAGTGACATGTGTTATTTACTGTGTAATTTTCAGTTGGTGCTTTTAATTATTACGTTAAAGTTCAACTACATTTTTGTTTAATTATTTATTATTACTTTAACCATCATGGAGGCAATGGCTAATTAGAAATCTCAACTAATAAGTCTGCCACGCCACAGTCGCACAAGTTGCAGTGCTTCAACCAGACTTCCAGCAACACAAAAAAGAAAGGCTGACGACGAATCATATTTTGCAGTATGGCTTACGTATGCTCTTCTCCGACAACAATGAAGAACTAACCAGTGTGCTTAATTTGACAAGAAGCTTTACGGCTGCAGAAAGCGTGAAACCGTCACTAAAACTGCAACGAGCGATTTGAATACCAAACGATGGCAACGTCTATCAAAAGACGGCAATGAGAATATTTTGAGCGTCTTTGTACGACGTCAAATAAAGAAAAGAACACCTTTGGTATGTTAGGCATTTTTGAATGATAAACATCTATTGGCATCGCATGAAAGCTTCGTATTTCGGATAGCAAAAAACGAAAAAGCAACCTTATTTCTATTGGAGAGCAACTTTTACTACTCTGCAGGCGAATAAGAATGTTCAACAAGAAATTGTTCATGGAAAACAGTATGCTAGAAATTAGTAAAATTCCATTATCAAATGACACTGTGTCCAAAAGAATTTCAGACATTAGCAATGATCAATTTCAACAGCTTCTATGAGGCTTGAAGACAGCTCAAAGTTTGCAATACAACTGGACGAGTCGAGCAGACATTTCAAAAATGGCACAGTTGTTACTTTGCAAGAGATATGTTTAGGGAAGCATTCATGAAGATATACTGTTTTATCGTCCTCGAAGGTCATACTCGTGAAAGATGTATATAAAAAAGTAAATGAGTTTTTTGAAAAGAAGGATTAAATTGGAAAAATTGTGTTGGTGTGTGCTGGACGGTGCTGCAGCAATCCGGACTAAGATCTTGATTTACGAGCATTTGTTAAAGCTGGAAGTGATCATAATACATTTACACATTGTGGTAGATTCACCGAGAGGCACTTGTTTGTTAAAAAAATTGCACCAGAATTAAACACTGATGTTCTTTGATGCAGCCAAAATCATTAACTTTATTAAAAAAGTCGAGCACTGTAATAGTCGATTGTTTTAAAAATTTATTGCGTGATATAGGATCTCGGATTATATGCAAAGCTTACGGTTGCTACATGCCGAAGTTAGGTGTGCTCATCAAGAGGTCTGAAGCTTGAAACGATTATTAACTTTAAGCGATGAAGTTCTTATATTTCTACACGAGCAAAATTCGCGTAATTTGGCCCGATTATTTTCTACGATTAGTCATGGCTTCTCAAGCTATGCTATTTAGCGAGATATTTTTGATAAAATCAATGATATGAATTTATCAATGGAGGGTGTGCGTTAAATATGTTATGTTAAAAAAATAAGCTTGCAAGGCTTTATGGTGCAAATTCTTTATATGGAAGAACTAGAGTTGGAAAGTGGATCTGCTCGAAATGTTTCCATTTACTGACGAGTATATAATTAGTAACAATATTTCAAAAAAAGATACTCCTAGTAACTAAAAATTATAGTTAATCATTTGAAGGATATGGAAAGCTTACATGCATAGGTATTTTCCCAAATGATATCGATACACAGCAATGGATTTGCGAATCCATTTTCGACCGAAAATGGAAGAAATTAATTTTTTAAACTGAAAAGGCTGCAAGAAGTACTTGCCGAATTACCAAGTGATACTTCTTGGCGACTCAAGGTTTTTCTCAAGTGCCTGTCAGCATGAATTTTGGATAGAAATCAAATTAGAATATCCCCTACTATCGGAAATGGCAATGACCAAATTACTGCCATTTTGTAAAAACATATTTATGTGAATCTAGCCTTTTCCGACATTAATCTCATAAAATCAAAATACCGTTCAACTTTAAGCTAAGCGTTGAAAATTTATTACGATTCTGCACCTCAACTCAAATTGAGCTCTAGATTTTAATTATTTGTGTAAAAATAAAACAATCCCACATCCGTCACATTAATATTTGTTTGATGTTAATAATATGTTTTTATTAAAAAAATTGTTACAAAGCGTATTTTTTCTATTGAATATATAGATATAGTTTTATGTTTTCTTATAAAAAAATTATTACAAAAGTTTATTTTTTCATTGAATAATATATATATAGTTTTATGTCATTCTATTTATTGTGTTTATTACGAACTGATATCCCGTCAACGTTTCCAATTATATATATGCGAAATGAATGGAGTACGCATTTTGACCTTATTTATTTACATTGTAAAATAGTGCGATATTACATCTACATTCTACGGTTACGATATATTTTCATTATATGGAGGGAGGGGGTCGTTTTTTTAAATTTCCTAAGCTTGAAGCGGGGAATCAAGCTATATAAAAAAGTTTGAGAATGCCTTGACCTAAAGCATGCTTCGGCCAAAATTTGAATGAAAATATTCTTCAAAATAAGCTGACGTGTTCTGATGTGTGGCCATCCAATTTTGATCTTTACCAAACCTGATCTCACGGTTATTTAATACGTACATAAAATTATTTATAATCATGTAGGGGGGGGGGGGGTAGTTTTTGCATTTTTAGATTACTGTGTGCACACTGATTATGTATACAAAATTTGGTTGAGTTTTGAACAAGAGTCTATATTTTCATTTTTTGACCCTACATCCTCCCTCCCACTCCCCCATTTTAAGCGGTTAGTTTTTGCATTTTTAGATTACTGTGTGCACACTGATTATGTATACAAAATTTGGTTGAGTTTTGAACAAGAGTCTATATTTTCATTTTTTGACCCTACAGCCTCCACCCCCTCTCCACCCATTTTAAGCGGTTAGTTTTTGCATTTTTAGATTACTGTGTGCACACTGATTATGTATACAAAATTTGGTTGAGTTTTGAACAAGAGTCTATATTTTCATTTTTTGACCCTACGGCGCCCTACCCCCCATCCGTTGTGCATCTTGGCCTCGTGGACGATTTGTATACTAAAATTTTCCACGGTCTTGGGCAGTTAGATTTTCATCTTTGACTCCAAGAACCCACAGGTCCTTTTGATGTTAGTCCTTCCACCTCATACGCGTGTCCTAAAGGTCTTGTTTGCACATGGTGTTGCCTTGATACAAGAGTCTATATTTTCATTTTTTTACCATACATCCCCACCCCCTCCCGCCCATTTTCAGCGGTTAGTTTTTGCATTTTTAGACTTACTGGGATCGCATACTGATTATGTATAAAAAATTTGGTTGAGTTTGCTCAAATATCCTATATTTTTAATTTTTAACCCCCCCCCCCCTTCCACCCTCCTTAATTTTTGGTCGATCAGCTCTTAATCTCAATGGACCAAAACTACGTGTGAAACTTTGATTTCGATATTCACACTAGTTTTTGAGATAACTCGTCCATAAAAATTTGGTAACGCACAGACAACCAGACAGACTAACTAACTAACAGACATTTTGACAAAACAATTATTATCTCGAAAAATATAATTTTTTCGATATTCACTTTTTAGAGCTTTTTT
This sequence comes from Forficula auricularia, assembly GCA_024734495.1. Lineage (NCBI taxonomy): Eukaryota > Metazoa > Arthropoda > Insecta > Dermaptera > Forficulidae > Forficula > Forficula auricularia. The sequence continues at coordinate 36,105,885 of JALMQS010000030.1, read as the reverse complement.
GTAGAGCTAAATGCCATAGTTTAGTTCAATTTTTTTAATAAAAATAGTTTCAGCCGTTTTTGAGATATTTTGGAAAAAAGAAGGAAAAAAACACTTTTTTCATCCATCGCTTACAATACTTGACCCTGTATGGTAAAGTAATAAATGGTATCGATTGTTCTTTCGGTTCATAATAAAGTTTTCACCATCACATTCAATTTTATGTGTTTTAATTCAACCTCACGATGGATTACAAGAAGTGCTCATTTAATAGTATAAAAAATGTTACTTTAATGTATATCTATAGGATATATATGATGTGCAAGTTTTGTATTCCCTCTCCAGGTATAGAAGCAATTTAACGATTTATATATCCATACTTATAAAATAATAATTACACTTTCACGATTAAAATTCAAAATTGTTTATTAAATCGCGATTGAAACTGAACTTCGGTGAATATTAATAATAATTTTAATTGCAATTGAGTTCAAAACTTTGTGCACAGCGATGCCCTGATAATGGCCCGAACGGATTGAAACGTCCACAAAAAAATAATTAAATTTTATTTCAATTTTATTTCATTCTGGCTGCAAATATTAATCGACTTTTTCTACCTGAATTTAAAATTAAAAATAATATTAATGTATTGCTTTAAATCAAAACAAAAAATTACCGAGCACCGCTCGATGTTTCGAAGTACTAATAATAATTAAAATTTGAATTTTTCATGAAATCACACATAATCAAATATAATTATTTATTGAACGTGAAGAAATAATATAATACAACTACAAAGTTTGCCTGCTTCGAATTATTCTGCGTTTGTTCTCAACTATGAGCAGAATAAATCGATCGAAACGTCGTAGTTATATTGTATTATTTGTTCTTGTTCAATAAATAATTATAATTAATTATGAATGATTTCACTAAAAAGTCAAATTTTAATCAAACTAATCACAAAAATAAAAGCTTCAACACCATAATTACTACTAACTAATAATAAAAAAATTTAAAAAATCATTTTACTTTACCATACAGGGTATGGTCAAGTATTGTAATCGTGCATGAAAAAGTGTTTTTTTCTTCTTTTTTCGAAATATCTCAAAAACGGCTAGAACTATTTTGATTAAAAAAAATTGAGCTAAGCCATGGCATTTCGCTCTAGAAAAAAGCTCTAATAAGTGAACATCGAAAAAATTATATGCTTCGAGATAATAATTGTTTTGTCAAAATATCTGTTTGTCTGTTAGTCAGTCCTGTAGTGTTTACCAGATGTTTGTGGACGAGCTAGCTCAAAAACTAGTGTGAATATCGAAACCAAATTTGACACGTAGTTTTGGTCCATTGAGATTAAGAGATGATTAGATTTTGGTTCATATCGACCCAAAATTAAGGAGAGTGGAGGGGGTTAAAAATTTAAAATTTAGGCTCGTTTGAGCAAATACAACCAAATTTTGTATACATAATCAGTGGACCCGCGAAGCCTAAAAATGCAAAATCTAATCTCCCAAAAGGGGGGGTCAAAAAATGAAAATCTTGGCCATTTACCAAACTCAACCAAATTTTGTATAAATAATCAGTGGACCCCCAGAAGTCTAATAATTCAAAAACTAACTGCCCAAAATGGGGGGGGGGGGGGTCAAAAAATGAAAATCTTGGCCATTTACCAAACTCAACCAAATTTTGTATACATAATCAGTGTGGCCCTAGGAGTTTAAAAATGCAAAAACTAACACCCCCCCCTTTCCCTACATGATTATAAATAATTTTGTTGAAATATTAATGTGAGAGGCCAGGTTGTATGGTAAAGTCAAGTGGATGGCCACATCAGAACAAGTCAGTTATTTTTTTATGTTTTTAGATATGTATGCCGTTTCAAGCACACGCCATTCCAATTACAACTTACAAAGAACCACCAAATATTCAAGAAAAAATTCAAATGAATAAAAAAAATAATTATAAATACGAATTAAATGTAAAAATTCCAATAATAGAGAAATCGGAAAAATATTATGAAAAAATCAAAGAAATTGAACAAGAACGAGAAGCTCAATATCAAAAACATAAACCAAAAACATTTTGTGCAAATTTTAAGGTTGGTATTGTTCTATTTATTTATTTATTTATTGAATAGTCTATTTAGAATTATTTATGCAACCCGCTCTAGCTTGATTCAAAGGGAAATTCTCTAACCACACGGCCAATAATTCTACCCATTATATTATTATTAATGAGGCATTCCACGCCAAATCGGAAAAAAATACAAAAAATTATTTAAAGCGTTTTTATATGCGATTTTTGATTTTAAAAATTTTAATCTTGTTTTTGAAACTGTAGATATGTACCTAATCTTCGATTTTTTTGATAATTTTTTATTTTAAACTTCTATTCATTCTACAAATTTTAGCACCGGGTTGATAGTGGTCCTATGATAATTACTAATTTTTTTCGATTTTTGAAAATTTCGAAGAAATATTATTCTCTATTAACATTATTAAAACCACTTTTTGCTATTGAGTTCTCTTTTTTTAGTTATTATTGAATTGATTTTTATCGTTTACAGCTGCTTAAAATAAATATTAGGTTGATGCATAATTATGGAACGTTTTTAAAAATATTTTATATTCAGCAAAAACAATAATAAAATTTAACAAAAACATGTTTAAATGATTATTCAGGGAACGTATTCACCATCTACTTCAATAACTGCTTCCCATTTGCTTGGCAGTCGGTCGATTCCACGGGCGAAGAAGTCACGATTCTTGGAGGCATGGAGATGATTTCCCAGGGGATGATTCCGCTTCTGTCCACACACACACCACATAGCCTTCTTACAGTGGACGGCTTTCGGAATTCCTTTGGGCGAAACACTTGGCGATACGCAAACTTTTTTTCGTTTGATGTTTTTGAAGAGAAGCCAAGATTCATACCCAGTGACAAGATTCTTCAAAAATGGGGTTGTTGGTTTCGTTGCAGCAAATCGGTAAAATTCGATCGCGATCAGCCTTTTTTGTTGTCGGAGAGTTCGTGGGGGACCCACTCAGCCAATTTCCGTACCTTGCCAGGCTTTTTGAGTCGTCGAACGATCATTGATTGGTCGACATTGAAGTCTGCAGCCAGCATTCGTGTTGTAAGGCTTTCATCCTCTTCCACGGCTGTAAGAAGTGCCTGATCATCAAAATCCGATGGCCGACCTCTTCCTTCTTTATCCTCCAAACCAGTATCACTCTGATTTGGAAACAGGCAACCACTTCCGTACTGCACTATCAGTAATTGTTACAAAATTTGGTTGAGTTTGGTACAAAAGCCTAGATTTTCATTTTTTGACCCTACACCCCCTTCCCCCATTTTAGGCGGTTAGTTTGATACATTTTTAGACTTCTGGGGTCCCACTGATTATCTATACGAAATTTGGCTGATTTTTGCTCAAATGGAATAGATTTTTAATTTTTAACCCCCCTCCCTCCCTCTTTACCACCCTTAATTTTGGGGTCGATATGCACCAAAATATAATCAATCTCTTAATCAGAATGCACCAAAACTAATCGCATTATAAAAACACTTTTTTGTATTTTTTCTAAAAAGTGTGTATAAAAACAAATATTTCAAAAAATAAAATTGAATTTCGACCATTTTTGAAGAAGTTATGAGCAAAATTCGATATCTTTTAAATCGGTGTTCAAAAAAATTTCATAATTTATCAGGAAGAGCTTTTTGATGGGTAAAAAAATGTCAAAAAATCAAAAAAATCAAAAATTAAAATTTTTCAAACCGTCCCTAATATGTCTTGTTTTTTATTTGCGATAGGGAAGTACTATATTCTCGCTAATGACGTAGGTACTGGTTATGAGCGCTCAGGGCAAGATTTGAATTTTGGGCCCTCCAAAACTTATTTTGTAGAAGAGAAACAATACAATAACTTTAAAGGCGAATTTAGGTGATATCGTAATTAAGAGGAAGTTAGTATAAGCTAGTATTTTGATTTTAAGTAAGTAATTAGTAGAGATTGTGGTGTTGGTGCAAGGTGAAACATCTTTAATAAAGATAAGAGTAAATAAATATTATATTTGGTATTGATTTGCTATGAGTTAGGGATACTAGGTCACTTATTTCACATTAAAATTAAAAAATTAAAAGATATAAAAAAATTTTCTTTTTCGATATCTTTTAATTTTTTAATTTTAATGTGATAATTAGTGACCTAATATCACTAACTCATAATAAAATCAATATTAAATATAATATTTATTTACTCTTATCTTTATTTTAAGTAAGTACCTATTTAATATGCCCAACCCTAGCTGCCCCGCAGGCTGCGGCTCTGAAAGTACGCCCCCGTGAGGTTTCCGCCTGCGGCCGGTTCCTAGCTACGACGCTGATTCTCGGCGTAAGAAAAATATATTAGAGGGCAAATGATTAGGTTATTTTTATAAAATAGTCATAGGCATTGGGGGTGTGGTGGGTGCTCGCGGTTATAAGGGGTATCATTGAGGATTGTCCTATCGTTGTTAATGCGTTCATAAATCTATTTAGCAACACATTAAAGAGAACTAAATATAAATTTTTGGCTAAGCAAATAAAAATCCTAGTTAATAATAAATGTCTATTTTGTTTAGATTATACTAATGCCAATTTTAATTTGGTTATTTTTTTATTTTTTATTTATAGAATCCTAAGGTCAAGGTTAATTCAACGACAATTTTACGAAAAGGTGCGATGATTAAACAAAAGAAGAGGAAGCAAAGAGAAAGTAAGATTTGTTAATATATTGTGAGGAAAGCTCGGTATTACTAGGTCATTTTAAACTATTGCTTAAAAAGTTGTTTTTAATTCAATTAAGTATAAATCCTTGCTTCTAAATTAGTAGAGAAAAATTCCCTAATATGAGACACACTTTTTAAAATTAAGATTTAAGGACATAAAAATTATTATGATGTTCATTATTATTATATCTAATGTGATATATATCTATCAGGGAGGTAGGAAGGGAAGGCTAGCTCGAGAAAGTGTCTCCACATGACGTCACCAGCCGCCCGTCGCAAGATGGCGGCTGGAGGGAAATGCCTGTCCCAGGGAGGTAGGGAGGGAAGGCTAGCTCGAGAAAGTGTCTCCACATGACGTCACCAGCCCCTCCAGCCGCCATCTTGCGACTGGCGGCTGGAGGGAAATGCCTGTCCTGACTGGAGACACCCCCACTCCTGCTTTTCTAGCCTAGCTGTTCCTCCTTAGCTCCTTGATATCTATATATATTCTATATTATATATATTCTATTTATCTATATATCTATATCTATTATTATATCTACATGTGATCTGTGTAAAACATTATAAATCGATCAAATTTACAAAACTCAAAAGCTCTACAATGTTATCTTAAAAAATAATAAACTGCAACGGATCGTTGCTAAACTTTATCCAAATTCATTTGAAATATTAATATGTTCTTGAGTAAAGTACTTTAAAATATAATTTTACTAAAAACTTTATTTAACCTTTTTTGTGGTCCCCAAGGTACTTAATTAGGATATTAAATTTCATCAAAATTGGTTAAGTCATTTTCAAGATATTTAGAAAAAACTAAAAAAGTATTGAAATAAAGTACTAATGTTTGTGGACCGATATGTACCAAAAACTAATCAGAGCTTCATTTTGTTAAACTAATGGTAGGTTTTCAATTTCATTTCAATCAGCGCAAAGGTGTGGAAAAAATCGTGGACGAAAAAAACGATAACACACACACACATCACATACATCCATCCCCACGCACTTCCAAAAAAAATAGCACTTTTTGGCCTCTCGACGAGATTCAGGTAATTTTTGGCAAAACCGTCACGTGCTAAAATTCAATCTCATTGAATACTTCAATTTGTGACCTTAATTGAGTCTATGGGTTCCGTAGTCTTTACCTGAGGACCCTTTGAAGTCGCGCTTGCCGCGAGAGCGATTCCAATACTTTCTCCCATGCTTCGCATTGGATAAAGTAAAAATGTTAACAAATCTGCGAAATTTAAATAAGGTGTCCTAATATGGGATAAAGCCACCAAGATAGTAAAAGTACCAAAACAAGTTAAATACATCAATTCTAAAAGAAAATTTAAATACTAGATGCCATTATTCTGAAGGATATACTACCTATTGATTATAAGATACTGTCGCATATTATAGGCAATACGTGATATCGCATATTAGGAACTAACCATGTTGCATAAAAAATGACTCTTCACAAAGTTAATAGTCGAATTAAAATTGAATCTACCATCCCTAATTATAGACAATTTTATAACAAACAAGAATAAATAAATCATTTCAAAATATTCAGTCACCTTTGACTAAAAATAATACACTTCAATGATACACTTAAAAACTCAACAAAGGAGATTTTTTCAAATACAATCTATGCACGGACTGCAGCCGAAAGCAGGGTTCTGTTACATCAATGTCGTCTTCAAACAATCTTGAGATGTGTTTCATATTGTTTTCGGTAGAGTTCTCCAACTCCTTGTGCCTAAAATAGGGGTGTCCCATATTTGGGAACTATCGCATATTTGGCACCTTTTCTCTATGTTATTTGCCTAAAATTAAACGCTGAAATGTGCGTAAAATTGCCTACTCTGCAATTCACTGAATAACCAGCAAACTTTGTGTCTTGATAAATTTATATTTAGCATAGTCTCAACATTAGGGGACTTAAGAATAAGAAGTACTCGTATTCCTAGTTCCAGTGAGGCCAGAATATATACAGAGGAATTTTCAGGGGTTTCAAAGCTTGGAAACAAATAATTGCATTATTAAATTTTTATTTAAATGTTATGCATTAAACACAGCTAAATAAATATTAAATTATAATGATGGTGGTGTTTCATAAGGAGAAAATAAATAGTTTAAGTAAGTGATAGTAGAATGTTGTGCACTATACACGACTAAATAAATAATTAGCAGAGGTAAGTGATAGTCCAATGTTATGCACTATACACGACTAAATAATTAGCAGAGTTAAGCGAAAGTCAAATGTATGCACACTCAATATCCTTAGTGGATGTTGACTACGTCAGTGCCTGAAAAACACTGTCTTTTTCCCTATCAAAGTCTAATCCTTTGAGCTCATTAGACTTTGAGCTGAGCTCATGGATTTCTAAGAATAGATTGCCAGTGAAGGCTATAAAAGGAGGCTTGGAAAAGGGAAAAAGACAGTGTTTTTCAGGCACTGACGTAATCAACATCCACTAAGGATATTGAGTGTGCATACATTTGACTCACTGCTCTGCTAATTATTTAGTGGTGTTTAGTTCATAACATTAGACTATCACTTACCTTTACTAATTTTTACTTTACCATACATTGTATTTTTTTTAATGATATTTATGTGAGGAGATACACCAGAAGGTGCATCCCCTAAAGACCTCTATAGGATGGTCCCTCCATCATGAAAAGAACAGAGTAGAAGGAAAGAAGCCGGAATCACGAGCCAAATCTCAGAAAGTTAGATACAATCCAATTTACTAAGTTTTTTTAAGGGCTTCGAGCAGTGGTAAATTCTCCGCGCGATAAATTAGGTTAAATTTATCTCCCACTTAAGGGTATGGTCAAGTATTGTAATCGTGCATGAAAAAAGTGTTTTTTTGCTTCTTTTTTCGAAATATCTCAAAATCGGCTTTTCTCTTTTTCTTCAGAGTTTAAAAGACGGAACCTCCGTCTTGTGTCTTTTAGCAGGGTCGTTGACTCTCTTAAACCCTGAAGAAAAGAGAAATCCTCCAAACGTAATTTTTGGCATTCATTATCCTTGAGCTTCCTTTTCATCAATTAAATGAATCGTCAGTTTATTAGTTAAATCAAAAAATAAATGTTTAATAGTTCATTAAGAAAAGTGTTCTTGACTAGGTTTTAAAAAAGTATTTGTTTTTCGATTAGAATCGAGGCGATCACTTCAGGATCTTATGACCCGTTAGCCCTTGAACGTTTGGAGGCCGATGCACGATCTAAACAATTAGAAGAAGAATTGGAGGCGATTCAGTTGAAACATCTAAAAGCTCAATTGATGCGAGAACAAGCGGCAATTGCGAAAAAGAACACACTACTGGCCAATCGGGAAAAGATTATTAAATACAAAGAGGAGGTTAGCACAATACATCATCAAAATTATATTCAGGGTGTAACAAAAATTTCAGAAGTGTATTGTAACCTTAGACCATGAAATATATAGACACGCCCTCTGATACTCTCCACACAGAGTGAAGTGAGGCCAACATCGCCTACAGATGACGTCACGTTCTCGCATAAATATTTTGGTAATATTTATTTAATATTAATTTGCGATTATTGGAATCCAAAATAAATAATCTAAACTACGATAAATTTATCTCAATGTATAATAATTCCTATAGTGGCCATGCTATTTCTGAGCGTTCCTACCTACAGATGACGTCACGTTCTCTAGTTGATGTTGGCCACCAGGGAGTGTCTATATATTTCATGGTCTAAGATTCTAACTCATATAAAATGAACAAATCTATTATCTCGTTTAGTTGTCCGTCTCTCTGTCATTTTGTGTGTATTTTTAATAAAAAGCAGGGATGCCTCGCCCCATTTTATTCAGTTTTAAACAATTAGAAGAGCTTTTTATTACCTTTTGGTGAAGTTATAACACTTGACTGCTTTTATTATTTTATTTAAAGTAATATACGATAAAAGTAAATAAATATTATATGAAATATTCATTTACTATGAGTTAAGATTTCTAGGTCACTTGTTTCACATTAAAATTAAAAAAATAAAAGTGGTAAATTTTTTCAATATAATATATATATATATATGACCCAGAGTTTTTGAGATATAAGCAAAAAACCAAAAAACGGGTCATTTCCACCCCCTTTTACCCCTAAGCCGGGTAGCTACGACTGAGGACTTTTAGTAGTTTTACCTCCTAACTAGCCCAAACACATTCCATAAGAAAAAGATTCTCTTCTCTAAAATGTTTTCTATAACCCATTCGTTGACTGGACTATATAAGATTAGTTAGAGACAAAAATACCCTATTTATTTTGATATTAAAGCATGCATAACCTCCATCTACTAAAAAAATTATTTAGTATCATCGAAAAAGTATTTGTTCCCCATAATTTTTAGCCACTTTTACATTTCGAAAATATTTTAAAATTCTATAAATATAAAATTTTCATTCATTGAAGAAAATAATTAAATTTAGAGAAACTCGAAACAATCTAAAGAAAAATTATTATGCTTCTACAAACGAGAGAGAAGAAAAAAAAATGAAAATAAATAAACATTTGAAGAATTTGAAAAAATACATTTTTCCTTGATCATTTAAAAATGTATGTATAGAATTACAGGAAAAAGGGGTCACCACTCCCTACGCCATAATAAATAAAGTTTTCGTGAGAATATAATTTAAATCACTGATAAAATGCAAAGGATAGTTGCTATGCTTTATCTATAGTCGTTTTAAAATCCATGCTTATAAAGTAGTCAAGAAAATTATAGTGAATATAGAATCTCAAAATTTAGTATGTTGGCTACATCTCCAATTATTCAATCCTTTATATATCAACAGTTACTTTTATCAAATTATCTTTTATTTAATAAAATATTATGCATTTCATTCTGAATAAAATGACACCTTAATTTTGAAAATCGCTTTATTAGCGAGTTATGATGTTTTTAATGTCATTATTATAGGTTAGTTATAGTTAATTGGATGAATGAAATCATGCATCATCGAATTTTGAATATTTGAATTTAAACTTTATTCATTTTCCAATGCTGCCATCTTACATCGATTTGTTCAACTCATTTTGTCAAATTAATTATGAATATTCAACAAGCAAGTTGGAATCTAACACCATCTTTTTCATTTACCTAAGAATAACTAACCATAGCTAAAATACCATAACTCAGTTAATAATTAACCAATTCGCAAAGATAAGGTGTCATTTGGTTTATAAATAGTAATAACATTTATTATAAATATAAGATAATTTAAAAAAGTAACAATTAATGATAAATAAAAAATTAAAAAATTGACAGGGCCGCCTTTTAAAAATGTAAGCTGTATTCACTGTAATTTTTCAGCTATTAGCAAGTGAAGATGTGTGTACGTAAAATTACTGAAAAAGATTTTGGGATATACATATCAGATGCAAGAAACAAGGAAAGTTCGACACATTTTTTATTAATTTTACTCCGCAAATTTGAAAATTAAAAATTTTTAAAGAACGCTTTTTTTGTTATACCCTGTTATTAATAGCTTTTAAGCATTATAAGTATTAAATCAAATAAGCACTTTATTCATTTTAAAAATGTACTAATTTAAATTGTTTCATTTAATGTTTATTAAACTTAAAAATTTATTAGCTAGACTTAAGTACAAATTTAAAAATTAGTAGTTTTTGGAGATGGGTTGATAAGTGATTTGAGTGGATATTGATGAGGCATTCAGGGTTTTTTTTTGAAGAAGGAGAGCACTTCTAGGTTTTGATTAAAAAAGATAGTTTAAATTATCTACTCTTTTTTGAATTTTGGAATATCAACAATATCATAATTTAAAATATTTTATAAAAAATTTGACAAACGATTTAGTCAGGGAAATTTATATATAATCCGAACTTACCCTCATCATGAAACACTTTTTGTTTTTTAACTTTTTAAAATTTAATTTAATTTAATGTGATAAATCAATTTGACTTGATTTTTTTTATATAAGATGAAAAATATTAGATTATAAATCCGCTCAAAATCCGCAATTAATGGAAAACTTTTTCAATTTCGTTCCGTTTATTTATTATAAATTTTGCATTTACTCATTTCAATTCAATTACTCTCAAAGCTATTTATATTATAGGAGTATTATATGGATATGTCAGGAAAATTCTGGATATCTATAAATCTAAGAGTTTTAACAAAAATGTGGTCCAAGTAAACGTTCAAGTCAATGAAATTCACTAGAAGATGCGATGAAATCAAGTTTCTAAGATCAGTGCTTTTCATTTTATCAAGAAAAGCTGAGATTTTTGCAAAAAATGAAATTTTCAAAATTTCAACTAATTACGGCACGGGTTACCATTATTCAATTAAGATGCAACTTTGTTTAAATTGTAGCAAAATATAATCTAGTTTAAAAAATGTATAAATGGTCTTTGTCGAAAACGTGCTCCATCATGGTCAAATGGGAAAAAATCGAAAAAAGTGCGAGTTTTGAGGTTAAAGTCGAAAATTTCGAGTTTTTTCGAGCCACCAAGATTGTCCCCCACGCTTTCGAGTCGCAAACTTAGATTTGGCATACCGACACCATACCAAACGATCCTAGAAAAAATATTTTCCCGCAATTAATATGACTGAAACCCCATACACTGGGCTATTTAGTTTCTAACCAAATGTATAAATCGACCTGAAATTTTTGAAATTTGCTATAACTCCAGACGATTTGAAAAATAAAATCATAAATGTTTATATCATTTTAAAGCAGATTAAATTCTCTACAACTTCTTATCTAAGGACTTTTATAATAAAAGGCTGAGGTGGGAACAATGATTTGACGAAAAATTAGGAGATTATATTTTTTTCATGCATAAACGATATTCGCGGGCGAATATCTCAAAAACCATAAGGAACAGAGAAAAATTAAATAGAAGCAATCTTGTAGAAAATATTATAAGCTTTTATTTTGCTAAAATTAACTTTATCCCTACAATCGACCGTTTTTTTAGATAAGCAAAAACCAAAAAAAGGGACATTTCTTGCCACCCTAAGCCAGGACTGGGGACTTTTAGTATTTTTACTTCCTAACTACTCCAAACACATTCCATAAGAAAAAAATTCTCTCCTCTAAAACGTTTTCTATAACGCATTCGTTGAGTGGACTTATATGAATCACAATTTATTTGAAAGATAAAGAATTTCTTGGTTTGATAAACATAATATAGTTTTTATGAAATACAAACATTATATTGAGATTAATTTTATTTTTAAATAGAAGAAGAAATTGATAAAATGCTTTAGAAGAATGGCGTGAGGAAGAATTAGTACGTATTAAAGAAAAGAGTGGAAATGGCACAAGAAATGAAAATGAAAGCAAGAAGCACAATTTATTATGATTGCCAATAATATTAAACATGGTGATTTAAATTTTTTATTTTATTTTAGATTTCACATTAGTTTTTCGATATAGGTAATCATGTTCATGCTTCTGCTATACAAGCTAAGTATTGGAAAATAGATTTTTTTTCTATGTTTAGGTTATTGTTTATATTTAAAAAATAAGCTGACGTGTTCTGATATGGCCATCCACTTGACTTTACCATATAACCTGCCTAAAATTAATTATAATCATGTAGGGGGGGGTTAATTTTTGCATTTTTTACTTCTGGTGTCCCATTGATTATGTTACAAAATTTGGTTGAGTTTGGTAAATGGCCAAGATTTTCATTTTTTGACCCTACAGCCCCACTCCACCCCCACTCCATTTTGGGAGGTTAGTTTTTGCATTTTTAGACTTCTGGTGGTCCACTGATTATATGTCTAGGGTAGTTGATTTTGCTCAAACGACCTAGATTTTTTCATTTTTAACCTCCCCCCTCTATTTACCTATGAAAATATTTCTGAGAGTTAAATTAAATTAAAACTTTCTTAACTAAAACTTTTTTCTATTTTTTCAACTATTTATGAATAAATTTTTGAACACGATTTGAAACATCCTGAATTTGATTTTTAAAATCACAAATTTCAGCATGGAGAAGTCCGCACTTGATTTTTAAATCCTGAATTTGATATGGAGAAGTCCGCACTTGATTTTTAAAATCCTAGATTTGATATGGAGAAGACCGCACTCGATTTTTTAAAATCTAAATTTTGATATGGAGATGTCACACTTCGATTTTTAAAATCCTGAATTTAATATGGAATGCCGCATAGTTTTTAAAATCCTGAAAACGAGAAAAAAAAAAAAAAAAAAAAAAAAATTTGATATGGAGAAGTCCGCACCCGATTTTCAAAATCCTGAATTTGATATGGAGAAGTCACACTCGATTTTTAAAATCCTGAATTTGATATGGAGATGTCCGCACTTGGTTTTTAAAAACCACAATTTGATATAGAGAAGTCCGCGCTCACGATTTTTTAATACCCTGAATTTGATATGGAGAGGTTCTTAATTGATTTTTAATATCCTGAATTTGATATGGAGAAGCCCGCATTTGATTTTCCAAAATCCTGAATTTGATATGGAGAAGCCCGCATTTGATTTTAAAATCCTGAATTTGATATGGAGAAGTCCGCATTTGATTTTTAAAATCCTGAATTTGTTATGGAGAAGTCCGCATTTGATTTTTAATATTCACAGATTTGATATGGAGAAGTCCGCATTTGATTTTCAAATCCTGAATTTGATATGGAGAAGTCTGCATTTGATTTTTAAAATCCTGAATTTGATATGGAGAAGTCAGCACTTGGTTTTAAAATCCTGAATTTGATATGGAGAAACGCATTTTGATTTTCAAAATCATGAATTTGATATGGAGAAGTCAGCACTTGGTTTTTAAAATCTGGAGCACATTATGGAAAGCCCGCATTTGATTTTTCAAAATCCTGAATTTGATATGGAGAAGCCATTTTGATTTTTAAAATCCTGAAGTTGATATGGAGAAGTTCGCATTTGATTTTTAAAATCCTGAATTTGATATGGAGATGTCCGCGCTTGATTTTTAATATCCTGAATTTGATATGGAGAAGTTCGCATTTTTGATTTTTTAATATCCTGAATTTGATATGGAGAAGTCCGCATTTGATTTTTAAAATCCTGGATTTGATATGGAGAAGTCCGCATTTGATTTTTAAAATCCTGGATTTGATATGGAGAAGTCCGCATTTGATTTTTGAAATCCTGAATTTGATATGGAGAAGTTCGCATTTGATTTTTAAAATCCTGGATTTGATATGGAGAAGTCCGCATTTGATTTTCAAAATCCTGAATTTGATATGGAGAAGTCTGCATTTGATTTTTAAAATCCTGAATTTGATATGGAGAAGTCAGCACTTGGGTTTCAAAATCCTGAATTTGATATGGAGAAGCCCGCATTTGATTTTCAAAATCTGAATTTGATATGGAGAAGTCAGCACTTTGGTTTTTTAAAATCCTGAATTTGATATGGAGAAATTCGCATTCGATTTTTAAAATCCTGAATTTGATATGGAGAAATTCACTCGATTTTTAAAATCCTGGACGTGGAATGTCCGCACTCGATTTGCCAAATCTGAATTTAATATGGAGATACCCGCACTTGGTTTTTTTAAAATCCTGAATTTGATATGGAGAAGTCCGGGCTTGATTTTTAAAATCCTGAATTTGATATGGAGAAGACCGCACTCGATTTTTAAAATCCTGAATTTGATATGGAGAAGTCCGGACTTGATTTTTAAAATCCTGAAGTTGATATGGAGAAGTTCGCATTTGATTTTTAAAATCCTGAATTTGATATGGAGATGTCCGCGCTTGATTTTTAATATCCTGAATTTGATATGGAGAAGTTCGCATTTGATTTTTAATATCCTGAATTTGATATGGAGAAGTCCGCATTTTGATTTTTAAAATCCTGGATTTGATATGGAGAAGTCCGCATTTGATTTTAAAATCCTGGATTTGATATGGAGAAGTCCGCATTTGATTTTTGAAATCCTGAATTTGATATGGAGAAGTTCGCATTGATTTTAAAATCCTGGATTTGATATGGAGAAGTCCGCATTTGATTTTCAAAATGAATTTGATGGCAAGTCTGCATTTTGATTTTTTAAAATCCTGAATTTGATATGGAGAAGTCAACGCGGGTTTCAAAATCCTGAATTTGATATGGAGAAGCCCGCATTTGATTTTCAAAATCCTGAATTTGATATGGAGAAGTCAGCACTTGGTTTTTAAAATCCACGAATTTGATATGGAGAAGTTCGCATTCGATTTTTAAAAAATCCTGAATTTGATATGGAGAAGTCCGCACTCGATTTTTAAAATCCTGGATTTGATATGGAAAACTGCATTTGATTTTTGAAATCCTGAATTTGATATGGAGAAGTCAGGCTTGATTTTTTAAAATCTGAATTTGATATGGAGAAGTCGGACTTGATTTTTAAAATCCTGAATTTTGATATGGAGAAGACCGCACTCGATTTTTAAAATCCTGAATTTGATATGAGAAGTCCGGACTTGATTTTTAGATCCCCTGAATTTGATATCAGAAGACCACTCGATTTTTAAAATCCTGAATTTGATATTGAGATGTCCGCACTTGGTTTTTAAAACCTAGATTTGATATGGAGAAGTCCGCGCTCGATTTTTAATACCCTGAATTTGATATGGAGGTTCTTAATTGATTTTTAATATCCTGAATTTGATATGGAAGCCCGCATTTGATTTTCAAAATCCTGAATTTGATATGGAGAAGCCCGCATTTGATTTTTAAAATCCTGAATTTGATATGGAGAAGTCCGCATTTGATTTTTAAATCCTGAATTTGTTATGGAGAAGTCCGCATTTGATTTTTAATATTCTGAATTTGATATATGGAAAAGTCCGCATTTGATTTTCAAAATCTGAATTTGATATGGAGAAGTCTGCATTTGATTTTTTAAAATCTGAATTTGATATGGAGAAGTCAGCACTTGGTTTCAAAATCCTCTGAATTTGATATGGAGAAACCCGCATTTGATTTCAAATCCTGAATTTTGATATGGAGAGACCAGCACTTGGTTTTTAAAATCCTGAATTTGATATGGAGAAGCCCGCACTTGATTTTTAAAATCTGAATTTGATATGGAGAAGTCAGCACTTGGTTTCAAAATCCTGAATTTGATATGGAGAAGCCGCATTTGATTTTAAAATCCTGAATTTGATATGGAGAAGTTCGCATTCGATTTTAAAATCCTGAATTTGATATGGAGAAGTCCGCACTCGATTTTAAAATCCTGGATTTGATATGGAGAAGCCCGCATTTGATTTTTGAAATCCTGAATTTGATATGGAGAAGTCCGGGCTTGATTTTTAAAATCTGAATTTGATATGGAGAAGTCGGACTTGATTTTTAAAATCACAGATTTGATATGGAGAAGACCGCACTCGATTTTTAAAATCTGAATTTGATATGGAGAAGTCGGACTTGATTTTTAAAATCCTAGAGTTGATATGGAGAAGTTCGCATTTGATTTTAAAATCCTGAATTTGATATGGAGATGTCCGCGCTTGATTTTTAATATCCTGAATTTGATATGGAGAAGTCCGCATTTGATTTTTAATATCCTGAATTTGATATGGAGAAGTCCGCATTTGATTTTTAAAATCCTGAATTTGATATGGAGAAGTCCGCATTTGATTTTTAAAATCCTGAATTTGATATGGAGAAGTCCGCATTTGATTTTTAAAATCCTGAATTTGATATGGAGAAGTCCGCACTCGATTTTTAAAATCCTGGATTTGATATGGAGAAGTCCGCATTTGATTTTTAAAATCCTGAATTTGATATGGAGAAGTCCGCACTTGATTTTTAAAATCCTGAATTTGATATGGAGAAGTCCGCACTTGATTTTTAAAATCCTGAATTTGATATGGAGAAGTCCGCACTTGATTTTTAAAATCCTGAATTTGATATGGAGAAGTCCGCATTTGATTTTTAAAATCCTGAATTTGATATGGAGAAGTCCGCACTTGATTTTTAAAATCCTGAATTTGATATGGAGAAGTCCGCATTTGATTTTTAAAATCCTGAATTTGATATGGAGAAGTCCGCATTTGATTTTTAAAATCCTGAATTTGATATGGAGAAGTCCGCACTTGATTTTTAAAATCCTGAATTTGATATGGAGAAGTCCGCATTTGATTTTTAAAATCCTGAATTTGATATGGAGAAGTCCGCATTTGATTTTTAAAATCCTGGATTTGATATGGAGAAGTCCGCATTTGATTTTTAAAATCCTGAATTTGATATGGAGAAGTCCGCATTTGATTTTTAAAATCCTGAATTTGATATGGAGAAGTCCGCATTTGATTTTTAAAATCCTGAATTTGATATGGAGAAGTCCGCACTTGATTTTTAAAATCCTGGATTTGATATGGAGAAGTCCGCATTTGATTTTTAAAATCCTGAATTTGATATGGAGAAGTCCGCATTTGATTTTTAAAATCCTGAATTTGATATGGAGAAGTCCGGACTTGATTTTTAAAATCTTGAATTTGATATGGAAAAGTCCGAATTAGAAGTTCAAAACCTATATTTCAGAGGATTAGAGTAATACACTGCTCAAAAAACGAAGCTAAAAAAATAAACACTTTTTTCATGCACGATTACAATACTTGGCCATAACCTGTATGGTAGAGGAAAAATTAATATTTAATATTGGCACACACACCAAAATTAACTTCACATTTTTTATATTACTCTACATATACTTTAATGATTTTTTTATGAATTTATTTATATATTTTTTTTTTATAAATATAGCCCAGGATGTATCTGAAGAATCTCGTTTATTAATGGAAGAGGCAGTTAGACAAGTTAGTATGGCTAATTTTTTCACTATAAAATGGAATTAATAATCAATAAATAATTGTTTTAATAAATTGATCATTGATTTATTATGTTTTAGCGTCAAGAGGAATTAGATCGAAAAGTTGCTCTAATGCGTGAAATCAAGGCAATGGAATCGGTTAGGCCGTTGAAAGTCAAAGAATTTGATCCAACTGAAACAAGTGGTTTAGGACTGATGTGTGAAATGTCTATCGCTGAGGTAAATATTATTATTTTAATTCAGTGGTTCTCAAACTTTTTGAAATCGTGTGGCACACTTGAAGTCTCTCAAAAAATCATGAACGCACTATTGGTATCTGTCCGTTGGTAAACAGCGCTGTCTTGTGGTCAAAATATAAACTAACACAATCGGGTCATATTTATTTTAAAGAAAATTATTAAAAAAACAAGCAAACTAACAAGATAGATTATTTGTTGTTTATTATTTTATGCAATATTAAGTGCTTTGTTTAATATTCTTCGGCATCTCAATTTTGAAAAATTATCCTCGGCATGATAGATAACTGTGCAGCTTATCCGATTGTTTTAGTTGTATTTTTGACCACGAGATTGAGTAGTGGCAAGAACCACTTACCAATCCACAAAATACCAATAAATATAACAAGTAAAAAATCAAATCTAAAATATAAACTACTAGTTAGTTTTCACAAAATAAAAGACAAAATGTTTATTAGCATGACTCTATATATATTTCGGGTTAAGAGCCCATCTTCAGGAGTTCAGAAAAATCTTCTAAATGAGCATTTTGACTTTCATTTTGTGAAACCTACCTAGTAATTTATATTTTTAAATTTTCTTTTTTAGTTTATTAATATGAACCTACATCAATATCAATTAACAAAATAAAGAATCTTCATGTGAAATTTTCACGATAGTTTTTGAGCTAGAGCGTAGGTATACAAAATTTGGTAACGTGCTAACAAAACGCCATGGTTTTGAAAAAGTTTCACTTAACTAACTAATTAATTAAATAGCGAATTGATGGAAAGTCGAAGATAATAAAAACCACAAATTCTTAATAAAATATTATAAGAATGTCATTTTTTACTTTACCATACAGGTATGGTCAAGTATTGTAATAGTGCATGAAAAAAGGTTTTTTTTCCTTCTTTTTTCGAAATATCTCAAAAACGGCTGAAACTATTTTGATTAAAAAAATTGAGCAAACCCATGGCATTTCCCTCTACAAAAAAGCCCTTAATAAGTGAACATCGAAAAAATTATATTTTTCGAGATAATAATTGTTTTGTCAAAATGTCTGTTAGTTAGTCTGTGCGTTTCCAAATTTTTGTGGACGAGCTAGCTCAAAAACTAGTGTGAATATCGAAATCAAATTTCACAGGTAGTTTTGGTCCATTGAGATTAAGAGCTGATTAGATTTTGGTGGATATCGACCCAAAATTATGGGCGGTGGAGGGGGGTTAAAAATAAAAAATCTAGGCCGTTTGAGCAAACTCAACCAAATTTTGTATACATAATGAGTGGACCCTCAGAAGTCTAAAAATGAAAAAACCAACCATCCAAAATGGTGGGGGGGGGGGGGGTAGAAAAATGAAAATCTTGGCCATTTACCAAACTCAGCCAAATTTTGTATACATAATCAGTGGACTCCCAGAAGTCTAAAAATGCAAAAACTAACCGCCCAAAATGGGGGGGGGGGGTCAAAAAATGAAAATCTTGGCCATTTAGGAAATTCAACCAAATTTTGTATACATAATGAGTGGGACCCCAGAAGTATAAAAATGCAAAAGCCAACCCCCCCCCTACATGATTATAAATCATTTTTAGGGGTCAAGTTGAGTGGTAAAGTCAAGTGAATGGCCACATCAGAACACGTCAGCTTATTATTCTTTAAAAAAACGATTTTCCGAAGGAACTTGCCTCCTTCTTCGGGGTTTAATGGGGTCAACGAAGAAACCTCTTTCTGTGGTCTCTTTTAAAGTGCTTTTCAAACACAAGTCAGGGGGAAAAATAATAATAATAAAATGACACACCCTCGATTAGTGTAGATATTTATAAATGTCTGTCTGTTTTTTTGTCAGCTGCGTGAACGTCTGACGTCATTGCGGGTCCATTGGCATGAGGCTCTATGCCAAAAACGCGAATCAATCAAAGCGGAAAAAGAAAGATACCAGAATCTGATTGAATCTACGCAAAAAATGATTGAAGATAATCATAATCAAATAAATATTTGGTAGGTATTTAAAAAAATATTATTATAAAATATATATAAAACTAAGGTTTGTCTGTACATTGCTCCAAATCACGCCAAATTTTGGTTGTATACGTTTCAAGCAAAGTTATGAACGAAAACACCCTCAACAAAATTCCTGTCTGTCTGTATGTCTGTTTCAGTGGTTTCCGCGAAAAGTTGATCACGATTCACGTGAAAACGGCTGAAGGGATTATTATGAAATTTCATATTTGTATTAGATATCTTCTAACTTACGTTTTTAGCTATATAACGTTTTGATATTTTTACCCCAAAAGGGGGTTTGGGGGAAGCGCACGAATGAAAATTATCAAATATCTCTTAAACTATGTATAACTCTACGGCAAATTTTATTATGAGCAAAGTTGTAGGGGATGTGATTTCTAACAATTTTTGTTTAAAAAATTCCCCCAAAAAACCGCCCAAAAAGGGGGGAGGGTGAAAAATATGTAAATTCTTGCCCTTGGAGGAAACTCAACCAAATTTTGTATACATAATCTGTGGGCCTCTAGAGAGCTATAAATGCAAAAACTAACCACCCAAAATGAAGGGGAGGGTCAAAAAAATGAAAATTCTTGCTCTTGGACCAAACTCAACCAAATTTTGTATACATAATCTGTGGGTCACTAAAAGGCTAGAAATGCAAAAACTGGGTGAGGAGGATGGGTGCGGGGTGGAATGGAGTGGGGATGGGTTAGTGTATGGGGTGCGCGGGGTGCAATGGTGGTGGAGTCCAGGGGGCTAGGCGGGGGTGTGGTGCGCAGGGTTGGAGGGCACGGGGTGGGGTCCGGGGTGGATGGGGTGCGGGGTCCGAGGCAGGTGGTGGTGTGAGGGCGGGGTTTGGGCACGGGTGGGGGAGGGGTTTCGGGAGGGGGGTGAGGGTGGAGTTCGTGGGTTAGGGTGCGGATGGAGTGGTGGTGTGGGGGCGGGTATGGTGCGGTGGGAGTGGTGGAGTGGGGTGGGGTTCGTGGACTGGGGGTCAATGGGGAGCGCCCCCTGGCTAGCAAGAGGGCCGCCGAGGGCGGGCCTTGCAGCTAGTATTTTATAAAAAATGGATATTAGTTATATATGATTGTATGCATGAATAATTGCAACATATTACAATAGTTAAACTTTAATCTGAACAGGTCAGACAGGGAATGAATGCTATTATTGATTTTAATCAGCGGATTTACGTCATAAAGTCCAGCATTCTCTAATTCATAAATACCTTTCCTTTGAGAGACCTTTGATCCGCCCACGCCAATTAATATATTTATTTATATATATTAGATATGTTCAGCGATTTCTCGTTTAGGTATTCATTTTCGATTTTAGGGATTATCTTAATTTTGACCATAATAAATATAAATATAATAATCCAATAAAAACGTAAAACTTAAAAAAACTATTAAAACACATTTTGGGGCCCTTTTCCTCCTTTAGGGTTTGAATTTCAAAAAAGTACCTTGTTAGCTCACACTTAAATCGTAGAAAGAAGATACACTCCAAATTTCATCTTTCTAGGTCCAGCGGTTTGGGCTGTGCGTGGATCACTTGAGTGAATGAATGAATAATAGATAACATTAAATTGTAAGTTTCTTTTTGCTGAGAGTAGCAGAATTTTTATAAATTGAAGGAGACAATAAAAGAGTGTGTCTTCTGCTGGAAGTATAAATTTTTAGTTTACAGTGAAACCCCTCAAATCCGTACGAGTTTTTTTTGGACAAATTTAACTGTTTAATTTTTCCAGTCACTGATTGTTCCTTTACCAACACTAAACTAGCCAGCCAACTTTGTCAAACTTTCCCCTCAGTGTCCAGACGCTTTAAAGCTTTCAGTTTTTTTTCTACGGTACAAGAACTGTGTTTTCGTTTGCTTGCAATAATTTAAAATTAAAACATTAATCAACACCCTTCACTTAATTAAAAACTCAACAATAACAACCCAACAGAAACGCGCGCCAAAACCAGCTTTCGGCTAACCCGAACAGGCTACAGCCCCAATTAGTTCGGATTTGATGGGTTTCGCTGTATTTATAACGAGACTATACCAGTTTCGAGAGCTTTCCCCTCTTCATCAGTCTATTAGAATTGATTCCCAGGAATCAATTAGTTCGGATTTGAGGGGTTTCACTGTATTTATAACGAGACTATACCAGTTTCGAGAGCTTTCCCCTCTTCATCAGTCTATTAGAATTGATTCCCAGGAATCAATTAGTTCGGATTTGAGGGGTTTCACTGTATTTATAACGAGACTATACCAGTTTCGAGAGCTTTCCCCTCTTCATCAGTCTATTAGAATTGATTCCCAGGAATCAATTAGTTCGGATTTGAGGGGTTTCACTGTATTTATAACGAGACTATACCAGTTTCGAGAGCTTTCCCCTCTTCATCAGTCTATTAGAATTGATTCCCAGGAATCAATTAGTTCGGATTTGAGGGGTTTCACTGTATTTATAACGAGACTATACCAGTTTCGAGAGCTTTGCCCTCTTCACCAGTCTATTAGAATTAATTCCCAGGAATCAATTAGTTCTATATCTCCCCTTCAGGAGCAAATAGAGCAAAATACCCAAATATGTTTTTTTGTATTTTAGTGCTTCACTTTTCTAAGCAAAATCCATATCGATATCTTTTCGGGTTTAAGAGATCTTGCAACACTCTGAAAACACATTTCGGGGCCTTTTTTCCCCTTTAGGGGTCGAATTTCGAAAAATCCTTTCTTACTCAACTCCTATGCAAGAGAAGTAATATCCTCTCCAAATATCACGTTTCTATGTCTAGTGGTTTGGGCTACCATCTAGAGACGGGCATAGCCAGACACAAATGCCCTTTAGTAGTTGTAAGCAGGGCCGTATTTAGGATCTCTGGGCCACTAGGCTGGGCTTGTGGTGCGGGACCTACCGGGGAAAATATTTTTTTTTTAATTAACCTACAAAAACCAAATTTTCAGCAATTATCCAATTAAAAACTTAAAAATAAAGTTTATTATTAAATTATATATAGAGTATTTAAGTACGACATACTTATACAGCAGGAGTATTTAGAATATGATGGATTCATGAGAACATGAGATGATCAGAGCCGTAGAGTGGGTGGTGTGAGCAGTATCCCGGCGCCAGGCGCCGAATTATAAATGCGCCGAACGATAAAGATGTCGCACGATAAAGGCACAGTACAATAAAAGCGTCGAACAATAGAGTTACCGTTTTAACTTTGAAAAAAAAATTAGTAATGGAGTAATGCATTTAATTTTGTATAATTCTGCAATTTTCCAAAATATTTATTTCAAAGATGATTTTTTAGTTAAGCCTAGTATTCATATCTATCAGTAAAGTCACACACATGAGAATACAATTTTGTTAACATTTTACATTCCTTTTTTGAGAATATTTAAGTGTGTGTAAGTTAGAGTGAGTGGTTAAAGTGTTTCAAGTATCATTCAATTTTTTTAAATAATTTTTATTACTTACTTACTTACTTTTATCGTTTCGCACCGGGCGCAGTAATATCACGCTACGGCTCTGGGATGATAAAAATGAAAAGAACTGTAGATCGTTAAGGTAATATACCTTAATGGTATTTAACATGAATTATTAACATTGCTATGAACAACTATATTATTCAAAAAGAATAAAAAGTTGGGATTCAAGTTTATGTTTCTAATTATGCAAATATGAGTATTATGATTTTAAAAATCATATATCGTAATTTTAAGTAAACATGTTGAAAAATAGAAAATGCAAGACTTGTGGTGCGGTCCCCCTTTGTGGTGAGGACACATAGGCTATGCTTAAATCCGGCCCTGGTTGTAGGTAAAATTAAATGAATGGTAAAATGAAAGTCAAAATAAGATTTATTAATTATATATATTAGAATAAAAGAAAATAATAATTGTAAATGTAATAATAAAAATATACATATATGTATAGAAGATATAAATATAAGAATTGACAAATTTTTCATTTGTATACTTTTTTATGTTATTTACAGCAGTGAAAAAACATCATTACCAAATAGTCTTTGCACAATAAGAAAATCGGCCTCTGCTGCTTCTGATACGCCCAAAATCCAAGCAATGCGCCGACTTTTGGAAGAGAAACGACAACAACTGCAATGTCTTGATAAAGAAGTGAAGGCGGCTGGTCTGGAAGTAGTAGTAGTAGGAGCAGCAGGATCCACCGGTGGTCGAGTTCGAAAGAACTTTTAATCTGGTCGTTTATTTTAGGATGCGACAATCCTTTAAAGAAAAATTCCCAAATATCTTTATTTTGGAAGTTGTTTTATTTTTAGAAAAAAATAAAAATAAAAAATTATCATTATTATTATTCAGTTCCATTATCAGAATTAGATGTGACAAATAATCAGAGGAAAAAAAGGAACAATTAAACACCCTGTTAAAACTTGCGATCAATTGCAACGTTTCGACAATTTATTGTGGCTTCATCAGGCTCTTGATCAAAAATCCTTTTGAATCAGTAGAAGGTGTTCAAATGGTCGGTTTGAATCCATTGCTACTCTAAATAATCAATGGTGTTGTATAAATAAGGGTGTTCATACTGTTATATAAATATGTCATTCATTAGAGGTTTTTCGGGTTTCTCCGTGTGGGTTTGAGAGTTTTACTCGACGTTTCGGCTCTCCTTTTGGAGCCATTTTCAAGAGAGGGAGTGGGTGGTCTACGTGGTCTTAACCTTGTAATCCAGGTTCGTTTTGGAGGGTGTCTTCCGAGTGAATTTCTTCAGTCGGAAGGTTGGGTAGATTTGGATATTTAGGAAGTTTTGGGTGTTTTGTGGTTGAGGGTGTATTACTTACATTATATTTTGACTACGAACAGTGACAGTGAACGTATCGATAGTGCCCAACATTCTCAAAACAGCAACAGCCGAGACGTCAGCCACCATAATGTAAGTAATACACCCTCAACCACAAAACACCCAAAACTTCCTAAATATCCAAATCTACCCAACCTTCCGACTGAAGAAATTCACTCGGAAGACACCCTCCAAAACGAACCTGGACTACAAGGTTAAGACCACGTAGACCACCCACCCCCTCTCTTGAAAATGGCTCCAAAAGGAGAGCCGAAACGTCGAGTAAAACTCTCAAACCCACGCGGAGAAACCCGAAAACCTCTAATGACATAGAACCTATATATGTATTCTAATTATTAAGAAAATAATTAAATGATAAAGTGTTTTAAAAATGTGATCAAGACCCTGATGAAGCCACAATAAATTGGCGAAACGTTGCAATTGATTGAAAGTTTTAATACGGTGTTTAATTGTTCCTTTTTTCCTCTGATTTGTCACATCTAATAAAAAATAATATTAAAAAATATTTTGATTATTGGAAATAGAAAATTGGAGTAAAAAGTGAAATTTTTTCAAGGCTCGGTCCGCTGTGTTTGTAGTTTCGTAATTTTAAATAATAAATATCAAAATCTATTCATTTCGATCCAATATTTTCTTACTCGGAGTCAAAAGGCCATTCTTAGAATAATAGAAATTAAGAAATTAATCTCTACTAGTTTAAAACAGGTCGGGACTTGTATTTGGCATGTTTCTAATGCCTTTTAGCTCTAAAGGAAGAGAGATCATTCTATGCTTAATTCAATTGATATTTCAAATGGAATTTGATCTTTTATTAAAACTATTTAAAGTGATATTGAGAAAGTATGATCATTTGTAATTGTATCTTTTAATTTAATTTTACTTATTTTTTTTTTATAAAATTCAAAAATTATCAACAATATTTATTGAATGTTAGTTTAAGGTAGTTGTTTCACAATACTAGCAAAAAGTTAATCCTAGAGTAGGTATATAGAACAGACAATAAGGATTCATAATTCATTAGTCCAAAACTTTTTGCTGTTTATGTACCACTACTAGCCAATCCTGTGCTCATTTGACAAATCTGTCAACATTGTCCGTGCTTGAATATTTTTATCATAGAAATGACAGATAAAATACATTATAAAGGTCGATTTATTAAACAAAAAGTTCTTAATAAACGATTAAAAGCTGTTGTGACAATGGCTGAAGCGAAAAAACGTCAAAAAGTTACTAAAGTTAATCCACTTTTTAGGTTAAATAAATGCGTTGTTGCCAGCTTGTTTTTAATGTAAATTTTTCATTATTTATTCAATATTATCTCAGAAACCGTGTTGTAACTATGAATTAAAATTTTCTTAAAAAATGTTTAGTTATTGTTTAATGTTGGCTTAGTTTTTTATAAGAATGGTAAGAAGAGTTTCTTAATTATAAATAAATATGTATGTAAACTTTCCGATATCCCGTATAGTGCAATGTATAAGGGTCTGAAAAACTCTATCTTTGAAATTTAATATCTCTGGAACTATATTATTCATATAAATTTCGTATTGCCACCAATCAATGCAGAAATATTTAAATAATGTCTAAATTTCAAAAAAAAATCCTAAGAAAACACATATGGTGAAACAACTACCTTAAAATTTAATAGAACAAATTATATGGTTAGTTGTAAAAATTTTAAAAATAATTTGCTATTTAATAAAGTTTTTAGTGGCTCGATTTTTTTGCACCGCAGTGTACCATAATACTTTTTACTTTTTTTATAGTTATAAGTGTTTTTGAAATATTTTGAAAAACAACATCAACTTTTTTCCATGCACGATTACAAATTACAATATTTGATTATACGTATTAATAGGTTTTTTTCGGAATTTTTATACACTTGCTTTTGAATTTTATTATCTATTTTAATGTGGAGCAATGAGTCAAGAAAACCTCTAGCTATTAATAAATTAAGAGAATGAATGTTTTTTTGTTTTATATTCAAATAAAAAAATATAATCCTAGAAAGAATAAATAATGAGCTCATTGTCAAGTTTCTTAGTTTTATTTAAGCTTACATAAATAGTCTTGATTTATGTCCCTTTTAAGTTCCCATTACATTGCTTTATTTATAATTGAATCATAAAGAGATATCAATAGGGTTGTATTCTGCTTAATGCAAATAAACATATCGTCGCTGATCTTAGAAAACCTCGTAGGTCCTAAATTCAAAGATTGCTAGAAAACAAGAAAAATCATTTTAAACACGAATACATACAAATACAATGCAATATTTATTATTTGTCCGAAGCTCGAAATTAAATTGGAATAGAATAATATTCGCCTCCTCTTGGAAAGCAATGGCAACCTACCAAGAGTATAATTGCCTAGTAACCTCTCTAAACTAGCTGTTCGGAACCGGCGTTAAAAAGTAGGTCCCGTATATCTGTGTAAAAACAGCTAAACACACTCAGCACAGGTAGATATATGTGGAGAGGAGCCGAAAACGTCAGGGAGACCTGATATGGCACTTAAAGAAGAATAATAAGGTTTCAATAGACAGACGCGCCGTGAAAAGTTGGTCGGTATAAACGTATAAAATACGTATTTGACCAAAAATTGGACTTACGAGGCTTTGTAAGATCAGCAACGATATCTATCATATATATAAAATTAAGGATTTGTCTGTACATTGCTCCAAATCACGCCAAATTTTGGTTGTATACGTTTCAAGCAAAGTTATGAACGAAAACACCCTCAACAAAATTCCTTGTATGTCTGTCTGCCTGTCTGTATGTTTCAGTGGTTTCCGCGAAAAGTTGCTCACGATTCACGTAAAAACGACTGAAGGGAATATTATGAAATTTCATATTTGCATCAGATGTCTTCTAACTTCCGTTTATAGCTATATAACGTTTTGATATTTTAACCCCAAAAGGGGGTTTGGAGGAGGGGGGCGCTCGAATGAAAATTATCAAATAACTCCTAAACTATTAACCCTACGGCAAATTTTATAATGAGCAAAGTTGTAGGGGATGTGATTTCTGACAACTTTTGTTTAAAAAATTCCCCCAAATAAGCACCCAAAAAGGGGGGAGGGTCAAAATATGAAAATTTTTGCTCTTGGACCAAACTCAACCAAATTTTGTATACATAATCTGTGGGTCACTAGAAGGCTAGAAATTCAAAAACTAACCACCCAAAATTAGGGGGGGGTCAAAAAATGAAAATTCTTACCCTTAGAGCCAACTTAACCAAATTTTGTATACATAATCTGTGGGCCACTAGAAAGCTAGAAATGCAAACACTGGGTAGGGGGCCGGGGGGGGGGGGTCAGGTGAGGATCCAGAGTCTTAGTGGGGTGACGCGGGTGGGGGTGCGGGAATGGGCACGGGGTGGGGTAGTGGTGCGGGAGTGGAGCCGGGTGGGGGTGGTATGGTGGTGGGGGCGAGTGGGGCCCGGGTGGTGCAGGGTGGAGTGGGGGGTTCAGGGGGGTAGTGGCGTGGTGTGGGGGCTGGGGGTTGGGGCTTGGTTGGAGGGGGGGGCGGTGTGAGGGTGGAGATCGTGGGTTGGAGGTCCAGGGGGCGTGCCGCCTGGCTAGCAAGAGGGCCGCCGAAGGCGGGCCTTGCAGCTATTAATAAATATATGCACTGTACATATACATATAATTTATTTATTAGAGACTGATAGTTTCGAAGGTTTAACCCTAATCATCAGTCTTTTTAATTAGAAATATTTTATCAGATATTTCTGATGGGTTCAAATACCCGATTGGATTTAGGTGAATTCGTTTTATTGTAATAAATTAGTATGCTGGTCACTCACAAACGAATTTGTATTTGAACCCATGTGAAAAAATAACAGATAAAATATTTATAATTAAAAGAATGATGATAAAATTCAAACCTTCGAAACTATAGTCACTAAGTAATAAATTATAGGTATACCATATATACAGTAGAATTTATATTTGATAAATGTATATATATAATTAATATTGTTAACATTGATTGTCATTGTTTAGCTCTGAAGATGGCTACAACCAATAGCCGAAACGTTAGCGGGAGTTAATAAATAAAAATAAATAAATGAAAGCTGCACGACTCTTATTTAAACCCTTACTAAATTAATACAACTAGAGCTATAAAGAATTCCTAAAATAAATAATTATATATGTTTATTTGCATCAAGCAGAGGACAACCTCATTGATTTCACTTTATTACTTACTCTCGCGAAAACAAAATCTTTTCAATTATAATTGAATCGCCTCATGCTAAAAGGGACCCAAGTCCAAAAAGACAAGATCTTCCCAGTAAAATGTTTGTATAATTAAGAAAAATAATCATATCTCACAAATTATTTGAGATACCAAAATTTTTATCTTTTAGTTCAAAAGTAGAGAATAATCAATTTTTGTTACAATTCTAGCTCAAGTGGTTTCGTATTCTTATTAGGTACAAACATGAGTAGGTAATTTGAGGTCAGATAAGCCTTTTTTGTATGGCAAAGAAATGTATCTTAAATGTTCTTTATCACTGTTATTAAGTTATTATTAATCCATTTATTTTCATTAAAAATGTTCTTATTAAATGATAACAAATGATTCTTTATAACAAATTCTAATAAATGTTTTCTAATCATTGTGATAGCATTGTGTAACTTTTCATTTGATAAATTGCGCTGCAGTAGGTTGGGAGTACATACTTTGAAGGGGACAATATCGAATTTGATGAATAAGTTTGTATTTTTAATTTCATGAATAAATTCCTGAAACTTTTTGATCAAGGTAGTATACTTAGTATCCGTTATTTCTCATGGGTTCAAATCTAGGTAAATTTGTTTTGTTGTTTAAATATAACGAAAAAATTTTATTGATTGTTTTATAAAAATATAAATAAATACAAATCTTTTATTAAAAAACAATATTAATGTTAAAACGTTTATTTAAAATTCAAACGTTTTGGGAGAATTTCTACCTTTATTAATAGAATTTTAAATACATCGAGTTATTTATTTAAATAAATTTTATTATATTTTTGTGAAATTCACCTTGCATTTATTTAAATCAACTCTTGTTAGAGAAGTTTATGGGTGTCCGTCTCAAATGATCAGACCCTCCGATCTTAAATCGAAGTGGTTTGCTGAGAATATTGTTCAAGGCGGTTCAAGCATTTGACCGGGTGCACATGAAATTGTCAGGGAAAGAAGAGTGACTGATCTGCACCAGTCTGATTTACCTATGATATTGTCAAAGGCACTCTTACTTCCCCTTTGGTCCTTTGTCTGATGAAATAAAAGAATTGTGTATTTAACAAAAGTAATTTATTCATTTTAAAGTGTCAAAGGGGAAGTAAGACAATATCATAGGTAAATCAGACTGGTGCAGATCAGTCACTCTTCTTTTCCTGACAATTTCATGTGGACCCGGTCAAATGCTTGGACCTGAAGAATATTCTAGGCAAACCACTTCGATTTAAGATCGGAGGGTCTGATCATTTGAGACGGACACCCACAAATTGGTGACCCCGACAAGTTTTAATTTAAACCTGCTATAGATTGTACATTTTTTATGAGGAAATCTCATCAGAATACACAGGAAATACATTCTGATAAGATTTTCTCATTAAAAATCCAAATCTATAGGTGGTTTGAATTAAAACTTCTTTTTCCACCCAACCATCAAATCTACACATGGTTACATGTTTAAAAGAAGAAAATATAAATACAGTGGAAGCCGGATATTATAATCACGGATAATGTTATCAATCAAAGTTAAATAATTTTCTAAATAAATATATTAAAGAATAATTAACATATTAACGAGAATTGTTTTTGATCGCGTTTTTAAACAAGATATATATATCGCGAGACTACTGCTGGTTGAGGCTATTGGAGTCTGCTGAGTCTTAAGTCTGGACCAAGAGAGCTAGATTGATCATATCTTTTTCATTCTCTCTTGGTCCAGACTTAAGACACAGCAGACTCCAATAGCTTCAACCAGCAGTAGTCTCGCGATATATATATATATCTTGTTGAAAAACGCGATCAAAAACAATTCTCGTTAATATATTAATTAGAAAATTATTTAACTTCATTATTTCAAGTCAGATATATATAAATTCGGATATTATTTTCACTTAATATCTGAAAAAAATCACCTGCATTCGATTCGCGATCAAATCATATATAGGAAACTTATGTTATCAAACGGTTATTATTCATAATCATAACTAAAGACCAGATTCCCGTGCAAATGAATGTCTTTTTTTTGAAAAGTTTAAATTCAATGAAACTTAAATAGAAATTCGAATCATAAAAAGGACATTCTTTTGATTCTACTTTCGTTTTACACAAGAATGCACGTTTTCAAGTTTTACTACACAAAAGTGCATCCTTGTTCCAATATATTGATTTATTTGTATGCCATGATTCATGAAAATATGTCGATATTTCACTAAATTATTTAATTCGAACCATCTGAATATTTTATAAATTTTACTATATTTTTCAAAAAATAGATGGAATTTGTAAAAACAGCTCACAGAGGCCGCCTTATAGCCATAATTTTTTATTTAAATAAATAGGAAAATGAAAATGTGTCGATAAGGCGCCTCTGCTAGTTGTTTTTACAATCTTTTAAAATTTTCATATATTTTTCAAACTAATTATAATATGATAATAATTTTTTTGTTGTTTATTATCTTAATAAAAAATTTATTAAGTCAAAAAGGACTTTTTGAAGTTTTTACTGCACGAAAATCCGAGCTTTAGTTATCACAAACAGTCGGTCCCAAGACCACATCATATAAAATTAGCGTATTTCCCTGCCTATAAGACGCAGGCTGATTTTATCGTATATTTTGAAGTAAAAAGAGTGCATATTATGGGCCGGGAAATACAGTGCTTAAAAATAATCAAACTTCGGCTAGTGTTATCAATTTTGATAAATTATACATGCATTAAACAATTTAGAGATTGTAGTAAATTTGAACGATAATACAGTAGTTCTCAAGATGGGCTACCAATTCTTAGTCGTGGTGCTCATTACAGAGTAAAGAACTTTGAAAAACACTAGGAAAATTATTGAATTTTTTCCACTTTTATTTTCCAATCAAGAGGTTTTTGATAGTAATGTTATCTGTGCCTAAATAAATTAATAGAAGACGTTTTAATATTGGCAGTGCAATTTATGTAACGATGAATTTTTTGCTGAAAAAAAAATCTAAGAACCTGAAGAAGTACAAATTGTAGACGAAACGTCGTGACTAGAAAATAAAAGTAGGAAAAAATTCAATAATTGTTTGGTTCTTTATAGCCTGAATAATTATTTAATGAATCAGAATAATTCAATATTATTTTCAGAAGTTAATAATTACAGACAACAATTCATGAATGCGCTTTAATAAAATATGTAGTTTTGGATAAATGTAAGTAGATTGTATAAAAGATTGTAATAAAATTGTGTTAAATAATATTTTTTTATCTTCTGCTTAATATTATCACCCGGTTATTGTTATCAAAATTTACAGGTTCCATAGTGATCACAATAAGCGGCTTCCACTGTAGAATCAATTTTAACAGATTCCTTGTTTATAAAATATTAAATTGCCGTTTGTAGCAAACTTAAAATTTCTTAAGAAATCACTTGAAATTGTCATCGACTAAATCGGAGCTACCATGGATAATTGAAGAGTGTAAGTTCTAAAGGGTCTAAATACCAAAAATGTAGAACCGAGATAATCAAATAAAAGTATCTTGGTGAATATTAAATATCTTTTTAGTTTAAAATATAAATTATTCAAGTACAACTTCCTTTAAGTAAGACCCCTGAGAAAAAATAAAAAAAAAACCGATTGAAAATAGGAAATTGAAAAAGGGTCTAAGTACAAGTACATCATTAGTTATTTCTAAAAAGAGTCTAACACGTATTACTGAAAAGGATATTAGTACCACAAGCAACACAACATTTGAATAACTTTTAACTAACACACCTCGGCAGATAGACCCTTTAGAAATAAAATACCCTGGCACATATAGGCAGAGCGAAATTTCCCTACCAGATGAATACCTAAATATATTGAAAAGTTTTTGTTTTGCCGAGAGTAGCAGAGTTGTTGATTCACAAAGAGAAACAAAGAGGTTGTCCTCTGCTTGATGCAAATAAACATACACACATATATATCGAGATGATACATCTGTATATATATATTATTTATTTGTTTGAGACTATGGTTTCGAAGACTTGGTCTTCATCATCAGTCTTTTTTAATTATAAATGTTGTTTTTCATGGAGTCAATATCGTATGGATATTGAAAATTTGATGTTCCTTCTTCACTGGTGGTCAGCTTAGAACCAAAGACATTCTTTTGGTTCACATTCAAATATAACCATATGTTTCCCTTTCTCCTTGTTTTACAAAGAGAAAGGCTGACAATGGAAGGGTTTGTTTTTCTTTTTTCCTTTTATCTTTTGTTAGCAAACATCTTAAGCAAATTGCTATTTGATAACTCAATTTGGTTGTTCAAACAAAGTTTTGAATTTCTATTGAATGATTTCAATATATATAAATATATACAAATATATCATCTCGATATATATGTGTGTATGTTCATTTGCATCAAGCAGAGGACAACCTCTTTGTTTCTCTTTGTGGACCTAAATATATCGCTGGCACTTTCTACCTTTCGAATATATTATTAGGCTTGGCACATTGACCTTTTCTACAGGTAAAATATTCGAATTTGGCACTTAGACCCTTTAGAACTTACTCTCCTCAATTTTTAACAAAAAGATTGCATTCACTTCTCTTCTGGAATTGAACCGAAATGTTAAAAAAGTAATCCATGCTAGTGACTAGCCATCGAGGGGGTGAATACAATCCTTTTGAAGGGTAAGAAAAATTATTATCTATGGCAGCTCGAATTTAGTAGATTGTCATCTTTGGTGATTTTTTTAAGATTCTTTGTACTTAGTAGAATACTTATTTCCCTGACAGGGATGATTTTCACAGAGATTTTAGTTTTTACTACTTTGTTTCGAAATTATTACATTACAAGTAGAACAAGAGACTTAAGAAATATGATAATTTATTATTTTATAAAAAATTTATATCAATTTTTTTTTTTTTTTGAGCTTTTGTTTTTCATATAAAAAAAAGAGAGTTAAATTTTTATTTGTAATTCAATTTTAATATTTCCCTTAATCACCCATAAAAAATTATTGGCTATTTTTTGAAAAATGTCATTTTAAGAAATACCTTATAACCTTTTATGTGTATTGTATATAAATGTTGAACACTTTATTGGTAGATTTCAAGGTGAGATTTAGAAATGTATTTTTAATGTTCCTGCCATATTTCACAAGCAAATTAATGAAAATAGTTCATTTAAAATGGGTCCTCTTTTTATTAGTTTTTATTTTATTTTTTTAAACTTTTTTTGGTTTCAACGTTAAAAGACAATAAAATACTGCAGTTATTTAGTAATATTAGTGATTTTAAAAAATAATACAAATATTTTCTTTTGGAAATGGATTGGTGGAGTTCAATGGAGATTTGTTGGAAGGGAAAATCAAGGATAACGAAAACCAAAAATTCAGAATTGGAACCTCATTTCGTATTCTTAAAAATCAACGTTAACGAGGGAGGATCTTTCCCCCTTCTTTAGGGTTTAAAAGGGTCATTGAAAGAAGCTTGTAATCAAATCGTTCTTGTCTCCTTGCCTTTGCCATTGACATCAACAGAACATTCTAATTCTAAAACTAGACAAGCACAATGCTGCACAAATGAGACAAGAAGGAGGTGACTTCCTTCCTTTATTCTTTTAAACATTAAAAAAAGAAGGAAAAATTTTTAACATGGCCCCCAGGCCAAGATTTCGGGCGGTCCTCCTATTCACTGTCTAAAAAGTGTTCATCATCTAGCAAACCCAGCACACCGGGACCCTAGCCTAGACTCCTGTCAGCCTCCCCCCTTGTGGGGGCCATGCTTTTTAATAAATATTTTATTCAGAATTTGTAGTTTTCGTTATCCTTGGGCTGCCCATTCATAAAATCTCTATTAAGTTCCACCAGTCCGTTTCCAAAAGAAAAAATAATTCCAAATTTATTAGATAAAAAAAAAAGATGGTTCCTAAAAAGGGACAAATTTCAATTATAAGAAAATTGCATGAAAATTTGTCCGTTTTTTTGAGTTTATTTATTTTAATTTCAACCTTTATACCTTATATATAATGAGGCTGTTTCCAAAGGGGTGTAAGTCACATTTCATTTGAGATCTAAAAGCTTTTAAATAAATTTTATAATTTATCTCATTAATATATCAAAGAATAATTGATACCTCAACGAGAATTATTTTGACCGCGCTGATTTGAAAAAGATATTTTTATCTCGCGAGACTACTGCGGATTACGCTATTGGAGTCTGCGGAGTATTAAGTCTGGACCAAGAGAGAAAAAAAGATGTGATCCACTTAGCTACAATCCAACGTCATTTCGCTTTTAGTTTACTTGGTCATAAGAAATTTCACTGCTGCTCTCTCTACGGCTATTAACTGAGTTAGGATAATGCAATACCTTTTCCCTAAATCGTTTGTTGTAGACAAAATACATTTCTGGAAAATGGACTTACACCACTGTGGTTTTAACAGTCTCATATATATAAGTATATTGCAATTCCTCGCATCTGCGGAGAGGAGCCTCCAAGCTTGGATGCATTTAAAGGCGAGCTATCTGACTAATAGGAGATCCAACATTAACTGACACTCTAACCCAGTGATTCTCAACCACTGTGCCTTGGAACTTTAGTGTGCCGCCACTGCTAGACAGTGGTCCCTCCCGAATTGAAAATTATTTATTTTTTTTTTACTTTTCATTATCAATTGACACTAAATTTAATCCAAATAAAGTGCCGGGCAAAAAAACGTAATACTTGGATTTAAAAAAAAAACTATTGAAATGTATCTTTAGTGAAATGAAATTGAATAAACTTTTAATATGATATATTTTTAACCTTTCTTAATAGTGTTTAACACTTGTTGTTGAACCAAGAACATTGGCTAGGTATTTGCAGCTGAGCCAATTAACGCAACGGTTTTCGCAGAATCTGGAATGCTAACCGGCATAATTTGGATGTGTTTAGTCAAAAAGACACTCAAATAATGGATTTCGAGCATATTATCAAAAGAGAAACAGGGATTGAAAGATTATAATAAGAATATTAGATTTCATCAAAAATCGATAAATATCAAATTATTCGCTTTTATTTCACTTAAATTGTAATTTTTAAATAAAATGTTTTAAATTTATGTTACACTTATTAAGAAATGTTAAAAATATATCATACTAAAAGTTGATTCAATTTCATTTGGATTAAAAATATATTTTATTAGTTATTTAAAAAAATGTAAGTGTTACGTTTTTTTGGCCGACACAGTATTTATTTGATCATTTAAACTGAAGTGGTAGTAACATTTTACAGGATGCAGAATGTCCTATGATAATTTTATAGGTACATCAATCAATAAACCAAATAAAATTTTATTATTTTATTTTATTGTTAATGTGCCGTCAAATTTTTAAATTATTTAAAAGTGTGCCGTGACGTAAAAAAGGTTGAGAATCACTGCTCTAACCCATAGTAGATCTGTCTCCGCCCTTTCCCTTTTATATAGATATTACCATGGCATTTGTTCTGACGAGATAAATTCAATAATCCCTCCAAAAGCTTTATTTGAGCGAAATACACGGTTTTCTAAGATTCAACGCCCCTATGGTATTCGCTAATTCGTTTATCCCTCTTCTAGAGACTGGAACTCTCTTCCACTGTCCTTCAGTCTTTCACAGATCCGACCCAATTCCTGAAATCTCTTCTTATTTTCACGATAAAAGGGTCCAGTGGGGACTAGAGAGGTTGTACCTTTTTGCTGCAACTTCTTCTTGTATCAATATCATTATAAAAAAAGAAAAAGTAGAGGATTTAGCGATGGGCGGACTGAGTGGCCCATAGAATTATGCATTGTTATGGATCTTATAAATGGTTTTGATAAATTTAACAAATAAATAATATATAGGGTCCTTTTTAGTTCACCAGCCCAAGACCATCAAACACTGAAATCCACTAAAGATTAATAAGTTTTTTTTTATGTGAAGAAAGGTTTGTTTTATTATTTATTAGGCCGCCTAGTAGCTGTTAAGATTTCGGGATAATTATTTGCCAGATTTGAAAGCATTCAAAATAAGCACCATAAAATGGCAGGGCTTTTCTTATATCTCAAGAATCCAAATGAACAAAGTTGTAAAGAAAAGGCACAACTTCTAAAATCATGTTTTAGTTTCATCGTGATTTTACATCTTAAACGTAATCTTAAAACAAAATTTTAATAAAGTTTCTAGCCAAAGTAGATTTATAGAAATTGTGATGAAATCGAATGAAAATGTGATTTTAGATATTTTTTTTCTTTGATTCACTCCCTTTTATATATTTTTTAAATTTTCTTAGCAAGAATTTTCTTACGTCTTAAAAGTAATCTTCATACTAAATTTTAATTTATTAGCTCCAGTAATTACAGAGAAATTGTGATTTCTTAAAGTGAAACCATGTCTCTTTGATTTTTAGCTCTTTTCTACCATATACCATATATTCATAACAATCCCACATAAACGTTTTAAATATTAGAAAAAATACTTTTATTTTTTTTTTTAAATTACAGACTAGTTTATTTTTATTACTAGCTGCAAGGCCCGCCTTTGGTGGGCCTCTTGCTAGCCAAGGGGCTTCGCCTCCTGGACTCCCTCTCCTCCATTTCCATCCCACTGACCCTCTCCCAATCCAGAAACTTCTCCCCCCGCCTCTGATCAGACTCCAAACCAGTAAGCCTAACCCCTGGGCCACATACCCATGGACCCCCACCTTTTCCTGGATCCCAACATTCACTCCCTGGACCCCACCTCCCAGCCCCACATAGGTATACTATATATAGGTGCAGACATAGGCACAAATCCCCCTTAGTAGCCCCCTAGACCCCACTTCCATACCCCCACCCCCTGGGGGACGGACATAGGTAGGTAGATAGGTAGGCACAGATGCCCTTTAGCAGTATTAGATTTTTAATAAGATATCTTCAATAGAGTATTAAAAAAAAATTTTAATATAGTATTAATTACCAGCTGCTAAGCCCGTCTTCGGCGGGCACTTTGCTGGACAGGGTCTTCGCCCCCTGGACTCCGGTGAACCCCCATTCTCACCCCCGGTATAATAAAAAAATTTATAATCACAGGGGGGAGCAGCTTTCTAGTATTTTTGTTTGAAAATTTTAGATTTTAAATTATTTTTGAATTCCCCGGTATTTATTTAACGCCAATGCACAGCGAATCACAGCGATCCCTATTAATAAGTATAGAAAAATAAAAAATAAAAATTTTCATTATTACATGGCCATCACATTGCATTGTTTATTGCTCCCTTTATGTTACATACATTATTCTCGGCACCTTCTTAGTATAAATATCTTTTCTTTATTCCCAACTTAGTCCTCTGTCCGTTCCATCTGTTCATTCGGCTCTCCCTCTTTAAGGCCATCCCATCCTCTGATAATTCTTTTATATTTACACTAAGTCATAAATAACTGTCCATCATATTAAAATAAATTCTGTTCATTATTTTATGTTATCTTCAGTCAATGTTCTCCTGACGTTGAGTTAAGAGCTCGAAATATATAGAGTAAACTAAAAAAATCTTTGTATTTTAATTTTTTTCTCCTTGTGAAACACCACCAACTCCAACCAAAATTAATTTTATAGAAAGATTGTTCAATACGATTAACAAAATTAAAATATTACACCTGCTATTTAAATCAAATTTCCTTGAGTCTCGTAAAAGCCTAACTGTTTATATCTATTTAGCTCGTGGGGAAAAAAAAGGTCAAGAACCACTACTTTAGCCTACCCCATCTTACCATTTAATATAATTTTACTTGTGAGGCCTAAAAAAATGAAAACAATGCTTTTGAGGATTTTTATTTGAAAAAACTTTTTGCATTATTGAACAATAGAGAAATATGCATGTGAAATATGGAAGGAACTTGATGATCACCCTGTATAGGGGCGAGGGAAGGTTTTTGTGATATAAAAATTGAATAAGATTTAGAATTTTTTTAAAAATTCTTATTTGATCTTTTTAAAATAATTATTAAATTTCAAAATTCTATTTATACAAAAAAAAAAATAATAATAATAATCATACTTATATATAAATAATAAACTTGTTTTGTTTTTGTACATTATTTGTAAAATATAAAAAGTAATATTATAAAAATCATCATCTCGGATTGGTGTATATATAAATTAATCTAGAAATACTTTAAATTACTTGGGCTTTGTTTCTTGATCTGTTACGTGACGAATGAAAACAGTATCCTCGGGTAGATTGCCTGGAGGTTCGTTTTGTTCGTACATATAAGAGCATGCAATAGCCAGAACAGTACCTGAAAATGCACAAATCATACATTAATTAATTAATATACAATACATATTTTATTCTAGAATATTTTTGTGACGAAATTTGAAAGCCTAGGGAAACAATTTTTTATTGTAAATAACGAAATGAACACCAATGTAATATTTTAAATTGAAAGTTTCTTTTTGCCGAGAGTAGCACAATTTTTATAAATTGAAGGAGACAATAAAAGAGTGTTTCTTCTGCTGGAATTATAAATTTTTAACGAAACTATAGTCTCGTTAAAAATAAATTGAAAATTTATAATTCCAGCGGAAGAAACACTCTTTATTGTCCCCTTCAATTAGTATTTTTAATGTGGATGAGTTGCGAGCGGCGCATGTATGCTGTGGATGCGGCGCATTTCTAAAATTTCAAAAAGTTAAGAGTATCGTGTATGTTTGAATCTCGTGTAGCTTTATTTCCGTTTGTTTTAATTAAAAATTATATCGGGTTGTTCGGAAAGTAATTTCGTTTTTTTTTGTGGAAATGAAAGACAGTTTTCGTATAATAAACAAATACTTTATTAAATTATATATTGGCCGTTCTGGTCCAACACCTTTTGCCATCTTTCTGGTATTAGCATAATTCCACGCTCATAAAATTTTTGGTCTTTGCTGGCAAAAAACTGATCGAGGTGGTTTTTGACCTCCTCATTTGAGGTGAAGGTTTTACCGTCTAAAAAATTTTGGAGTGACCCCAACAAATAATAATCCGATGGTGCCAGGTCTAGAGAATATGGTGGGTGTGGCATTGTATCCCATTCAAGCTGTAAAAGCTTTTGGCGAGTGACCAAACTTGTGAGAGGTCTCGCGTTTTCTTGGTGAAACACTACACCTTGCCTGTTGATTAGTTCTGGCCTTTTCTGTTGAAGTGCATCATTCAGTTTGTCCAGCTGATGACAGTAGACTTCCGAATTAATCGTTGTGTTATCCGGTAAAAGCTCAAAAAAAAAACGATTCCTTTAAAATCCCACCAAACAGACAGCATCACCTTTTTTTGGTGAATATCGGCTTTGGAAATGGTTTGAGCCGGTTCATCTTTTTTGCTCCATGACCTCTTGCGTTTGACGTTGTTGTATACAACCCATTTTTCGTCCCCCAGTGATTCAGCGCTTCAAAAACGGATCATTTTCGTGACGTTTGAGAAGCGAATCGCAGACGTCAATGCGGCGACACAAATTTCCCTCTGTGAGAACATGGGGAACCCATACATCGAGCTTCGAGGATAATCCCAGGCCTTTCAAGTGGTCATAAACTGTTGAATTTGATAAATTTAACTTCAATCCGATCTCACGTGTTGTTATTCGCCGGTTCGCATCAACTAATGCCTTTATCGCGTCTTTATCAGCTTCAACCGGCCTTCCCGAACGTGGTGCATCTTCGACATCAAAATTGCCGGATCGAAATTTAGCGAACCAGTTCTGGCACTGGCGTACTGTCAACACACCTTCTCCATACACATCGGTCAATTTCTTTCTGGCTTGAACAGCATTTTTACCCTTTCTGTAGTAAAACAGTAAGATATGTCGAAAATGCTGCTTATCGCTCTCCATATTTAAAAGGGCACCAACCAAAAACTACTGCATAGAATTAATTAGAATTTTTCACACACAAGCCTTGCTATATGAGCTCTCAAAGCATATAAAAATTATACGGCTTAAGTGTGAAGTTGGGCTCAAAAAAATACAATTAAATCCTCTGTCGGGAAAAAACGAAATTACTTTCCGAACAACCTTATAGAACTAAGTAGGTTATAAGTTACAAGCTGCGTCAGCGCGTGCCTCCGGCACGCCATCTGCACCTTGGCCCTCCGGGCAGGTAGCCCTGGCGGGCAGCGTCTCGAGACGGCCAAAAGTTTGTTTGCAATATAATTTTGTTCAACTGTATTTTAATTAAATATACTCGTATTTTATTAATTAAAAATCAGCTTCAAGAAATAATCTAACACATTGCGAAAGCAAAATAAAAAATTCTGAGTGTGTCAAGCTTACGCACGACGGAAGTGAAACTTCTAGTATTCCTCTCTCTTTTCATTTCATTCTCTCTTTTTTTCTCTCTTACGTTAGTTTGAAGATTATAGGTTAAATAATTCAACGACGAAGCATAGATTTACTCTTTCTAATATTTTCTTATACATGAATGAATTTTGATTTATGTACAGTTCCAAAATTCTTTTTAATGTTACATACAGCATTTTCATTTGTTTGAATGTTCAATAATAATTTTAGTGTTGAATGTGCTGTTTTTCCTCCGTCTAATAAAGTGGCAGCAATTCCAGATGATGTCATTTGTGCCAATATGAGCGAAATTAAAAATGTTTCCCTGTTCCACCTGGTGCATCCAAAAAAAGAAACCATCTTCTTGAGCAGCGACTGCATGCATAATTTTTGTTCTGGTAACAATTTTGGTTCATTTGCTTGAACATATGCATTTAAACCATCAACATTGTACGATTGTTCACGTTGCATATCGCGATTAA
Organism: Forficula auricularia; assembly: GCA_024734495.1. Taxonomy (NCBI): domain Eukaryota; kingdom Metazoa; phylum Arthropoda; class Insecta; order Dermaptera; family Forficulidae; genus Forficula; species Forficula auricularia. The sequence goes on along the minus strand of JALMQS010000030.1, from coordinate 36,064,342 downwards.
ATAAATCACTTACTGGCCGATTAACTGATGGCATCCCTAATTTAATTAGTGGTTGATTCGAAATGATCATGCATAAATCTTCCAACTTAATCAAAGATTCATTATATATTTCTGGCGAGAAATTTATATCTGGATCTCCTCGAATTCTACGTAGAGCATGTAATACATCTTCACTCATTGAAGCCTTATATTTTCCCCATAATTTAGGCGGGTTAGTTGGAAAACACGTTGTCAATAAAATGGCAAACAAACATCGTATTTGATGTGGCGATGAACCGAGAGCAGCATGGGCAAGAGTTGTATCCCAATGCGAATCTTCTTCTAACAATCGTAATGCTAGGCATGCACCATGATTCGTTGTATGTAATGCACTGAGATACTGGGAAATGTATTTATAATAAGAAACATTGATTAAGATTTGGAATGTTTCTTTCCGACAGGCTCAGGTTAGCCAACTAATAACAATAAAATAATCACATTTAATAATATAAATTTTTCTTTTTACTTAAGAGAGAATGGTGTATTTCTGTGAAACAGTTTAATTCTAAAGTTTAGGGAAAACAAAATATATCTATAATATAATCATAATACTTCTTCAAGGCCTTTGAGAACAATGAATTAACCCACACCCATTGTCTGCCTGGGTACAAAAGAAAAGATAAACCTTTTTTAAAACCCCAATTGGCATTCTACCTGAGAATAATTAATTTAATTATGTAAAATCGTGTGAAATCAAATCAAACCGATTTGGCCCAAAATTTAGATAAACCATCTGGAGCACTAAACAAACATATGGTGTGAATATGGTTTCGATACGTTCAGTGGTTTAGGCATGGGTCGATCACGCACATACATACTAAGGATTATATATATATAAAATTAAATTTACAAATTATGTCTGTATTCAAAATAGATTTTATTATCTTAAAAAAAAAGTTTCTGAAATTTTGACCTGACTACCTGTATACCCCTTTCTTTTGTTAAGAGGGGTTTCATTGTTTAAGACCTGACCTTTCAGGGTAGGGATAATGTATTGTTTGCTTGGCCCTTTTAGAGGCTCTATTTCTATAGATCTTATCTGTCAATCAATTAAATATAAAAATAAAAAATAAAATCAAACCGATTTGGCTCAAAATTTAGATAAACCATCCCCAGCACTAAGCAAACATATGGTGTGAATATGGTTTCGATACGTTCAGTGGTTTAGGCGTGGGTCGATCGCGTACATACACACAAAGGATTTTATATATATAGATAGATAATGAAAGGCAGTCCAAATTATTTAAATTTTTTATTCAAATACCGACGTTTCGGAGACCTTTTCTCTTCTTCTTCAGGGTAATGAATATTTATTGATGGGTGAGTATAAATCGGTTCCCATTTGTATGTCTTTTCAGTGATTACAACAATATTATAATACTTTTCGCCATTATATCATAAGTGTACTTAGTCAACTCTTGTGATATAATAGTGAAAAGTATTGTAATATTGTTGTAATCACTGAAAAGAGATACAAATGGGAACCGAGTTATACTCACCTATCAATAACTATTCATTACCCTGAAGAAGAAGAGAAAAGGTCTCCGAAACGTCAGTATTTGAATAAAAAAATTTAAATAATTTGGACTGCCTTTCATTATAACCTACTTATTTCGCTTACCAGTCCATCTTTCTAAGAAATTAAATAAAATTAAATTCATAGAACTTTTTAATGTTAACAAATATTTGTTCAAGATTTCCTTTGTGAATCATTTCACCTATCTATGAAAAATATTTTGATTATATTAAGTTGAAAAGTGAATCATTTTACATATAAGTACTGGACGCCTGACTTTCATTAAAAATTTATAAATAGCAAAAAAAATAATAATAATTATGAAAGACGAGCTAAAAGATGGTTTGGCAGAACTAATTGATTTATTACAATTAATTAACACTATACCATCTTCAAGGGCGTCTGTTAAACTAGAATCAACCCAGATCCCTATAAAGGAGGGCTGTCCAACCTGCGGTTCTCGGGTCGCATGTGGCCCAGCACAGCAATGAATGCGGCCCGACATAAAATTATAAATTTCCTTAAAACATTGAGATTTTTATGTTACTGGAAAAGATAGATATCTGATACAATTTGACCTGATAATTTTTTGTTTTTGTTATTATTTTTCTAAAATAAGAAGAAATTGGAAAATCTCCTCAAAAAATTTCGAAGAATAAAAGGTAAATTTTTAATTTTAAATGTGAAAAATATATCAAGATTTCCGAAAAAATCATCACAATTTAGGCATATTTTGAACCATTTTTACTATAGATTTAAATATTCTAACTGCAAACTTTCTGATTGAATATATGGAACTGCAATCACACATTGAACTGAAAGAAATATTTAATAATATCTCTTTATTAAAATTTTATTAAAATTATATACCCAGAAACAAATATTCATCCTGGCTTCTCAATATTTATTCAGTTTTTTGAAATATGAATTTACCAACATAATTAATATACCTGGAGGCACCGAGCGATGCTCGGTAACTTCTTCCTTAAGTTAAAACCTTTATTTTAATATTATTTTTAATTTAAAATTCTGATAAAAAGGTCGATTTTTATTTGAGAGCCTTTTTCGAATTAAAAAAATATACAAATATATATAGTACCCCCCACCCCGCTTGACCCCACTCCAGAAACCTCGCCCTACCCCCGGATCCCCCACCACTGCACCCCACCTCCTGCACCTGATTTGATTCAACCATATGATTCATTTTTATTCATCCAATTGTTAATAAATAAAACCTATCAAAATGTGTTGTTTTTTCAGAAAATTGAGACCTGCTTATGCGAAATATATTTTTAAATAAATTCTTGATTATTTTTTATTCTATTAAATAAATAAAATTCTTTATAAAAACAATTATAAAACGTTTATTAATATTTCTAACGTTTATGGAGAACAAAATATGTTAAAATCCACAATCACAATACTTCTTCAAGGCCTTTGAGAATAAAGGATTTACCCGACCCCATTGTCTGCCTGAGCACAAAAGGAAAAAGGAAACCTTTTTTTAAAACCATAAGAATGAGATTTGTCTACCTGAGAATAATTAATTTGATTACGAAAAAACCCATCAAAAACAATTTTGTCGAAGATGAGACCGTGACAGATCGAATTGTCACCCCAAAAACCCCATAACTCGTGAATTTCATCAAAATCGGTAGAGTCGTTTTCAAAAATAGAACCAAGATACAAATATATATACAAACAAATATACAATTTTTGCTCGTTTAATAAGAGTAGATATCTGAAGCTATTTTCAAGTATAAAATTCACTAAAAACAAAATTTTATATACTCAACTATCAAGTAACAAAAATAACGAAGTTTCGAATAATTAAAAATTATTCTTCATCTCATATTTTCATTTTTTTTAATATTTATTATTTGAGTAATTACAACTTTTTGAAGTGATAAATAATTTGAAAACAGAATCCTGATGGAAAAAACTAAAAGATTATTATGCTATGACTTTTTTTTGCCTCTTTGTCATTTTAGATATCATTCTAAATTATTAACTATATTTTTTGATTAATAAATATCAATGGAATTAGTAAATTTTACATGCGGCCCGAGGCATTTATATTTCCTTCAAATACGGCCCGTGTAACCCAAAAGATTGGACAGCCCTGGTATAAAGTTAAATATTTAAGACATACTTTCTTTAAAGATTTCAGTAAAATATCATTTTACAAATCCATACGACCTGGAACGAAAGCAGGAGATCCTACTGTTAACAATATTAGATGTGAAAGATATTAATTTGCCGATGTTAATAGATTCAAATTTACAAGAAATTATAAGTTGGTGTCATCTATTAAATCCGATGGAATGGAATATTTTTAATTATATGTCAGAGGGGTTGTTTTTCACCCCCTCGGGAATCGAACCCGAGTGCCAGTAACAGCAATCCGGGCCACCTGGCTCACCTGCAGGATGCGAACCTCTCTGACATATGTACACGCGTAAAATATTTTACTCAAAGACATATAATTAAAAATATTCCATTCCATCGAATTTAATAGATGACACCAACTATGATTTCTTGTGAATATTAGATGTCTTCAGAATAGCCCAGATTTAAGAATTAAGTGTAAATTGAACTATACTGTTGAGTGGCAAATTTTACCCCAGCGAAAAAATAATAATATAAATGTCAAAATATAGATAACATACAGCCCTTGTATAAAGAACAACTAAAAATAAAACATTTACAACAGCTAAAAGAAGTTTTAGATCAAGAATAACACCTTTTTTAAGATCTTCTTTCTACCCCATGAATAATGTATTTTTTCATGTTAAATTTTATATTATTATTTACATAAAGGAGCAGGTTTTCAACCAGACGACTCTATACATTTTTAAACTATATTAAATTTGCTACAATTTAAACAAAGTTTCATCTTGATTAGATAATGGTAACCCGTGCCGCAATAAGGGTAAAGTTTTGAAAAAAATGCAATTTTTTGCAAAAAATCGCAGTTTTTCCTTGATAAAATGAAAACCACTCAACCTAGAAACTTGATTCCTATCTCATTATCTAGGAAATTTTGTTAACTTGAACGTTTACTTGGATCACTTTTTTGTTAAAACTCTTAGATTTATAGATATCCAGCATTTTCCATGACAGGAAATGATCCATTGTTTAAAAAAATAATAGTTTTTTCTTCATAAAATGAAAACCACTCATCCTAAAAACTTGATTCCTATCTCATTCTTTAGGAAATTTTATTTATATGAATGTTTACCTGGACCACTTTTTTGATACAACTCTTAGATTTATAGATATCCTACATTTCCCGGACAGGATATGATCTGAATCCTGAAAAGCGTCATGGAAAATTCTGGAAATCTATAAATCTAAGAGTTTTATCAAAAAAGTGGTTTAAGTAAACGTTCAAGCCAACAAAATTTCCTAGAGAATGAGACAGAAATCAAGTTTCTAGAAAGATGTTTTCATTTTATGAAGGACAAACTGCGCTATATTATACATATATTCCCTTTATATTGACTATCAGGAAATTCTTCCACCATTGAGATTATATATATAAAGTAAGTATAAAAAATCTTCTTACCATCATGACTAAAACATAATGAAGAAATTGATGCCGAGTATCTGTGAAATTGACATAGTCGTTTCTTATTAAATCCATCCCAAATGTTGACATATCCGTCAGAACCACCAGTTGCAAACGTATTATAACCATTATGGAAACTGAAAAACAAACAAATTCATAAATAGGTATATTTCTATTTCTGTTAACATCAAAAGTTACTTTTTTGCAGTAGGATATAAAATTAAGATATAATTAATAATAACGAATTAAGGGAGAATTTTTCATTTATCAATGGAATTCTAATTTATCAATTGTAAAAAAGAAAAAAAAGGTTTTTATTCATTATATAAAGCAACTATTTTTTTAATTCATAAATTAAAATTCCATTGATAAAGAGGGATAAATTCTCTCGAAACGTTGAGTCCTATGCTCTTCAACGTGATAATGGACGATATTATCGAAAATCTACCTGAACACCTTGGCTACAAATTGGGGGAAATCACTTTGCCAGTGGGGTGCTATGCTGATGACGCGGTCCTGATGGCGGAGTGCGAAGAGGACCTTCAAATTCTCCTGGACAAATTCTCTGAAAATTCCGATCGGCTTAACATGCAAGTCTCTACCACCAAGACAAAATGCATGACGATTGCAAAAGCTTCCCTTAGGTGTAACTTAGTCATCAACAACAGTCCAATAGAACAAGTCCCAAGCTTTAACTATCTGGGAGTTCAGATTTCTAGCAGACGAAACCTTAAGGAAGAAGTAACTTCGCAAGTCATCAAAGAAGCAAAAATTTCGGGCTGCCTATCCAATCTAGTCTGGAAAAATAAGTTTATGTCTTCCGAAAGTAAAATTAGGATATATAAGACCTGTGTTCGCCCGATAATAACATATGGGGCTGAGTCCAGGGCAGACACAACCGTTACAAAGCAGCTTCTCCGGACAACTGAGATGAGAGTTGTAAGAGCCATCCATTCGAAGACCCTACATGACAAAATCCGGAGCGAACACCTTAGGAAAATAAGCGGTCTTCAGGACATAGTCGATTGGGTTCATGTAAGAAGAAGATGCTGGGCTGCCCATGTAGACAGAATGCAAGACGACCGTCTCCCGAAAATATTGGCAAAAAACCGTCACGAGGGGGTCAGAAGCCGTGGAAGACCAAAAAAACGATGGAAAGAGAGTTATGACCCTGATGACTGATTATAATATGTTGGAGAACAGGTGTTCACACCTATATAGAAGAATAAGAAGAAGAAGAAACGTTTGGATTTTAATAAACGTTTGAAAAAAGATTTGTATTAATTTACATATAGATACATATTTATAATCAATATAAATATGTATATATTTAATTTATTTGTTAGAGAGCATAATTTCTAAAGATTGACATTCATCATCAGTCTTTTATTATATTAGTTTATCTTTTATTTTAGGTCATAGGTTCAAATACGCGAATAATCCAAGTTTTTGTTTTGTTGTAGGTATAGTGATCTGTTCACTCGACAAACTAATAAATTATATTATACACATTTATATTCTAAGAGTTCGTGGCTGTGATGAAACTGTACTAGATGAAGGAGGAGGTATCAGCCAAAGATGTAATCACTGGGTTCAATAAAACACCTTTAATTCATTCTGAAACTTTTTTGGGTCCAGGCACGTTATAAATTCGCATGAAGCTAAAAGAATTTTTATTTTTGACAAGGCTTGGTTCGATCACATACGTGTACCGCATTTTGTGTATAACTCCTAATTGACTGAAGATGGCCAAATAAAATTCAGGCCGAAACGTCTCATTAAAGGTGTTTTATTGAACCCAGTGATTCCATCTTTGGCTGATACCTCCTCCTTCATCTAGTACACATTTATATTCGTTTTATAGGTATTATTAATATGTATATGTAAATAAAACAAATCTTTTTAAAAACAATCTTCAAACGTTTGTTAAAATCCAAACTTTTAAGGAGAATTTCTCCCATTTTCAATGAAATTTTAATTTATGAATTGAAAAAAAGTTGCTTTATGTAATGAAGATAAGAGTAAATAAATATTATATTTAATATTCATTTACTGAGTTAAGGATTCTTGGTCACTTGTTTCACATTAAAATTAAAAAATTATTAAAAGATGTAAAAAAATTTTCAATATATATATTTCGGGCTATCAACCCATCTTCAGGAAGTATAGAGAATAACTAATATTAAATATAATATTTATTTACTCTTATCGTTATTAAAGATGTTTCACCTTGCACCAACACCACAATCTCTACTAATTATTATGTAATGAATATAAAACAACGTTAGATAAAGCAATTTTTATTTTTTTCTAATTCATAAATTAAAATTCCATTGATAAAGGGAGAAATTTTTCGAAAACATTTGGTTTTAATAATTTTGAAAGATTTGAATTTTAATATATGTATAAGTTTATTTAGAATCAAGCAAAAGACAACCTCATTAGCGGGATACTGACTGATGATTTTCCTCGATAGGCCAGCCTCTTGAGGCAAATGCCTGGTCGTACAGTACGTGCCTCACCCAAGCCAAAAGGGCCCGTTGCCTCGTCTGAGGCTGCCTCGGCCCGATCCATTTGGCTGTCGGTTTTTGTGAATGCACAAAGGCGCCTCGGGTCGTTTCCTGCGTTCACTCAGGACGGTTCTGCGGCAAACGCCCGAGGCAGCCTCGCGAGGCTGCTCGCTCAGTCAGTATCCGCCTATTGATATATCTTTATTAAATTTTTTATAATTTTTATTATTGATATACAGATAAACTTATTCTAACACCTTACAATCTTATTTTTATATATTTATTTAATAGATCAAGAGCCCACGACTGCCAGACCTTAATTATTTTATAAAAGCTGAAAGTTTTTCTGTGCATGTCCCCTATACAGGTAAGAACGACCAGCGACTATAGAGTTTGGGTTGTGGTTACTTTGGCAGGTAACAGGAAATAAAGGTGTATAAAATAGTACTTTAAATTCGTTAAAGTATAAAGCTCAATTTTTTTATATTTTCTTCGGGATAACTTTAGAAATCTCGTCATCCATTGCCGGACACTTATGACAGTTGCTACCCCTGCCAGACACTCCTAAACTTTAATAAATTATAATTATACTTTCGTTATAATATAAAAGATAAATTTTATATATGTTACTTGGCGACCTATAAAAAAATGTTACCTCAATAGGCGGACAGTTTTAATGGTTTTTACATAGATTTTTGACATTTCGGTTATTATTGATAACCATTGGTGAAGACATGGAGGAATCGACTTAAAATCAAAAATAACCATCGATTCTTATCTAATACTAGAGGAATAACCTTATTGCATTCCATTTTTGTTGTTTTGACTATTATTGACAACTTCTACTGAAAACTTGGAAGAATCGACTTAAAATCAAAAAGACTAAATTCTTTTATGGCAACCACTCAAGCTTGAGTTTCTTAAAGTTTAGGGGTGTCTGGCAGGGGGTAGCAACTGTCATAAGTGTCCGGCAATGGATGACGAGATTTCTAAAGTTATCCCGAAGAAAATTTAAAAAAATTGAGCTTTATACTTTAACGAATTTAAAGTACTATTTTATACACCTTTATTACCTGTTACCTGCCAAAGTAACCACAACCCAAACTCTATAGTCGCTGGTCGTTTTTACCTGTATAGGGGACATGCACAGAAAAACTTTCAGCTTTTATAAAATAACGAAGGTCTGGCAGTCGTAGGCTCTTGGGCTATAAGAATTATTATTATTCATGGTCCAAATTAAAAATTAGAAAAATAAGAAAATTAATTAAATTTGTGTATGAAAGGATGATTTTTGAGTTATCAGGTTTCTCGCAAACACCAGAGAGATAAATTAATAAATAATTAATAATTCTACCTTATGGCATTGACAGGATATATTTGTTCAATTCCAGCTTCTTTGATGCGATGACATTTAAAGGCATACTTCTTTTTTTGTACTTCTGGATTTGTATCAAGATATTCAACTGCTACACGCCCTTCTATACTTCCAAGCACATAACCCTTGAAAAATATTTAAAAAAATCAATTAATTTACAATATATAAGTCTATTTTCGGATTCATCATGCTAGTTTCTTACTAGCTAAACGGTTTTATTGATTAAAATGACCAATTTTTTCTTATAAATACAAGCAAATCTAATTAATTTTAATATGATATAGTAAACTTTCATACAAGGATGATGGAAAGTTGTTCACTTATTGAATTCTTTCTAGAATATTTTGTGGTGAAATTTGGAGGCTTTGGAAAATGATTTTATGGTTTTTTGTTAGTAATATAGTAAAAACATATAAACATAGAATTAATATTATTAATATAGAGGCGACTGTGGGTCAGTGGTCAGATTGTCGGGCCGCTGTCCTGAAGTATGCTGGTTCGAGACTGAGTCTCGGCAGATATTTGGAGTTGCCTCCTCTTGGAAAGCAATGGCAAATTACCAAGAGTATAATTGCCTAGTCAACCTCTCCAAACTAGCCGTTTGGAACCGGCGTTAAAAAGTAGGTCCCGTATATCTGTGTAAAAACAACTAAACATACTCAGCAGGAGAGGAGCCGAAACGTCAGGGAGACCTGATATGACACTTAAAGAAGAAAAGAAGATTATTAATATGTATGCAGTTTATGGGTGGACAAATGTACATTTGTTTTGCCGAAACACAGCACCTATTTCTTGTGAAATAAAATTTCGCAATTTCTCATAGGTTGCATATTTAATTTTTTTTAATATAAAGTATCATTAACATCAATCAGCCCTTTTTTTGTCCACTTCTGATGATGCTAGGTTTCGGCGAAACAAATTGTACAATTGTCCACTTATATAAACTGCATTCACATTAATAATACTGATTTTATATTGGTGTCTACTGAATTACTTGCAAAAAATTAATGAATTTTGTTGTGTTAATTAGGAAAATAGCCATGGGCGTGGCCAGCTATGGGCAGGGGGAGCAGGTGCCTCCACCCTAAAAGACGAAATAAACTCTATTATGTTGGCAACTAAAAAATAGAACATGTAAAAATATATAGCTATAAAGTAAAGAAAATTAAAAAAAAAAAATTTAATTTTTTTAAATATGTTTCACCAAGAACCTACACCATTCTTGATTTTTGTCTTATTTTGACGAGTTTTATAAGAATCCGTCGTCAGATCGCAGCGCCACGGAAAGCGTGATTCTACGGTCACCATTTTTTTTTTTAAATGATATTGATGTGAGAAGGAGATACACCAGAAGGTGGATCCCTAAAGGCCTGTATGGGCTGGCCCCTCCATCGTGAAAAGAACAGAGTAGAAGGAAAAGAAGCAGGGATCACGAGTCAATCTCAGAAACTTAGATACAATTCAATATCCAATTTACTAAGGTTTTAGGGGCTTCGAGCAGTGGTAAATTCTCCGCGCGATAAATTCGGTTAAATTTATCTCCCACCATATGCTTGGCCCCTCTCTTATATTTAATCAAATCATTTAGATTGTGGGGGAGGGTCAAAAAATACAATTCTAGGCCCTTGGACCAAACTCAACCAAATTTTGTATACATAATCAGTGAGCCCCGAGATGACTAATGATCTTTTTTACTTTATCCAATGCAAAGCATGGGTAAAGTATTGTAATCGCTCTCGGGGCAAGCGTGGCTTCAAAGGGTCCTCAGGTAAAGACTACGGAACCCATGGACTCAATTAAAGTCACAAATTGTAGTATTCAATTAGGTTGAATTTTAGCACGTGACGGTTTTGCCAAAAATTACAAGGGGTCTCGTCGAGAGGCCAAAAAGTGCGATTTTTTCATTTAGTGCGTGCGGATGTATGTATGTATGTATGTATGGATGGATGTATGTTATCGTTTTTTTGGCCCACGATTTTTTCCACACCGTTGCACCGATTGAAATGAAATTGAAAACCTGGCATTCTTTTAACAAAATGAAGCGCTGATTAGTTTTTGGTACATATCGGCCCACAAACATTAGTACTTTATTACAGTACTTTTTAGTTTTTTCTAAATATCTTGAAAAATGACTTAACCAATTTTGATGAAATTTAATATCCTAATTAAGTACCTTGGGGACCACAAAAAAGGTTAAATAAAGTTTTTAGTAAAATTATATTTTAAAGTACTTTACTCTAGAGTAAGATGGTACTTTTTTTAATTTTTTTAATTCTTTAAAATTTATTCATTTGAAAGTTTTAATATAGCTCATTTAGCCTTGCTTAAGTAAGAATGGATAGGCTTCTCTCTGTGAAATGCTAAAAATTTGGGAGGAATTTTTATGAGTAACCATAGCAACTGCGTTGTTTTCTTATCCGTTACCTTTGCTGAAGACAGAGAAATCGATTTTAAACCAAAAATAGCGATTGATTCTCATCTAGTATTTGAGGAATAATCATTCTATATTGGATTTTTGACGTTTCGGTTTTTATTAGTAACCATTGCTGAAGACATAGAGAAATCGACTTTAAACCAAAAATAGCGATTGATTCTCATCTAGTACTTGAGGAATAATCATTCTATATTGGATTTTTGACGTTTCGGTTTTTATTGGTAACCATTGCTGAAGACATAGAGGAATCGACTTAAAATAAAAAATAGCGATTGATTCTCATCTAGTACTTGAGGAATAGTCATTCTATATTGGATTTTTGACGTTTCGGTTTTTATTGGTAACCATTGCTAAAGACATAGAGGAATCGACTTAAAATAAAAAATAGCGATTGATTCTCATCTAATACTTGAGGAATAGTCATTCTATATTGGATTTTTGACGTTTCGGTTTTTATTAGTAACCATTGCTGAAGACATGGAGGAATCGACTTAAAATCAAAAATAGCGATTGATTCTCATCTAGTACTTGAGGAATAATCATTCTATATTGGATTTTTGACGTTTCGGTTTTTATTGGTAACCATTGCTGAAGACATAGAGGAATCGACTTAAAATCAAAAATAGCGATTGATTCTCATCTAATACTTGAGGAATAACAATTCTACATTAGGTATTTGACGTTTCGATTATTATTGGTAACCATTGCTGAAGACATGGAGGAATCGACTTAAAATCTAAAATAACGATCGATTCTTATCTAATACTAGAGGAATAACCTTATTGAATTCCATTTTTGATGTTTTGACTATTAATGGAAACCTCTACTGAAAATGTAGAAGAATCGACTTAAAATCAAAAAGACTAAATTCTTTTTGGTAAACAACTCAAGCTTGAATATTAGATGAGAATCGATGGCTATTTTTGATTTTAAGTCGATTCCTCTATGTCTTCAGCAATGGTTACAATAATAACCGAAATGTCAAAAATCCAATGTGGAATGGTTATTCCTCGACTCTTAAATGAGAATTATTTTTGAATTAATGTCAATATGAACTACAAATTGCAAGTGATATCTGATTAATAATAAAGGAACAAACATATTAATATTTCAAATGAATTTGGATAAAGTTTAGCAACGATCCGTTGCAGTTTATTTTAATTTGAGTGTATTTACTGATATTGGCCAGGATATATTATGAAGTTCTGAAATCGAGGGAAAAAATAGTAACAATTATTTACTAATTATGAAATATCATCAATTGAAGTGGCTTATATAATGTATTTAATTATGTGATATTTATAGCTGTTGTTTATTTTTGAAGAGGGGTTTATCAATAAAATAATAATATATGTAAAAATAAAATATTATATTGTTGACTGTAATAATATTCTTTGTCTTATATTTTATGATTGACTGTATTGATTTTTACAAATTCTATCATTTATTGGATTGTATGATGAATAGCTGAAATAGCTAATAAAGAATTATTATTATTATAAAAACACCTTTTATTTTTTTATTCAATAGAGCAGTGATTCCCAACCGGTGGTTCGCGAACCCCTGGGGGTTCGCAGTGTTTGCAGAGGGGGTTCGCGAAAATAATATTGTAATGGCGGATTTTTTAAAACGCCATTAAAATCAAAAGCAAAAAACAAAACAAAACAAAAACACAAAAATTAAAGAACACACCCACTGTAAAACAGATTGTTCGCTGCCTGTTTGTTAGAAATCTATAATGAATTTCAATATTTTCATTTCTTTTTTCCTTATTTGTTTTTCAAAATTACTTCATCAATATCAAATTATATCAACAATTTTATACATTATAATTTATTCCTCATTCAAGTAATCAAATACTATTCTCTTTTTATTACCAACATTTATTTATATTTAAAACATTTTATCAATGTGATTAGTATCATGTTCTGCTTTATATTTAAAATCATTGGAGCAGTTTTCCCTTCTATGTAATATTTTTTTTACAATACAATTGGAAATAAATATCAAATTAAGGCAGTTTACTACAGATTTTAGAATTAGATACTTGGAGAATAGTGTTGTATTAACCGACGTTCATACATAGGCTTAGCACTTGTAAAGCTTGAGTGATAGTGATACTGTGACTGTCAAGTTCTCGTGTAAATGATTTAATAATTATTAATTTAATTATTATTATAGCTTATTTTTATTATGGATCGATGGTTAAAAACGGGTCGTTTAGAAACGAGACATGATAATCGAGATGATAGTACTGAAAGCTGTAGTGAGGTACCGTTTCACAGGACGAAAACAAAGGAAATGATGATAGAAAAGGGAAAAAGCGAAAATATGACAGCGACTATCTACAATTGGGTTTTCATTTTACTGGGGATGAGTCGGAACCTAAACCGCTTTGTATTATATGTAACGAAGTTCTTGCCAACAGCAGTTTAAAACCATCACTTCTTCGTAGACATATTGAAACAAAACATCCGACACACAAAGTCATTAACGACTACATAGGGGGTTCGTCAAATTTTTCGGACCTTTCTTTTGGTTCGCGAGAAAAAAAGGTTGGGAAACACTGCAATAGAGGATTGAAAATGACAGAAATTAATCTTTCTATTAAAGATTGCAATAAATATTGGAAATATATTTATTTTTATCAATTATATAACATAAAAATTAAATAATAAAATACCTGTTTATTTGGAAAACATCGAATACACCGAGTTTGGTATTTAAGACTTGATTCACGTCTTTGTAAAATATAAGCTAAATTGCGAAGATCCCACACACATACTTTACGTGACGCAGAGCCAACAACAAACTTGTCACCACATAAACTCATTGTATAGACCTAGAAAAGAAACAATTTACAAATCAATACAATTTTTTAATTGATTAAGAAAATTTATTTTCAAAATCTTATATTTTCAAAAAAAAAAAAATACACTTAGTTCTTGAAAAATAAATTAGCTGCTGTAACTGGCGACGATTCTGCTTATGGTATTTCATTCAAAACCATAACTTGTTAAACTCATTAGAAAGGAAATCGAAGATTCACGAACCCTAAACGAGTACTTTAAGCAATCCTTAGTCCTCAAAGTGAATAAAAAAAAAAAAAAAAAAAAATATTAAAAAAATTAAAAAAAAAAGATTTTTTGATATATTAAATTTAATAAGAATATCTGATGAATATAATAATTAAAGCTGGTTTTGATATTTTTATTGGTTTTTAAGGTAGTTGTTTCGCCAAATGGTTTTTGTTAGGATTTTTTGAAATTTAGAGATTATTATTTAAATATTTCTGAATCGATTGGTGGCAAAACGAATTTTATGAACAATATAGTTCCGGAGATATTAAATTCCAAAGATAGAGTTTTTCAGACTCTTATACATTGCACTAAACGGGATATCGGAAAGTTTACATACATATTTAATTATAATTAAGAAACCCTTCTTATAATTTTTATAACAAACTAAACCAACATTAAACAATAACTAATACATATTTTAAGACAATTTTGATTCATAGTTACAACACAGTTTCTGAGATAATAAGGAATAAATAATTAAAAATTTTACACTAAAAACAATTTGGCAACAGCGCATTTAGTTAACCAGCGAAAGATGTATAAAGCGCGCATGCGCTTGATTTGTTCAAAATTATAATTTTTATAAGGTGTAACGTAGGCGTTGATTACATTTGTTAAAAAATAAAACGATTTTTATAGAAATTTTAAATGTATTTTATCTGTCATCTTAATATAAAAATATTCAATCTCTTACAATGGTGCCAGATTTGTCAAACGAGCACGGTATTGGCTAGAATTGGTACATAAACAGCAAAAAGTTTTGGGCTATGGAATCCTTATTGTCTGTTCTATATACTCTTTTTGCTAGTATTGTCGCGAAACAACTACCTTAAACTAGAGTGTATACAAATATTTAATAAAAAATACCGCCAGTTGTGAAATTCGATCAACGATTTGATTTTTAAAGAGAGGAAGGACATAAGGCTGCTGAAAATCAGAATCAAGTGTAGGAAAAATATGAGCCTAGCCCACAATTAGTGAAGAAAAAGTGAGGCAATAGTGTTATCATTATTATAAATTATAAGTATTAATAAGAATGAAAGTGAAAGCTTTGTCCAAGAGTTAATTATAATACAATTCAAAACAATTTTTTCCATGAATAAAATAAAGAAAATAATTTATAAGATCTTAGGAAATTGGATAAATAAATTAAATTCAGAGTATTATATTGAACAAGACAGACGTTTCGTCACTATATTCGTGAATTTTTCAGCGACTGCAAATCATATAAATTTCAATTTGAAGATACAAGTATAGTATATATTTATACTATATATATTTGTCTAGATTAATTTGCCGCAACGCTGACGTAATGCTGCCGAGAGAGGGCGCCATCGGTATATTATTATATTGTTAGTATGTATTAATGCTCTTTATCTTTTTGTATTTCATAGTTGAATGTATTATTTAAAACAAATTTCATTTATTTGTTTGATTGTATGATATATAGCAAAAATAAGCTAATAAAGATTTATTTATTTATCGTTAAATTGAAGGGTTGGTTTTGTCACAAATATAATAAAACAATAATTTTAATAACTATTTGTATTATTTAATTGATAACTATACAGTTTCGGTCACCACTGGTCGACCATCCTCAGTAGTTCTAAAAATTGAAATGAAACATTTATTTACATTTTTTCTTTTTTATAGAGAATTATATAACACAAAATTTTTTTTATAATAATTTGAAATCATACATACATCTCGTTCAAGAACCGGAATTTGTCATTTCACATGAAACATTCATTCTTAAATCTTCAATATAGATACATCACATAATTCATTACAATCACACACATATATATAAATATATATAGCAACAATTTATAAAAACGTTTATCACTGAACTAGAAACTACTTTGAATCAATGATTATATTAAATATTATTTTCAATTTTATTTTTTTCTAATTATCTCATTGCATAGTCAATTATTATACAATTAAAAAATCCATTATAAATAATCCATTCTAGAAACACATTATAAGTTAATTTACTCTTTATTTTTTATTTTTTATTAATGAAATTAATGAAATATCAAAATTAATTAATAAAAAATAAAAAATAATTCCGGTTCTTGAACGAGATGTATGTATGATTTCAAATTATTATAAAAAAAAAAATTTTGTGTTATATAATTCTCTATAAAAAGAAAAAATGCAAATAAGTGTTTCATTTCAATTTTTAGAACTACTGAGGATGGTCGACCAGTGGTGACCGAAACTGTATAGTTATCAATTAAATAATACAAATAGTTATTAAAATTATTGTTTTATTATATTTGTGACAAAACCAACCCTTCAATTTAACGAAAAATTTAAATCAAGTCACTTAAGTTCTGGAAGAAAGTTATTTATTTATATAAAACTCTGAATTTAATCTATTTATCTAATTTCCTAAGATATTATAAATTAATTAAATTATGGAAACGTTTCACCAAACAATAGAAAATAAACTTTTCAAAAAGGAAAAAAAACCCTTGAAATACAGCCGAGCGCGTCATCTCCTTGGCTTTCTTTAGATTAAATTATGGATACTCTAAAATAAGAAACTCACAGAAGAATGGTTTTCTGAAATATTTCCATTGCAATGATGACATATCATTATTTTTGAAAATGTTTCCAAAGCAAATCCATATTCATAGTGATTTTTAAAACCAAGGTTAAAAAACTACACTATATGGAAATTCTCGAGAAGAAATAAAATATCTTGAAAGAATCTAGCGTTATTGATTTTTGAAATATGGTAGGTTTTTATGGGGGCATCCTGTACATCAGTGGCGTGCGGTCCATGGATGTATTGTGTAATAAACTGACTCGATGCAGAAATTTTACTGACCAGTGCGCAATCAAATTTAAATTATGCGGTAGAACTTACAACTACACATATATTGAGAAAACTGAATTACAGAACACGAAAAAATTAAAAGTATGCTTTATTTTTGAGGCCCCTTAGATTCTGAGGCCCCAAGCGCGCGCTTCTTGCGCCTGTGCGGTGATCCGCCACTGCCTGGCACCCACATGTAGGTTATATTTATCCATTTATCCATTACTCAACATTGTAAGAGGAATCTAAGATACTCTCAGGATACTCGAGTTTTCGTTGCGTCGCCTGGGAATTGCCTAGTATAATGAGGGCCTTTTATTTTCATACCGTGTGTCATAAAGAAATATAATGTTAAATATGAAAAATAACGAAAAATTCTATGATGCTGTATTGGATGAAATTTTCAAAAAAGCGAACAATAAAATAAAATAAAAAATAAAATAAAGAGTATTTTTTTTGACAGCATCCCCTCGTTGAAAAATCACCATCCGCCACTGCTGTACATGTAAGTATACTTACTTATAACGAAAATATTATTTCCAATGCTCTTTTTTGATTTTAACAATATTAAAATATATAATTCTTTAAATATATTATGTATATTAAAATTAGAAATTACTTTATCTGGTTGTTGACAACTACCAACGCATCGAGGACTTCGGGGATCCCACAATTTGACAGTGGCGTCCCAACTGCCCGTTAGTATTCCATTTACTTCAGAACTATATTCAATAGCTCGAATAGGACCATCATGGTGTCCAACAATACTTTCTAAAAAAAAAAAAAATTATTTAAGTATTAAAAAAAAACAATTCAAAGGCTTTTTTTTAGTTATAATCCAGAGCTAGGTATATTCTATATTTAGGTATTTATAGTTTGAAATATATTATTTTCGAATATTTATTTATATGTATTCACTAGGATTATCCTAAAATGGATTCTGATTAATGAATGTCTATGTTTTATTGACAATTTCTAAAAACGATGACGATATTTTCAAGAGAGATGGTCAACTATTAAATCCGAAATTTTGTTTTAGCCAAGATCGTATATTTATCCTCAAGCTCTTGTCCAAGGTAAATAATTCAAATTACCTCTACCACCCAGCATTTTTAGTTAGAGGGGGTAGGACCCAGAGGAAATTAACTGGGGACTTCGAAATTAATTAAATAAAAAATTAATAGGATTTTTGGACAATTTTATATTTTATTAACGTATTTTATTAATTTTTGCACAACGTTTCGTCCGTTTCCGGACTTTATCAAGTGCTCAATCAGTTAACACATTAAAGGTCTATAAAATAGTGAGACCATCGAGAAAACAATCAGTGTACTATATTATTAGCCAACACATATATTCAACGAGCAATCGATTGATAAAGTCCGGAAACATCATGGACGAAACGTTGTGCAAAAATTAATAAAATACGTTAATAAAATATAAAATTGTCCAAAAAACCTATTAATTTTTTATTTAAATAAAAAATGGACATGAAACAACTGAATTCGAAATTAATAATAATAATTTTCTTTTCATTAGTTAATTTTCAGTAAGTATATAGAGGGTTCCGCTAATATATAAGGAATTCTGCTACCTAGGAAGTAAAATAACATGGGATGGGAGGAGCAAAAACGAAATTAAAATCAAGAATTGCCCAAGCAAAAATGGGGTTTAATTCAAAACAAAAACTACTATGCTCCTCCTCAATCAGCTTAGTAAACTAAAAGTTGCTATTGAAGACATATGTATGGAGCATAGCCATGTACGGGTGTGAAACCTGGACAATTGGAAAAGCGGAGAGAAAGAGATTGGAGGCTTTCGAAATGTGGTGCTACAGAAGAATGATGAATATCAAATGGATGGATAAAATTACAAATGAAGAAGTTCTTGGAAGAATCGGAGAAAGAAGAACCTTGTGGAAGAGTCTGAAGAAGAGAAGAGGTCAGATGATGGGGCACACACTGAGACACGGAAGACTGCTTAGGGATATCTTGGAGGGGGAGGTGGGAAAGAAAAGGGGAAGGGGAAGACCCAGATTAGAATATTTCAACCAAATAATTGGGGATATGGGATGCCAGACATTTAGAGAGGTCAAACAGCTGGCGGGGGACAGAGTCGAGTGGAGACGGATTGTTGCATCAAACCAGTCTTAGGACTGTATACTCAATGATGATGATGATATAGACTATAGAGGGTGTTTCATAATTGAATGTCAATATTGACAGGGGGTAATCTGGTCATGATTTTAAGACAAAAAGTTCATATACTATACACATAGGGCCATTTTTGCTTTAATTTTTTATATACTGGGTGATAAAGAAAAATGATTTTTTTTTAATAACTCCGAAACTACATTAGATATTTGTATAAAACTTGGTGGATGTAAACGTTTAATAGATACTACACTCACGAGCAAAGAAATGGAATCACTCTCTTTTCATTAATTCAATGATACTTTGTATGTTTCTTTGTAATTTATTAGAAATTTAAATATTTTTTCTACAAGTTTCATTTTTTAGCATTTATAATGGGTCGTCTACACTATGGCCTACGTGAGCCAAACATGTTTTTTATGAAAATGATGAGAGAAGGAGTTATACCAAAAAGGTGCAACCCCTAAAGGCCTGGGTTGGCCCCTCGTGAAAAGAAGAGGAAAGAATTTTATGGGCTGGGCGGGGGTCGAAGGTATCTGTGGATACGGGTCTTAAATAGCTGAAGGTTATAAGTCGCGGGAAAGATGGTGGCAGGGAGCGAGTTACAGTCTCTGGAGGTCATAGGGATAAGAGTTGGCGAAAGCGCTTGTTCGACTTTTATCCAATTTGACAACGAAGGGGTGCCGAGCGTTTGAAAACCGCGTTTCTCGTAAAGAGTGCATTAGGGGGGATAATTGATTTCAGCTCGACTGAACAGACATCGTGATAGTATCTGTAGTACAGGGAAAGGGCAGAAACGGTTCTTCGGTGACCTAGGGAGTCGAGTGAGTTGGTTAGAGCCGGGTCTCCTATTAGTTTAATTGCTCGCTTCTGAATTGCATCCTGTGTAGCAAGAGAATGCTTGGATGCACCCCTCCACAGATGAGAGCCATATTCGAGACAGGGACGAATTTGAGCCTTATACAGTATAAGAAGTTGACTGGGAGTATCAACAGCGTCTAGACCTAAATAGGAGACCAAGCTTTAGCAGTGGTTGAGATATGGTCATTCCATGAAAGGTCAGACCCTAGAGTTACGCCTAACATTGAAATTTTATCCCTGAATTCTAGTGAGTTTGAGTTCAATGATGTTTGGGAGGTTTCTGTCGACGCGCCATGTTGGCCACCAGTAAAACGAGTTAATTTGAGGGTGCCTCCACACAGTCGGCCAAGAGTTGGGCCAATGTCTATGGCCTTGTGGAAACGACACCTAGCCACTGGGCACTTTTGTTGGGAACATTGGCACTCTTTGATATATCGAAAAAACCGCTCCGAAGGCCAAACATCGCCAATCTCATCGCCAACGTCAACTAAATGACAAATACAAGCCAACCCCTCTACACATTGGAGTTGGCTGAAATGGCCCAAGTTGGCTCATAGTGTAGAGGAGGCAAAAATAAATGTAGAATGATAACCTAATGTATATATTATATTATTGTTATTATATTTGAGAATGAAAATTGCATTTAATAACTCGCAAAGGGACGTGATTCTATTTCTTTGCTCGTAGGGTATTTTTGTAAAAAAAAAAGAATTTTCAGTTTTAGCCAGTGGGGTCAAAATTAATTTCACCCTTATTATTTTGAAAAAGCAGTGGCGTATAATTTTTTCATTCAAAATAATCAGGAAATGTACCTATGTGAATTTGGACTTTTTTATCTTTATTATGCAGATTAAAAGCCCCTTCAATAATGACATTCAATTATAAAAACTACCTGTATATATACTTTTTTCATTTAAGGTAGTTGTTTCTGCGACAATACCAGCAAAAAGTTAATGCTAGCGTATATAGAACAGACAATAAGGATTCATAGTTCATAAGGCCAAAACTTTTTGCTGTTTATGTACCAAATCTAGCCAATCCCGTGCTCGTATGACAAATTTGGCACCATTGTAAGAGATTGAATATTTTTATACATGACATTAAAATGACTGCTTAAAATACATTTTAAAGGTCGATTTATTAAACAAAAAGTTCGAAATAAACGAGTAAAGGCTGTTGCGGCAATGAATGAGGAAAAAACGTGTGAAATTTGGTTTTGATATTCACACTAGTTTTTGAGCTAGCTCGTCCACAAAAATTTGGTAACGCACAGACCTCTGCACAGACTAACTAACAGACTAGCAGACATTTTGACAAAACAATTATTATTTCGAAAAAATAAGAAAAAACGCTTCTTTCATGCACAATTACAATACTTGACCATACACCCTGTATGGTAAAGTAAAAAATGATTACCTATCCCCTCATCCAGAAAAATTAAATTATATACTAATAATTTATAGAGTAAAATAATAATGTTTCTCATAAATCTTTTGTTATTTTTTAACAAATGCAATCAACGCCTACGGTTACATCTTATGAAAATTATAATTTTGAAAAAATCTAGCGCATGCATCTTTCGCTGGTTAAATAAATGCGCTGTTGCCAAAATGTTTTTAGTGAGAATTTTTTTATACATTTTTCATTATTTATTCCTTATTATCTCAGAAACTGTGTTGTAACTATGAATCAAAATTGTCTTAAAATATGTATTGGTTATTGTTTAATGTTGGTTTAGTTTTTTATAAAAATGGTAAGAACGGTTTCTTAATTATAATTAAATATGTATGTAAATTTTCCGATATCCCCTATAGTGCAATGCTAAAGAGCCCGAAAAACTCGATTTTTGAAATTAAATATCTCCGGAACTGTATTGTTCATAAATTTCGTTTTGCCACCAATCGATGCACAAGTATTTAAATAATAATATATCTAAATTTCAGAAAAATCCTAAGAAAACGGATTTGGCGGAACAACTACCTTAAATTAAAGTTTTAAAAACCAATTTCTGTAGGGGGGGCAGCTGCCCCTCGACAAGGCTTTATTGCTATTAATGTAATAAAACATTGATATCTAGTATTTCGTTACTCATTTTTAAATTTCTTTAACAAAACCGGTTAAAAAATTAGTTACAGCCAATAAAAGTGATTGATATCTTGTATTTTAGGGTTCCGTATCAAAATTGATAAAATTAATATATTTTTATCTACTCTTATGAAACGAGCAAAAATTGTATATTTATTTATTTATATATTTATTTGTATCTTGGTTCTATTTTGAAAACGACTCTACCGATTTTGATGAAATTCACGGGTTAGGGGGTTTTTGGGTTGACAATTCGATCTGTCACGGTCTCATCTTCGACAAAATTGTTTTTGATGGGTGTTTTTCGTAATCAAATTAATTATTCTCAGGTAGACAAATGCCAATCTTATCTTAGGGATTTAAAAAGGGTTCCTCTTTTCTTTTGTACCCAGGCAGACAATGGGTTGGTTTAAATCTTTGTTCTCAAAGGCCTTGAAGAACTTTGTGATTATGGTGTGTTGTTGTCAAGCATTAAGTATAAACCCGAACAAAGCTCGGTCTTCCAGGTATATATATATATATATATAGTATTTGTATTTTTTTTTTTTTTTTATTTTAAAAACGGCTCTAACGAATTTGATGAAACCAAACTCTAATAACAAGTTTTGAGGATGAAAAAGCGATCTTGGTGCGGAGCGGGGGTGGATGTGGTGGATGCAGAAGGTGGGGGATCTGGGGGTAGGGCGAGGTTTCGGGGGTGGGGTCGAGCAGGGTGGAGATGGGGGATACAGTGGTCGAATCCTATATAGATAGATTTGTATTTTTTTAATTTGAAAACGGCTCTCAAATAAAAATCGAGCTTTTTATCAGAATTTTAAATTAAAAATAATATTGAAATCAAGCTTTTAACTGAAGGAAGAAGTAACCGAGCATCGCTCGGTGCCTCCAGGTACTAAGTATTAAGTAAGTTGTATTTAAAACTTTTAAGTATTTTTTACCAAGCTCCTGTCCAAAGTACATATATGATTGAAATTACCTGTATTGCTATTAAAGTCATACATTTTTAAAAATATTATCAAGGCCCCCGCTGTAAGAATGAACAGCATCCTAAAATAATAATTAAAAAAATAAATAATAAATAAATATTTTATTAGTTAAGAATAGGTAGAATTGTGAATATATATACCTGAAAGCAGCAATCTAATACTGCCATATCATGTGTATATTTCAATCTCATATTATTATTGGTGACATCGTATAATCTGACACTTTTATCCCATGAGGAAACGAGAAGAAATTGAGCAGAATTCGGGCCAAATTTCACCGAAGAGATACAATCCTCCGGGGGCGATTTTAATCGAAATTCAGTTCTCGATTCAGTCATTTTTATTAAAAATATATAATGAAAAATGCCAAGAAATGAGTGAACAGATTATAAATATACAAATATGTTATCTAATTAATTTAAAAAATTGAAGAAAAAATGTCTTCTAGAGATAAACGTTTGAAAATTCAAAATAGCATTTGTTTTGCTTATCGAACTCTGATAGAATGAAAATCACTAGAACATTCGAACAAAAACAAATTCCCCTAAATAATTAACTATATGCTGGGAAAATATAATTATTTCAAAAAATACATATGTCTAGACATTAAAAATTAAATTAAATATTACTCTATTAATTAAATAATTTTAATAAATTTATGAGTACACTAATTCAGAAATATAGAGTAATCATTTACAAGTAATTTAAATACAAAGCAACACTTATTACTAGAGACCGGATTTTTATGCAGTAAAAACTCCCAAAATATGCATTTAAAATTGCTGAAATATGCAACTAATATGCAGAATATGTTGAAATATGCAAATATATGTAGTAAAAGATGGCAAAATAAATTTTTTTATTCACTAAAAAATTAAAATTGGAGACAAAAAGACTATAATTAATTGAAAGAGTGCTATGAACAACTTATAGCAAATGTAGGGATGGCTAATGCGTCGTTTGCTCCTGGTATCGGGTTTTTACGCGGAATTATTTAAATTACGTTTTGTCTTTTGATGGAAATCTATGATCATGTTATTTGTTAATGACCATACATTTCTAATTTTTTTCTTTTTCTTTGTTTGTTAATTTTTAATTTCTTTTAATTGATTTGTATTTTATGTTTATTGATTAATTTCCGTAGTTAATTTGTATTGATGTTTTGTTGACCTAGCCACCGAGGACTTGTGCCTCTAAGCAGGTCGAGTAATAAAGATTTATTTATTATTATTTATTAAAAAATAAAAAAAATAAAACCATGTGTCAAATATGTACTTTTATTGCTTAAAAAATTGCACACGGGCCTCCCGCTTGAACATGGACATAAATCAACATAATAAATATAATAATGTTTCAAAAAATGTGAACGAAAAATACGGGGGGGGTAGTTTTATTTAACAGACACGATTGTATTATACTCCATTTATTTATTTATTTTATATTAACAAGCTTTTCATATTGACGTACCTACAAATAATAAACTAATAAAATAATGCAAATATTTGACCGGCTCTGATTCCTAAACTATAATTTACACACACTTCCACACAAACACACACGAATACCAATGGCTATAATTAGCTATAGTTAAAAAAGCCTTTAAAAAAAATAATGTTTTTTTCTTCATTTTTTCTCCGAAAATTTACTTGTAAAAATTCTGTATTTTGCATAAAAAATCCTTCAAATATTCAATTTTATGCAATATTCTTCAAATATACAACTTTATGCAATAGTACTCAAATATGCAAAAATATGCAGTATAAATTTTAAACCACAGAATCCTAGATCGATACATGATTCGGATAGATAATTGATCCCTCTGGGTCGTATGCGGCGGCAAACAAAATATATTGCATAGCCCAGATAGCAATTTAAACTTGAATCCAACTTGCAACAAGTTTGATGTGTCAAAAGTGGAAGCTTGTAGCAAGTTTGTCGTGGCAAGTATATACACTTGAGGCAAGTTTGAATCAAACCTCCTAGTTTCCCAGCGACAAGCCTGCACGTTGTTTGTTTTTGCAAAGCATATGCAACTTTGACATGACATGCTTGCATGTTGTTTGTTTTTGCAAAGCATATGCAGCTTTGTCTTGACATACTTGCAGGGTGTTTATTTTTTTAAAGTATATGCAACATTGACATAAGTAAGTTTAACCTACTAAAAGAAAATCGACTATAATTTAAAAAATCAGTTATTTACTTATTGTTCCTTGGAGAATGTCATCTTTAGGTGAATGCCATCAATAGACGATAGGTGCTTCTACCTTATTGGCTGATTCATTGTTAAATTAGAAAGAAGTAAATATTGGGCAGGAAAATACAAGGGAAAAAAATAACAAAAAACAAACCATTGATTTAATCTTTTTTTAATCCTTTTTATTTTATTAAAATTATAAAAAATCAAATAATAAAATATAAAAAAAAAAACACTTTCTCTTTGTCATTTCTTAAATCTTATTTTGTATTTGACCTTTCTTTTCTCTCTCTAGTCTGAAACAAATAAACAAGATTACTATATAATATTTAAGACATAAAATTATTAGTGAATTATAGAGTTTTGTCAAACCATCAGATGCTGCAAGGAGCACTCATATATATGTAATCTAAAACTTACCTTCTTGTTGAACTTCCCTATGGATAAAGCAAAAATATTTCAGTACAGTAGATATAAAAATAGAGATTTAATAGAAGAATCTTAAGTTCAAAAAAATAAAAAAACATTAAATTATAGATAAATATATTATAAAAGTGGAAAACTTACCCATAACCTCTTTCTCTGTTATTTATTTAGATTTCTTGAAAAATAATATGTATTATCAAATTATCATATATGTATATAAAACTATTGATAATAAAATAAGGATTTTGGAGCTTATATGTCAATGTATGAAGAAACTGATATTTCTTTTATTTCTTATATATTTAGGTATATAAGTTTGTTTTGAAAGTCCATTCGATTTTCGAGACATGTAAGCCACACTCTAGAATTAAATAAAAATAATTTTAATTTTAATTGATAATAATTTTAATAATACCCCAAGTATTCCCCTCGTTTGAATTCTGGATTAAAAAAGTAGTTACTTTTTTTAGGAAATGTTTATAATTATATTAAAAATAAACTAAATTGACAGTTTAACTGTTAAACATAGACTAAACGATTAATATATTTGTGGCTAGATGGCGTCAACGAACAACAAGTAAGCAAGTTTGTAGCAAGTTAGACAAAAACTTATTAATTCACCCTTGAACATTCAAGATTGTTGCAAAATTACCACAAACTTATCTTGTCATATTTGACATGGCAATTTAAATTCAAACAAAAGTTAAGTTTGCGGCAAGTCCAATTGCTATCTGGGAGGAATCCGATCTCTAATTATTACACTAATGTAGTTACCATGTGCGTAGTTAAGGGAAAGTGGGGGGCAAAAGTCGAAGTGCCCCTCCCTAAAAACTAATTGGCCCCCCTAGAAAAATAGAAACTCATCCATTATTATATTATAATATCTATTATAACTTCCAAAATTTGTCAATTTTACTAAAAATATACAGATACAAGATACTTTTGTAAATGGTATTTGAAATACTAGATACAAAATACTTTTTTAAATAAAATACATTTTGAAAGAAAACATATTTTTATTAATCTTAACTTAAGGTTTATTTAACCTCTGATCCCCCCTTCCCGAAACCACACATCTCGCCCCCACCGCTCGTCTAGGATCTGAAATAAAAACATAAAATTAAATAAGATTTTAGGTTAAAAAAATAAAATAAAATGAGAGAGTCTTCTGTTTTTTAAGTAAAATAATTTTTAATTATTTCTAGAGACATAGTTTCTCGAAGGCATTGCCTTCATCATCTGCCTTATCACAAATATTTCAAATTAGTTACAAATTAAGATTTATACATTGAAAAATTTCGGAAAAAATATATAATGTCTTTTTCTTCATGCTTCTCTCTTGGGAGATTTTTAGAATATAACTGGAGCTAAGTGAGCAGACTTGATGATGAAGGCAATGCCTTCGAAACTATAGTCTCTAGAAATAATTAAAAAATTATTTTATTTAAAAAACAGAAGACTCTCTCATTTTATTTTATTTTTAACCTAAAATAAAAACAATTCTGTTACCATCGACAGTGAAATCTTTTATTCAACTAATAAATAAGATTTGTTTCCAAGTTATATAAAAAAAGCACTTCAACCACTTTATTTGTAAACACACCTGTTTTGTTATGATTTAGTTAGACACCTCTGTTAATTAAAAAACAAAACAATTTTTTTTTTTATAAATTTTATTAAACCAATTATTTTACGTGGATTAATGTATACATTGTATTTGAGCTTCGACTCCGGAGATTACTTCTCCACCATCGACTGTCATTGATCATCTTTTTAGTCCTTGTTTTTAATAAGAAGAAAAACTAATTAAAATAAAAAAACCTCTTTTCCCGATAATTACTCCAATTCCATATTGTCCTCCTCAACTC
>JALMQS010000030.1:35738487-36036317 GCA_024734495.1 Forficula auricularia | reverse complement strand
TCGAAGGAAGATAATTGGAGGTGTATCAATTGCACAAAAATTAGGCGAAATACCATGGAGGGGACTGTGAATGTTGGTGAACTACTTAGTAGCTTCAGGATGGAGTTGTTTTCCAGAATGGAGAAGTTGGAGGATTCGCTTGGAGCATCAATTGAAATGCTACATGCCAAACTAAATGATACAGCAAATGAGTTGACTAGTCAAAACCTGAAACTGAATGAGTGCTTGAAAGAGATTGATCTCCTAAAAGGTGAGAATCTAACTCTTAGGCAAAACATTCAAAAATTGGAAGAAGATTCTGACACAAATGAGCAGCTACAACTCTCGAATAAAGTTGAGATTCGTGGCATTCCTGCAGAACCCAATACTAATCCCATTGTTATCTTGGAGAAAGTCTGCAAGGCTTTGGATGCTCCTATCGACATCAACATGGTTGAAAATTGTTATTGGACTCCTCCGAAAAATGATTACCCTTCGCACATTGTAGTCTCCTTTCTTAAAAGGAATGACAAAGACACTATAATTAAAAAACGGAAAATTAAGAGTAAGTTCTCGACTCGGCATTTAGAGGGTTATACGTCTGATCACCCCATTTGGATCAATGAAATTTTAACAAAGAAAAGAAGAATTCTGTTCACCAAAGCGCGGAAACTCAGGGAAAGTGGCAAGTGCAAGTTTGTGTGGACCAAGAATGGCAATGTTTTTGCAAAGAAGAGTGAGAACGATGAAGCAAGGATAATAAGAAATTCAGGCGATCTGGGAAACTTCAATTAATATTGTCTAATATGAGTTTTGTTCAACTATTTTCCTTTTCTGTTTTATGTTATTCAAAGAATTTTTCATTCTTTCTCTTTTCTTTTTTTATTCATGTGCGTGTATTATTTCTTTCTTTTGCTCATGGCTGTTCATGCTTTTTGTCGGTTGTTTTTGAATTTTTTATTCATGAATTTCATCTTTTTTGTGACGCTTACTATAATATTCATGACTCTAATTTTACTGTGTTAATTTTACGAATGAAATATTTCGATGAGTTCAGTGTGAGTATCTATATTTTGAGCATTATATCATTGATCGATTGTATTATCTCTATGTATGTCTATATATATTATATGTTTTTTTTAAGTGTTAAATTATCTTCTATTTTTATTCTATTCTTTATAAAATTAGAATTACATTTGTTCTTAGAATGTTATTTGATATATGATTTTAATGTTTTGATAAATTATAAATATTTTTGTATTATATTTCTAAAAGTTTTGATGGATGATATTCTTGATTCTTATTTAATTAATGAGAATATATGTGTTGTCATTTTTCAAGTTGCTGAACCTCTTATTGTTAATCGGAATGGTTTGAATATTATAAATATGAATATTAGGAGTGTTAAGGAGAACATTGATAAGTGCATGGCTTTTTTGAGCTCATTTAGGGTAAAGTTTCAGATATTCATTTTGACTGAAACTTGGGACATGAATAACATTTCTTTTTCTCTCTTTTTCTTTACTTGTCTTCCTTCTCTTAAATCTTATTTTTTCCTAAACTTGAATTTGTTCTTTTTCTTCATTTCATCAGTGTTGGGTTTCCGGGAGGCTGTGAGTTCTTTGGGTGGGTGTATTTCTGGGCCTTGATAGTTTTTTCCTTGAAGCCTTACCCGTTGATGTTACTGCGATAAATGAATCTATTAATTCTGTAAATGACAATGATACCTTTAACTCTAGCATTCATTCCTCTATTCAAGAGTTCACTCTTTCTTTTAAGAAATCCTTTGTCATAGGTCATATTAATCCTGGAAGCCTCTACCCTCACATTGAGGATGTTAAATATTACATCAATGAATGCAAATTTTCTGCACTTGGTGTTTCGGAAACATGGTTAAAGTCAAGAGACACCAACAAATCTGTGGAAATACCTGGCTACAGACTCATTCGAAATGATCGCAGTCGGATTAGAGGTGGTGGGGTCGGATTATATCTACTGGCAGAATTGAAATACAAAGTAATTGCAGCTTCAGAAGGTATACCTCAGAAATCTGTTGAGTTCCTCCTTGTTGAGGTGAATGTAAAAGGCTTAAAAATTCTAATTGGTGTAATCTATAGACCCCCTTATAACAGCATTGATATTCTTGAAATTGAACCTATTTTAGCTGGCCTTGTATTTCAATATGATCAAGTGGTGCTGGTTGGTGATTTTAACTTTAATACTACACACAATCTTGCTGGCTTTAGAGAATTTAATGATATGGTAACTTCACTTAATCTTTCAATCTTGGACTCTGGCCCAACTCATTTTACAAGCCACTCCAGCAGCACAATTGATCTCTGCCTAGTTAATAGTCCGCACAATATCTTAGCTTATGAAACATTTGATGTCCCCGGTATTTCAAATCACAAAATGATAGTTGCAATTATCAAGTCACCTTCAATTAAATATAAAAATAAAGTGTTTGAAAAACGAAATTTCAAAAAATTAGATTTAGAAAAACTTAATAACTCGGCAATGCAACTTGATTGGTCATCTATTTATAGTTGTACCAACGCTAATACCATGTTGAAGTTTTTCAATGATAATTTGATTGAATTAATGGACTTTGTAGCCCCGGTCAAAAAAATTGTATCTAAGCGTCCTCCAATTCCATGGTTTAACAACAATGTCAAGCGGTCTATTAGAAAACGTGATTCTCTGTATAAGGCTTGGAAAAAAACGTTGTCGGATGATGACTTTGAGCGTTTTCGCGCACAGCGAAATAAGACTAAGGTCTTGATAAGAAATGCCAAACGTGAGTTTGCCGCTACCCAACTGGACTCAGCAACTGTTGGGACCACTGCGCTCTGGCGTAATATAAGAAAATTTGGTCTCAGTAAAAGTTCGGATGAGCAATTAACCTCATTTACTCCTGACGAGTTCAACTTAAATTTTGTAGGATCTTCTGTTGGTAATAATAATACTTTTACTGGTTCATCAGACCCTCCCGGGTCCAATGATTTTTTTTCGTTTTCTTTCAAAAATGTTTCTGAGGAGGATATTGTTTTTGCAGTTCACTCAATTAAGTCTGGTGCTGTGGGGTGTGATACCATTCCAATTTCATTTATAGTAACTATACTTCCTCTAATTCTACCACACCTTGCACATTTGATAAATTTTTGTTTGACTTCATCTACCTTCCCTTCTGCTTGGAAACATGCTATTGTACTGCCCTTGCAGAAAATTAGCTCACCGAAATCCCTGTCTGATTTTAGACCTATTAGTGTTCTCCCTGCCTTGTCCAAAATATTAGAAAAAATTATTAACTGTCAAATTTTAAATCATATCGAAAATAACAAATTTTTAGACCCTTATCAGTCTGGCTTCCGTAAAGGACATAGCTGTACGACTGCTTTACTAAAAATTACGGAGGATATTCGAAGAGAAATTGACGTCGGAAAATGTACAATTTTAGTACTTCTTGATTTTAAAAATGCATTCGGTTCAGTCAATCACTCGATTCTTTTAAGTAAACTTGCTTCCCAATTTAATTTTTCATCCTCAGCTTGCAAATTAATATCTTCATTTCTAAGTGATCGGACTCAAGCAGTTCGTTGTGGCTCAGATTTTTCATCTCCGCTTTCTCTTAGGACAGGGGTGGCCCAGGGATCTATCCTGGGACCTCTATTATTTTCTTTATTTATTAATGATATCTCCTCTGCTCTTTCTAGCTGTAATCATCACCTATTTGCCGATGATTTTCAGTTTTATGCTCACTGCTTGCCCAACCAAGTTGTGCAATATATTTCATTAATTAACCTAGAGCTTCTGTCACTTTCTTCCTGGGCCATGAATAATTTAATCTCTGTTAATCCTCTAAAATCACAGGCTATTATCTTATTTAAAGAATGCCTTCCTACTAACTTACTACCTCCTATTCGCTACAATAACAATACTATTCCATTCACTTGCTCAGCTAAGAATCTAGGATTGACTTTTTCGTGCAATTTATCTTGGAATGTGCAAATCAATAATATATGCCGTAGTGTTTATGGGGCCCTTCACTCACTGAAGCGACTCTCATATCTCACGCCATATAATCTTCGCCTCAATTTAAGCAAGAGTTTATTAGCACCCCTTTTCCAGTACTGCGACATAATCTTTTCGAATTCCCTCGACAGTAAATCACGCAAAAGACTAGAAATAGCTTTGAATGCATGCACCCGCTATGTCTTAAATCTAAAACCACGTAGCCATCTTTCGGACCAGGATAAAAAACTCATCTTAAACACAGATCTTTCTAAATTTTACGCTTGGCGGTGTTGTGTGATTATTTATAAGCTATTAAATTCTGAAAAATTCAGTTGCCCGTCTTACTTAGAAAATCTATTTGTCGTCGGTCGCTCCACCAGGAAGACAACGCTAGTGCAGGTGCACTGTAAAACTAAACACTTCTTTCATTCCTTCAAATTGGCGGGTGCAAGGCTTTGGAATGAACTTCCATCCAAATTTCATGCAAACCCGACTCTTGGTGCTCTCAGGTCTTCGTTCTTTATGGATCCCAATAACTGATACTCCTTACTCTTATTTCCTTTATGTCTTCTAATCTTTCTCTACTTTTTTTTCTTCTTCCCCTCCAAAATTTGTGTATCTGTGAAATCTTTTGCCAACATTGTAAAATATTATTGCTAAATTATGTATAAACACTAGGTGGGACCTAAGGTCCTATGTTTGTATACTTTGTGAAATAAAAAAAAAAAATAAATAATATATTAATATTTGCTATAACCAGGGTTTTAAAATTAAAAAAAAACAATTAATAAATAAAAGTTAATTAAAAAAATGTAAACAAACTTTTTTATTGAGATTTTCATTTATAAATAATTACTTTAATTAAGAAAAAGATCAATTAAGATGAAATTTGTCGAGGTCCAGACCTAGCCAGATCGTTTTGTCATCCTCAAAACTTGTTAATAGATTTTGTTTCATCAAAATCAGTAGAACCGTTTTTCAAAATAGAACTAAGATACAAATAGATATATAAACAATTTTTGCTCGTTTAATAAGAGTAGTTTTAATTGAAAATTGAAAAGTTTTTGTTTTTGTTGATAATTATTTAAATTCAAATTTTTACCCCTGCATCCATCTAGCGGCATAAATGGGAATCAATCTTCCGAGAACATTTCATTTGGCTCACTCCGTTAAAAACCTTCCAAATCATATAAACATTACAATTTAATTTTTATTTTTTTCAAAATTCAACCTATTTCATTTTGTGCACTTTCAATTGAATTTTCCCCGTCATCATTTTTTTTATTTTTTTTATTTATTTATTTAAATTATGATTGAGTATGTATAATAAACATTTTCAATTTCCTAACAATATTTGTATGAATCAAGTAAGTTTTTTTTTTTGAGGTTAAGTATTGTGACAATAGAATAACAATAATATAAATATCTATACTCGTAGTGATTTATTTAACTAATAAAAAAAAATGGAATTTCTTTTTCCAGGAATGACAATGGAAAGGAGGATTAAATTGAAAACCCTTAATAGTCATATAACTTGTGAAATTTGCCGAGGATACCTGATTGATGCCACAACAGTGACAGAATGCCTTCACACATGTTTGTATTGAATATTTAAAAGCTTACATTAACGGCCAATTCTACTATTAAAGATTAATCAGTTAATCTCGATTAATGCTATTTCAATCGAAGGTTTTCTATTATTACGTTTCACGTGCGGCTTACTAACTTAACTCTAAATTAATATTAAATCAACTACACTCACTAGCAAATAAATGGAATCACTCTCTCTTTTCATTAATTCAATGATCAAAAAGTTTCAGGAATTTAATCAGAAAATCAAAAATACAAATTTATTCATCAAAATCATAATTGTCCCCTTCAAAGTACTCGCCAACGACTATGCCAGTGCTTGATCCAATCCTCGAAACATTTTTTGATAATCTCCATCAGCCTTTAAAATAAATGCGTGAACCTTGCAGGCTAAATTCACATCCAATTTACAAAAAGAAATGAAATCTCAACAAAAACACTTGTGTAAAAAAAGGCCAAGTTCGATTAATAAAATCCGTTTGTCAAAAAAAGTAGTGAGATCTAATGTGCTGCCAAGTTTAATATCATCAATTTATTAAATGAGTTCAGAATATATTAGTAACTTCAATTAAAACGCATGTTTTTTAATGTGCTGCCAAGTTCAATATCATCAATTTATTAAATGAGTTCAGAATATATTAGTAACTTCAATTAAAACGCTATGTTTTTTAATGTGCTGCCAAGTTCAATATCATCAATTTATTAAATGAGTTCAGAATATATTAGTAACTTCAATTAAAACGCATGTTTTTTATTTCACATGTCCCTCTATATTTTTTATTGATTTCACATTTTTAGTTGAAATTATTTTTCTAAAACTTGGCTTTTACGCGTTAAATTATTATTATTTTTGTTTGATAGGGCCTCCACCTCATCTCATGATATGGTAACTAGTAATTCGTGACATACATAATAATGCTTAAAAGCCAAGTTTTAGGAAAATATTTTTCAACTAAAAATATAAATTACGAGCTGTTCCAGGCGTGCCTTCGGCACGCCCTCTACAACTCGGCCCTCTGGGCAGGTGGCCCTGGCAGGCAGCGTCTTGGAATGTGATTATTAGGCCTGTAATATACATTTGTAATATTTTACCCCCACGCACTCATTTTGGCTAATGATTTTTACAGCATACATTTTATATAGTCTTAAAAACTAACATTACAAAATTTGATCTATATCGGAGAGAGTATTAATTTTTTTCTATAATTCCCCCCCCCCCCCCCCCCTTTCGCCCCCCATACAGTCAATTTTAATAGTTGATTTTTACAGGAATCGTTCCTTAAAGTAATAAAGAATAACTCTACAAAATTTGATCAAGATAGGAGAGAGTTTTAATTTTTTCCCCCACTCACATTTTGGATAGTTGGGAGTCAAATTTAAAAAAATCCTAAAAATTTTTAGATATTTGTATTTAGAATTTTATTAAGTATAAATCAAGTAGATATCTTATCGTTCTTAATTGAAAATGCATAATTAGTGTAAACACATTGCAAAGATATTTTCCCCCTTTTGACCCCTTTAGGGGTCGAATTTCAAATAATCCTGAAATTACTTTTAGATATTTTAATTTAGTATTTTTATAAGTAAAAAGCAAGTAGATATTTTATCGTCCTTAAGAGATATCGCATAATCAGTGAAAACACACTTTGCCTCCGTTTGGCCTCTTAGGGGTCGAATTTCGAAAAATCCTTTCTTAGTGAGCCCCTCATGTCATAGATGTAATATCCTCTCCAAATTTCATGTTTCTATGTCCAGTGGTTCTGGCTGTTTTGATGATGAGTGAGTGAGTGAGTGTATCGGGCAAAGAATTTTATATATATAGATTATTGGTGTAGAATATTGAGGTATTTCGGAAAAATAAGATACGGATGGTTGGTATGTAGTAAAAAAACTTATGTAGTTTTTGTGTGTTTAATGGTGTACATTTGCTTGTATTGTATACCATTGGAAACTGTCTTATGGGGTTTGATCTCACAAAAGTTGTTTTCACCTACGAAAACAATTTTTCAAATTGCAATTATATAAATTTTTAAAAAGGTGGGGGTAATTGGCCTTGACATCTACTTTGAACACTTTTTTCTCTCTCGGTCATTTTTTTTTTTTTAATGATATTGATGTGAGAAGGAGATACTCCAGAAGGTGCATCCCCTAAAGGCCTGTATGGGCTGGCCCCTCAATCGTGAAAAGAACAGAGTAGAAGGAAAAGAAGCCGGGATCACGAGCCAATCCCAGAAACTTAGATACAGTTCAATATCCAATTTACTAAGGTTTTAGGGGCTTCGAGCAGTGGTAAATTCTCCGCGCGATAAATTCTGTTAAATTTATCTCCCACTTATTTTTGATCAACAAATAACATCACAGCTTAGAGATGTTGTCAAAAAGTTGGTTGTATCTTTGTTGATAAAATATGGGGCTCTTTCATTGTACAAAATTATCCACTTTGCATTTTAATATTTCAACTATGCACACTAAAATGTAATAAATCTTAATCAATAGGTGCTGATGAAGGATTGATCTAGTCCGAAACCTTTGCAAGCAAATGTACACCATTAAACACACAAAAACTACATAAGAAGTTTTTTTACTACATACCAACCATCCGTATCTTATTTTTCCGAAATAACTCAATATTCTACACCTATAATAATATATACAAACGGAAACCTTGGCCACAAGATCACTGTGGACCTTTCCACGAGTCTCCATTAACTTATTAAAAATATAAAATCAACAAAAAATATAGAGGGACATGTGAAATGAAAAACATTCGTTTTAATTGAAGTTACTAATATATTCTTGACTCATTTAATAAATTGATGATGTTGAACTTGGCAGCACATTAGATATCACTACTTTTTTTGGAAAACGGATTTTATTAATCGAACTTGGCCTTTTTTTACACAAGTGTTTTTGTTGAGATCATAATTGTCCCCTTCAAAGTACTCCCCAACGACTGCAGCGCACTTATGCCGGTGTTTGATCCAATCCTCGAAACATTTTTTATATTCGATTTTCGGTATATGGCCTTAAGAGCTGTCTGCGATTTTTAAGATTTTAAAAATGAAACCATATTTGCATGAACGAGTTTGTATTCAATTTTTAGTTAAAAACGGTGCGAAAATGTTGAAGAAGTATTAC
This sequence comes from Forficula auricularia, assembly GCA_024734495.1. NCBI lineage: Eukaryota > Metazoa > Arthropoda > Insecta > Dermaptera > Forficulidae > Forficula > Forficula auricularia. The sequence continues at coordinate 36,027,596 of JALMQS010000030.1, read as the reverse complement.
TCTATCGAAAACAAACTTTTATGTGTGGCCCAAGTTTTCGTGAGTCCGTCGAGGATGACGAAAGCAGGGTTTGTTCCATGTCAACTCAACACACCCATTTTACCTCACCACTTTGGATTTTCTTGAAATTTGGTACACTGATGTGCTGTGCTAATATGAATAAAAATACAAAATTTCAAATTTTTATCTTGAATAGTTTTTTTATACGGCCTTGTGAAGTTTTCAAAAAATCTCAAAAAAAACCACGAACAAACAATTTTGAAACTGCTCTAAAAGCTATCTTAATTGAGTTAGAGAGGTGGGACAGGTGTCATTTTGCAGATTTTTTAATGCTCTTTTCAGAGACATACAACATGACATAGGTTGTAATAAAATTTTTTTTTTCAAAATGTAAATTAAATTTTTGATTTTGATTTTTTTAAAAAGTACCACTTTTAAAATTTTCAAAAAAATTCTGTAAATAGATAGTACTTTCATAAACTACTATGCAAAGTATAATGATGGGATGGTAATGGGGTCTATGTTTAAAAAATTTATTACTGACTCTTGTTTTTTCATAAATACCCAGTTTTGACCAAATAATAATGATTTTAATGTAGTGAAACGACATTTTATGAAAAATCACTTGTGTATATTAAACTATGGTTATGAAATAAACACTCTGTGCTAATTAAATAACTCACAAAGAGAAACAAAGAGGTTGTCCTCTGCTTGATGCAAATAAACATACACACATATAATCGAGATGATATATCTGTATATATATTATTTATTTGTTTGAGACTATAGTTTCGAAGACTTGGTCTTGATCATCAGTCTTTCTTCAATTATAAATGTTTTTCATGGGGTCAATATCATATGGATATTGACTGATGATCAAGACCAAGTCTTCGAAACTATAGTCTCAAACAAATAAATAATATATATACAGATATATCATCTCGATATACTATGGTATATGTGTGTATGTTTATTTGCATTAAGCAGAGGACAACCTCTTTGTTTCTCTTTGTGAATCAACAACTCTGCTACTCTCGGCAAAACAAAAACTTTTCAATTAAATTAAATAACTGTTTAATAATAAATTCATGAAACATATATTGTTTTTTTGCGATTTTTTGAAAACTTCACAAGGCCGTATAAAAAAACTATTCAAGATAAAAATTTGAAATTTTGTATTTTCATTCATATTAGCACAATATATCAGTGTACCAAATTTCAGGAAAATCTAAAGTGGTGAGGTTAAATTTTTATTTAAAGTGTGTTGATTCGGCACGGAATGACTCAGCAGTCGACATCGAAAACCGACGAAAACGTCGATTAAATCAAATAAATTATTGCCAAAACTGTAAATTGACCTTTGGAGAGATTGGACATCGATTATGAATCCGTTCAATACATTTTGTTTAATGATTTGGCTTTGAGACGCCAAAAAAAGACCCGATTTGTGGGAACAGCTGCTTTTTGACCGCGATGAAAAGCGAAGAAAAGTAGGTGTCGAAAATGCTGATTTTTGCCACCTGGGTATTCCATTTCTAAGCGTGGAAAATTGGAAAAACTAAAATTATCCGAAAAAATAAATAAGACAGTCCTGTAGAGCAGAAAAGGCACTGTCTAATGAATACAAACCCTTTGCTCAACAACAAACAAATCCTTTAAATAATCCTCTTTGAAAAAAAACCGAACGAACTTATTCCCCAACCTAATATTATATAACATACATAACATAATATATAACATCTCAGATTTCAAATTCATTTGGTGGTCCATATCAGTGTTTGATATAAAAAACGTCATGCGGGTCTAAACGCGAAGTGACGTTGGATTATAGCTAATGGATCATATTTTTTTCATTCTATGATTTTTTCTTCAATGCTAGGCGTAACTCTAGGGTCTGACCTTTCATGGAATGACCATATCTCAACCACTGCTAAAGCTGCAGCGCCCAAGCTTGGTCTTCTATTTAGGTCTAGACGCTGTTATACTCCCAGTCAACTCCTTATGCTGTATAAGGCTCAAATTCGTCCCTGTCTCGAATATGGCTCTCATCTGTGGAGGGGTGCCTCCAAGCATTCTCTTGCCACACTGGATGCAATTCAGAAGCGAGCAATTAAACTAATAGGAGAACCGGCTCTAACCAACTCACTCGACTCCCTGGCTCACCGAAGAACCGTTTCTGCCCTTTCCCTGTACTACAGATACTATCACGGTGTCTGTTCAGTCGAGCTGAAATCAATTATCCCCCCTAATGCCCTCTTTACGCGAAACACGCGGTTTTCTAACGCTCAGCACCCCTTCGCTGTCAAATTGGATAAAAGTCGAACAAGCGCTTTCGCCAACTCTTTTATCCCTTTGACCTCCAGAGACTGGAACTCGCTCCCTGCCACCATCTTTCCCGCGACCTATAACCTTCAGCTATTTAAGACCCGTATCCACAGATACCTTCGACCCCCGCCCAACCCATAAAATTCTTTCTTCTTCTTTTCACGATGGAGGGGCCAACCCAGGCCTTTAGGGGTTGCACCTTTTTTGGTGTAACTCCTTCTCTCATCATTATCATAAAAAAAATTCTCTCTGGTCCAGACTTAAGACTCAGCAGACTCCAATAGCCTCAACCAGCAGTAGTCTCGCGATATATATCTTGTTTAAAAAGCGCGATCAAAACAATTCTCGTTAATATGTTATATTCTTTGATATATTAATGAGAAAATTATAAATTTATTTATCTTCATTATTTCAAGTTAAATTCAGATATTATTTTCACTTAATATTTGACAAAAATCACATGCTTTCGATTCACGATCGAATCAAATACAGTAAACTTATGATTAATTTGAATCAAATTAAAAACAAGTTTGATTTATCTTGATATTTTAAGCGCTATTAATTAATCACTATTAAAAATTAAAAACTAAGTTAATTTTGCTTTAATAAAACTTGTCACTTAATTCTTTTTGTAAATTATACGTAAATGTTATAATAATTTATATTTCTTGTCTTGTTATTTGCCTCTAGTTTGCAAAAGCTGCCTGGTGAAACATCTCGAAGAGAATAACACATGTCCCACTTGCCAAATTGTGATTCATCAATCGCATCCACTGCAATACGTTAGTTTCGATAGGACAATGCAAGATATTGTTTATAAACTTGTTCCAGAACTTCAAGACAGTAAGTTATTAGTTTAATAATTTGTTAAAATATTTAAAAAACAAAATTTTGAATAAATTAGAAATGTATGGACATTTGTTATAAGAGCTTTAGGACAAATTCTTTAAAAGAGGGGATAAAAAGAGTTTTCTAATTATTGGTGCTTATTCTCGGCACCTAGAGTGCCTCTATATATACACATAAGGCTGATGGAATACTAGTATAAAAAACTTGGGGGAGGGGTCATTTTAAGCAAAAAATGTTATCTAATAAAATCACAAGAAGGTGTTTGATTTTTTCTAATTATATGTCAAAAGGGTTATTATCACCCCCTCGAGAATCAAGCCCGAGTTCCAAAATTAGCAATCCGGGTCAAAATGTCTACCCTTTGAGATGAACTTCTCTCTCATAGAGTAATATAGAGTGGAAGGCTCCATAAGAAACCACTGTATTTTAGCCTATACGAGTTACAGAGCTCTCTGGCGAGACCAGGGCGAAACCATTGGGCAATAAAATGGCGGAAACCGCTCTCATCGGGACAAATTTTGGTGACATTATCAATAGTAAAAAATACGCTTATATAGTATATATATTAAATTAGGTTGGAGTTGGTGGTGTTTCACAAGGAGAAAAATTAAAATACAAAAGATTTTTAGTTTACTCTATATATTTCGAGCTCTTAACTCATCGTCAGGAGAACATTGACAGTCAATGTTCTCCTGACGATGAGTTAAGAGCCGAAATATATAGAGTAAACTAAAAAAAATCTTTGTATTTTAATTTTTCTCCTTGTAAACACCACCAACTCCAACCTAATTTAATTTTAACAATGTTTCACTATAAACCAACACCGCGTTCCCTAAATTTTATTAGTATATAAATATAAATAGTATAACATAAAGGGTATGTATCTTTTATCTATGACAAAGGCTTTGAATGTTCTATGATCTTTAGATAGCTCTTAAGAACTAAAAGTTTTCGCCCTGCAGTCGCTAGAGAGCGCTTTTTCGATATACGATAGCCTTCCACTCTATATTACTCTATGCTCTCTCTGACATGAGCTAAATATTTCACTCAAAGATTTAAATCTTAATATATAAAATTTCGAGGTCTAGTGAACAGGGCAGCCCAGAGAAATTTCTGGCCCCTGGGCAAACGAGAGATATTGGTCCCCTTCACCCCTTCTAATCAATAAAGTTCCTTATGTTGGAATAAATGATAAGTATGGTAAATATATTATATATACTATATATACAGTGTGTCAATTTGAAAACTTCCCACCCCTAGTATCGCTAAACTGGCAAATTATTACAAAAATCCCTGAGACACGTCAAATTTGTATTCGAGGGAGAATTTTGACGTATAAATTAGATCGCCCCCCCCCCTCCCAGAGACACCTCCTAAAAAAATCTTAAATGGAAAACGGGGTCAAGTGAGACATCATTTTGAAGGGCTTTTTATTCTCTACTTTTTAGTGTGCCATATTTTAAATTTAAGTGCTGCGTTGTATATTTGTTAGAGACTATGTTTTCGAATGTTTGACCTCCATCATCAGTCTTTGAATTAGAAATATTTTATCTTTTATTTCTCATGGGGTCAATTAACCGATTGGATATAGAAAAATCCAATAACTTGTCACATAACAAACGTTTGTTTCTCTCGTCTTAAACAAATAAATTATATATATTCATATTTGGTCAACAACTCTGCTACTCTCGGCAAAATAAAATCCTTTCAATAGTTCAAATTATTCTTATAATGATATATATTTTAATTTAAGCCAAGGGTTTTTAATATTGACTTTGAATTTTATTTCTACCTGGCCATGAGGATATTAATTTATGATAACAAAAGCCCTGCAAAAGTGATAGTAATTTAATTTTTCTTTTTCCAAACGACTACAATCATACATTTAGATTTCTCTTCTAGAAAACTAAGATTGAGAGGGGCTCGAAGTTATTGTTGTATTTAATTTTATATCATATTAATGTATTATTAATTTTTTAGATGAAATCAAAAGAGAACGAGACTTTTACCGAGTACGAGGTCTTCCTTGTCCTAAAGATATTCCTCAAATTGCTGGAGAATTGGAAGAAGAGAAACCACCAACTGAACCTACAGAATCTGATTATCATCGACAAGATGAACAGGTCATTTTTTTTCTTTTTTTTGAATGATTTTGGAGCAAACTCAACCAAATTTTGTATACATAATCTGTGGGACTCTAGAGAGCTAGAAATGCAAAAACTAACCACCTAAAATGGGGGGGGGGGGTCAAAAAATAAAAATTCTTGCTCTTGGACCAAACTCAACCAAATTTTGTTTACATAATCTGTGGGTCACTAGAAGGCTAGAAATGCAAAAACTGGGTGCGGGGGTGGAGTGGGGGTGGGTTAGGGCATGGAATGCGCGGAGTGGAATGGCGGTGGAGTGAGGGAGTAGGGGGGGGGTGCAAGGTTGGTGGATGGGGGGTTCAGGTGAGGGTCCAGTGGCGTAGTGGGGTGGTACGGGGTGGGGGTGCAGGTTAGAGTGTTGAAGTGGTGGTGTGGGGGCGGGGGTTGGGGTGCTGGGTGGGTTTCATGGAATGTGGTGGGTTGGAGTGGGGGGTGAGGTTGTGATTCGTGGGTTGGGGGCCCGAGGTGGGTGGGATGAGGGTTGGGGTGCTGGGTGGGTTTCGGGGAGTGTGGTGGGTTGGAGTGGGGTGTGAGGTTTGGGTGCTGTGGTATGGGGGCGGGGGTTGGGCACGGGTTCATGGTGTGCGGGGGTAGGGGTGCTGGATGGGTCGGGGGGAGTGTAGTGTGAGGGTGGGATTCGTGGGTTGGGGGTCCAGGGGGTGTGCCCCCTGGCTAGCAAGAGGGCCGCCGAAGGCGGGCCTTACAGCTAGTGTAATATATATTGTTCTAGCGATATGAAACTAACCCAAATATAAATATAAATTTTAGAATATTTCATGTTGTATCTCAAAACATTCGTATGTTAGGACATTTGTATCTCAAGGTACCACTGTATGTTTATATTTATTCATTCTGTAATAGGCGTTTTCTGTTAAATAAAACCTTTATAAAAGGGTTTTCTCGTTCTTTATTCTTACACTTATTTAATATTTAATAAAATTATTGATAATCATGTAGGGGGGGGGGGGGGGGGTAGTTTTTGCATTTTTAAGCTACTGGGACCCATTGATTATGTAGGTATACAAAATTTGGTTGAGTTTGATAAGGACCAAAAATTTCTATAAAAATCGTTTTGTTATTTTTTAACAAATGTAATCAACGCCTACGTCACATCTTATGAAAATTATAATTTTGAAAAAATCTAGCGCACGCACGCTTTCTACTTTCTGCTCTCTCTTTCGCTGGCAAATCAAAATGTTTTTAGTGAGAATTTTTTTTTATATATTTTTCCGTATTTGTTCGTTATTATCTCAGAAAATGTGTTGTAACTATGAATCAAAAGTGTCTCAAAATATGTATTGGTTATTGTTTAATGTTGGTTTAGTTTTTTATAAAAATGGTAAGAACGGTTTCTTAATTATAATTAAATATGTATGTAAACTTTCCGATATCCCCTATAGTGCAATGCTAAAGAGCCCGAAAAACTGGATTTTTGAAATTAAATATCTCCAGAACTGTATTGTTCATCAATTTCGTTTTGCCACCAATCGATGCACAAGTATTTAAATAATAATATATCTAAATTTCAGAAAAATCCTAAGAAAACGCATTTGGCGGAACAACTACCTTAATGAAGTGATGAAAAAGTTTATTTTGAAAGTCCCATTGTGAGAGTTTCAAATGGATGGATGAGATCCCAGCTTTATGTTTAATTATCAAAGTAGAGGTTGAATTATTTATCAATGTGCAATGAATTTGTAATAAACAACAGTTGTTTCTACAGTTTTCTTAAATTGAATCGGTGAGTTGAAAAAGGTACACATTCCAACTTTCGGAAAACTAAAAAAAAACTGATTTTTGAAAAAAATAATTTTTTTACAAAAAAGTTGTCAATGGCAAATTTGTAGATCTCAGTGTGGCAAACAAAATTGCACATATAAACAAATTATTTTAAACATAATTGTTTTTTAAAATCAGTTTTTTTTTTAGTTTTCCGAAAGTTTATGCGCTTGGAATGTGTACCTTTTTCAACTCACCGATTCAATTGTTTTCTTAAATTTGTAACATTATATACCACCTGCACACCATAGTTATTTTAAATCCCTCCCGCATACGCAAACTCTCGTAGTAGACTGAATATTAATTAATAAAACAATATTCATTTTAAGGTAGTTGTTCCGCCAAATGGGTATTCTTAGGATTTTTTTGAAATTTAGACAGATTATTTTTTAAATACTTCTGAATCGATTGGTGGCAAAACGAAATTTATGAACAATATAGTTCCGGAGATATTAAATTTCAAAAATAGAGTTTTTCAGACTCTTATACATTGCACTATACGGGATATCGGAAAATTTACATACATATTTAATTATAATTAAGAAACCCTTCTTACCATTTTTATAAAAAACTAAACCAACATTAAACAATAACTAATACATATTTTAAGACAATTTTGATTCATAGTTACAACACAGTTTCTGAGATAATAATGAATAAATAATTAAAAATGTATAAAAAAAATTTTACACTAAAAACAATTTGGCAACAACGCATTTATTTAACCAGCGAAAGATGTATAAAGCGCGCATGCTCTAGATTTTGGTGGTGCAGGGGTGGTGCGGGGGCCGGTGTGCGGGTGGTGGTGTGGGGTGGTGGTTGGGAGGTGCTGGGTGGAGTTCGGGGGGGTCCAGGGAGCGTGCCCCCTGGCTAGCAAGAAGGCCGCCGAAGGCGGGCCTTGCAGCTAGTCTTTTATAAAACTATCTAGAAACAAAATTGTATCCCAGATTAGTTGAATAGCATGGTACATTCAGAATTTTTTATTTTAATTGAATTTTTATATATTTGTAATTAGATTAACAGATTTTTTAGGAACCGAAGATGGATAAAATTATATTCAAAACACTATCTATGTGTATTATATTAGTTATTAAATCATGAATAGACAGACAGTTCATGATGGTTCTGATTCGCTGACATAATTTTTATAACAGCATCCTCAATTTCAATTTCAATTGTCATTTTCAAGAGAATACTTTTACTCTTATCTGTATTAAAATGTAATGTGTGAGATATCTTTTGTGGGTGAAAATTGAACGACACTGATTACATCTAATAATTGAACTGATTTCATTGGTTCGTATGTTTTGATCATTGAACTAGACGGGCACTGACGATGCTGTTATAAAAATTATGTCAGCGAAACAGAACCATGGACTGTCTGTCTATTTATGATTTAATAAACTAATTATAATACAGATAAGAGTAAATAAATATTTTATTTAATATGGATTTACTATGAGTTAGGGATACTGGGTCACTTATTTCACATTAAAAAAGTGACCCAGTATCCTTAACTCATAGTAAATGCCATATTAAATAAAATATTTATTTACTCTTATCTTTATTAAAGATGTTTCACCTTGCACCAACACCACAATCTCTACTAATTATTATCATTTCCGTCCATAATTTAATTTATAATTTGAAAGTTTATATTGGGAAAATAAGGACAAGTTTTTTATGTGCGACTTTTTTATTTATCCACTAAAAATATAAATCCATATTTATCCAATAAAAAAGTCACACATAAAAAACTTGTCTGTTTGTGTACTGTTTTGAATATAATTTTATCCATCTACGGTTCCTAAAAAATCAGTTAATCTAATTGCAAATAAATAAAATATAAAGGAACTTGCCAAATATAAGTTACACTAATTGAACATTTATGTTCATTAATTCTAGATTTCAAATATTGTTTTGTCTGTCCTATATATGTCTCGTCACAATCTAAGCAATCAATTTTGTAAACTAAATTATTACGATTTAAGAGAGGATTTCTATATTTAATAAGGGTATATCACTCGCATCCATAATAAGTATTATTTAAAACAGGAATAGCAGGGATTTGGACAATAAATAAAAAACAGAGTTTTTATTAAATGGGCGTTAAAAGACGTTTTATTTCGACTTCCTCATTGGCCCATCTTATCACTCTTTGTCAAAAGACAAATTCCACTATGCGACGAAATATCTTTAATCTTTTTTTATTATAACTACAATACATTATTCGCCTCAATTACTCAACAATCTTGAACAATTTTCTCCTTTCAACAATTAAAAAAAATCAAAATTCTTGTAAAAATCCTTTATGTTGTTTTTAATTTTAAACATCATATTTCCAATTTGGGGGGTCAGATAGGCTAGGCGGTAGCATGACAGCGAGCTAACCAGGGGACCCGGGTTCGAATCCGACTCGAGGCATCCAGCTAAAATCTGACCCCGGGAGTAGAGACAAATTTGAAAAATAAATATATAGTATCGTAAAGTGGCTTATGGCTAAAAAGGCCGAAAAGCCCAAAAAAAAAAAAAAAAAAAAAATTTAAACAGACAAAGCCGTTTAAAAATAAAATAAAGTCTGTTTAAAAATAAAAACAACATAAAGGATTTTTACAAGAATTTTGATTTTTTTAATTGTTTTAAAACTCTGTTTTTTATTTATTGTCCAATTCCATGCTATTCCTGTTTCCTGTTTTAATCTATATTTAATTTTGACAAAAGAATGCGAGAGAGAATTGGTTAGTTTAATGGTGGACCGAATATTGTCAACTAATTAGTTTGTCCTCTTTGAGTTGACTGAAGATCTTCAATAGAGTGTGCTAATTTCTATCAACTAATTATATTATGTATGTTTATTTGCATTAAGGTAGTTGTTTCATGACAATACTAGCAAAAAGTTAATGCTAGAGTATATAGAACAGACAATAAGAATTCATAGTTCATAAGCCCAAAACTTATTGCTGTTTATGTACCAATTCTAGCCAATCCCGTGCTCGTTTGACAAATTTGGCACCATTGTAAGAGATTGAATATTTTTATATTAAAATGACAGATAAAATACATTTTAAAAGTCGATTTATTTCTATAAAAATCGTTTTGTTTTTTAACAAATGTAATCAACGCCTACGTTACACCTTATGAAAATTATAATTTTGAAAAAATCTAGCGTATACGCTCTTTATACATCTTTCGCTGGTTAAATAAATGCGCTGTTGCCAAATTGTTTTTAGTGTTAATTTTTTTTTTACATTTTTCATTATTTATTCCTTATTATCTCAGAAACTGTGTTGTAACTATGAATCAAAATTGTCTTAAAATATATATTGGTTATTGTTTAATGTTGGTTTAGTTTTTTATAAAAATGGTAAGAAGGGTTTCTTAATTTTAATTAAATATGTATGTAAATTTCCCGATATCCCGTATAGTGCAATGTTAAAGAGCCTGAAAAACCCGATTTTTGAAATTTAATTTCTCCGGAACTGTATTGTTCATAAATTTTGTTTTGCCACCAAACGATGCAGAAGTATTTAAATAATAATCTGTATAAATTTCAAAAAAATCCTAAGAAAACGCATTTGGCGGAACAACTACCCTAAGCAGAGGACAACCTCTCTATTTATTTCTTTTTAAGAATCAATAACACTGCTACTATCTGCGAGAAACAAATCTTTTCAATGATATATTTATATTTGATTTTCTATTTATTTCAGGTCAATGTTTCCTTTGAGTGTACGAGTGCAAACCTGAAAGCACTTAAACGAAGATTTATTCGATGTTCCGCTCAAGCTACAATAACCCATTTGAAAAAATTTATTGCAAAGAAAGTTCTTACTGGTACTGAAAAATTTAAAGATGTAAGTATTTTGAAAATTTAATTCACAAGAAATAGGTATAAGTATTAAATCTTTTTATTAAAAATCACATTATTTTTACAAATAAATTTTATATTATTGAATGGATTCGAACCCGCGACCTCCCTCTTTAGCGCCCCTCGGCTCAAGCTTGAGTTGTTTACCAAAAAAGAATTTAGTCTTTTTGATTTTAAGTCGATTCTTCCACGTTTTCAATAGAGGTTGCCATTAATAATCAGAACATCAAAAATGGAATGCAATAAGGTTATTCCTCTAGTATTAAATAAGAATCGATCGTTATTTTTGATTTTAAGTCGATTCCTCCATGTCTTCAGCAATGGTTACTAATAATAACCGAAACGTCAAAAATCCAATGTAGAATGGTTATTCCTCGACTATTAAATGAGAATCGATCATTATTTTTGAATTAAAGTCAACATGAACTGCAAATTGCAAATTGCAAGTGATATCTGATTAATAATAAAGGAATAAACATATTAATATTTCAAATGAATTTGGATAAACTTTAGCAACGATCCGTTGCAGTTTATTTAACGGGTTATAGTGGTGTTTCACAAGTAGACGACTGCCTTTTATAAACTCCTGATGATGGGCTAAAAACCCGAAATATGTATATGGTAAAATAAAACTCCAAAAATATAATCAAAGGATTAATATAAAGATTTAAGCATCTTTTTTGAGTTTCTTTTTTGGGTTCGATTCCCAAGGGGACGAAACCCTCTGATATGCAATGTAAAAATATTTCTACTAAAATCTTTGATTTGTTTCCTAAATAAAAATAAATTCACTTTTCATAATTAAAGGAATTTTTTAATTTTTAAAATTTTTATTTTTACTTGTGAAACACCACTATAACCCGTTAAAAAAACTCCTGCGTTTAATATGTTTCCCTATAAACCAACACCGCTTTCCCTAAATGTTATTGATGTTATTTAAACTTACACGGTTCAATTATTTAAAAATTAAAATTAATTATTTCAACATTCGGGGTTCAAATTGCTTGTGTTCATTGCAAGTTTTTTTTTTTGATAGAATTAGCTATATGAGAAATAAAAAAAAATATTTGATTATTAAAACATTTGTATTTTTTGTTTTAGATTGATCTTCTTTGTAATAATGAACTTCTCGGTAAAGATCACACTTTAAAATTTGTCTACGTCACACGTTGGAGGTTTCGGGATCCTCCTTTACGGCTGCAATATCGACCACGAATAGACCTATGAAAAAACCTTTATATATATATAATTGAACCCTCCCCCTCCCCCGAGCCTCCCCCCCATGACCAATTAGCACAATTATTCTTCATTTTTCTATGTAAATTTTATTTTTATTAATGTGATGATCAAATCATTCGTTTTATTTTTTGTTGACTATTATACATTCGAATGAAAATTAATTCGAAAGTTTTTTTTCCCCCGGTGAAAAGAAAATTAATTTAAATTCTCCTATTAAGTACATGTATACTTAATAAGAAAAATAATATTAATAGGAAGAAATTATTTTAAAATAATTTTCTATTTAAATGATGATAGGTTGGATAGTCGAACCTAACTAGAAAATTTCTAATTTCTCAAAAATGACCACTAAAAAAAGTATTTTTTTTTTCAAAAAGTCTTCCCTTCTGATAGTGGGGATTAAATATTTTTTTAACCCTTTGTTAATTTTTTTTTTTATTTAAGGCTAAATTTTCATTTACATTATTATGTATATCGCACTCTCACTGACATTTGGAAAAATCACTTTTTAAGAAAATAGAAACTATTCCCAAAATAATATTTCATTATTCGTGTCCATGATTAATAATTAAAGGAATCTTAGGGAGTTGGACATGACTTTAAATTAAATACAAGTTTTTATTTATTTAAATACGCCAAACGTTTCTTTGCCGTTTTGCAACTTCTTCAGTGGCTCATTTATTAAACTTATTTGTCTGGAGTTTTAACTAAGAGAAAAACCATCTGATAGTACATAATAAATAAAAATTTCTTTGTTCAATTTGATTCTTTTAATTACATTGTTTTAAAAAGGTATGTTTTATATTATTTGATAAAATTGAATGAATTGCAAGGATACTGTTTGAAAATGGTTTTTCTCTTAGTTAAAACTCCAGACAGATAGGTTTAATAAATGAGCCACTGAAGAGGTTGCAAACCAGCAACGAAACGTTTGGCGTATTTAAAAACATGTATTTTTTTACGATATTCGAGCCAATACTATTTAAAAAATTACATTATATTCTTTAAAGTGTTTTTAATGATACATGATTAAATAAATACACATAGATACATCGTCTAATAGTGATAAATCAAAATTTCGAAAAATCGAGATTTTCCACTTGTGTAGTGCGGGTGCGATTTAATAAATTTTCTTAAATAAATTATCTTAATAGCTAATTAAAATATAATATATCTATACATGTTAGATTTTTTCTCAGAGACGTACTGATATATATAAAATTAAGGATTGAATGGAAAGCTGCCTAAGGATAAATAATAAAAAGATAATTCCCAATAAAAGATCACTTCTTTATGACATTTTAGAATCGACGTTTTGGATTATCTTCTCTCCTTCTACGACAGCAGTTTTTCCTAACCTTTTGAGTTTCATTCACCAAGCCATGTATCTTTACCCCATGTTTTAAAAAAATATCTATCCTCGCCCCGTAGAGGAAAAATTGAATCCGTTACCGTCAACATATATTAATTATTCTGATTACCCCCCATGGGGGTAAATACCCCTAGATTAGGAACCACTGTTCCACAGGGTTCCTACATTGGCCCTTTGAATCATCTGTTTATTTATCGCTTGCCTTCCATTCAATCCTCAGTTCTATATATTATTATATATCACAGAAAAAATAACAATATTTAAAAGAAATAGACTAATTATTATTATTTTATTTATTTTTTTTTAATTCAAGATGATTTTTTATTCATTTTGATTATAAAAGAATCTCTTTCTTGATATTTTTGGGATTCTTTTATATAAGACAAATTTTTAGTTATTGAATATCAAATCAAAATAAAAAAAAACTTTTGGCTGACTGTAAAAGATTTGTATAATTTAAAAAAGTGCATCTTCAGCTTAATGTAAATAAGTATTATTTATGTATATATGGCTCATATGTTCATTTGCCAAATAGATTAAACAAAAATTTATAATAAAAATAAATAATATACTTTGTTTATTAAACTTTTTTTTTTTAATATAAATTCAAATAAGGGTTTTGGAGTATATGTTACGGCTAATTTGTGAAATTGCCTATCTCTGTAAATAAATAAATTCATGAATTAAACAAATCGCTTGCCGATTTCCGAAATTAAGAAATAACATTGTCGATTTCAAGTAATAAGCAAAATTTATTTATTATTTTAAACGTTAAAAGTTTTTCTTGAGAATTGGATGGAAGGCAGTCCAGGAATAAATAAAAAATATTATATCAATTAGAGGAGTATTTATTGGAATGTTTTCTTATTATAATTCTTTTTGAAACCGACTTTTTGGAGGATCTTGCCTCCTTCTTCACAGTTCAAAAGGGTCAATGAGGGAAGTCAATAGTCAGTTTTTAACCTGTAAACTCCTGATGATGGACTAATAATCCGAAATATATTGAGTTTGTATAAACCTCTTTGAGTTTTATTTCATTCACTGTGAAACTACACACCCTTTACTCTATTAACTAACATCATGTTTCACCTAAAACCTACACCACTTTCCATAAGTAAAAAAGGGAAGTATATAATGGTATTTTTCCTTACTGTATCCTCTTTCAGTACCTGTTGGTATATAGGTAAACACTATCCTACTATTGATGATGGAAAGTTTAAAAATATTCTCTCTAGAACAACGAGCACTGAAAGAGGAGAGATATCCTTCCTTCATTGACCCTTTTGAACCCTAAAGGAGGTCCGATCCTCCGAAACGTCGGTTTCAAAAAGAATTATAAAAGGAAAACATTCCAATAAATACTCCATTATTTGAAATAATCTTTTTTTATTTATTCCTCAATTGCCTTCCATCCAATCCTCAGCAATTATTTTAAACATATGTCAACTTATTGATAAACCACATAATATATTTAACTGTCACCACAAAAAAAAAATGAAAAAGTAATTTTTAGTAAATATATAATAATTTCAATAATTTTTGTAAACAAAGGTTTTATTTTATAAATAAAAATCACATATAATTTATATTATTCACTTTTATTTAGTTTAAATAAATAAAATATAAATAGTTTGATTTCTCTACATAAAACTACCGTTAGATCGATATCGGCAAGCGATTTGCTTAATTCATGAATTCGTCAAAATGTTGCCTATTTACAAAATTAGACAACTTCACCAATTAGGCGTAATATATCCATTAGATCAATGGTTCTGGATCGCGACCCATCTAAAAAAAATTCAAAGTTCGCGACCCACCTTATACAATACTCTGATCAAAAAGTACTCGGAATTTGTCAATAAAACGAACCGCGCTTGAGATATTGTCAAAATAGTTTTGCGACTATCGGCCTATCAGTTTCAAGGCCCACACCATAGAGTAATATAGAGTGGAAGGCTACCGTATATCGAAAAAGTGCTCTCTAGCGACTGCAGGGCGAAAACTCATAGTTCTTAAGAGATATCCAAAGATCATAGAACATTCAAAGCCTTTGTCATAGATAAAAGATACATACCTTTTATGTTATATATATATATATAAGCGTATTTTTTATTCTTTAGAATCTCACCAAAATTTGTCCCGAAGAGAGCGGTTTCAGCCATTTTATTGCTCAATGGTTTCGCCCTGGTCTCGCCAGAGAGCTCTGTAACTCGTATACGCTAAAATACATTGGCTCCTTATGGAGCCTTCCACTCATAGACAAAAGGAAAATAGATAGGCGACTCGGCCGCCATTTTGTTTTTGTTTTGCACACTGTCCATAAAGGGCTAGCGCTAAGGTCGAGGTAGGCAGAAGCGAGCTCAATTTGATTTTGTTGTAAACGGGAATATTAAAAATAAAAAAATGGATGAATTTAAAAAAAATCGGGTTTGGTGAAATGTTTTTTTTTTGCTTTATCGGATTCAACCATTAGCGATACTATATATTTTAGTTTATTTTCAAATATGTAGGGATCAGACTAAAATAGGATTGCCGAGAGTGGGTCTTGAACCTGGGCTAGCTTGATTACGAGGCATGTACTTAACCCACTCGACTATTAGTGAAATTTCATTAAATATATGAAATTTAATAATAACATCTAATACGTCTTCGGATGCCTCAAGAAATACTTTATATAACACAAAAATATTTACAATTGCTATAATACTTATATTGAAATGAAAATTTAATATTCAATTCAATTAAGTTTGATTTTTCTAAACAGGAGATGAAAAACTTAATTAAATCTATCTATCTACTCTTATTAAACGAGCACAAATTGTATATATATATATATATTTGTATTAGATGAAGGAGGAGGTATCAGCCAAAGATGGAATCAAGATGGCCAAATAAATTCAGGCCGAAACGTTTTATTAAAGGTGTTTTATTGAACCCAGTGATTCCATCTTTGACTGATACCTCCTCCTTCATCTAATACAGTTTCATCACAGCCACGAACTCTAACAATATATATATATATATTTGTTTGTATATATATATTTAGTACCTGGCCACCGAGCGATGCTCATTTAATAATATAAGATTTATATATTTGTATCTTTGTTCTATTTTCAAAACGGCTCCACCGATTTTGATGAAACAAACTCTATTAATAAGTTTTGAGGATGAGAAAGCGATCTGGCTTGGCCTGGACCTCGACAAATCTCATCATAATTGATCTTTTCTCAATTAAAGTAATTATTAATAGATGAAAATCTCAATAAAAAAGTTTGTTTACATTTTATTACAATTATCTTTTATTTATTAATTGTTTTTTTAATTTTAAAATTAAATTATTATTTATTATTTATTTAATTTATTAAAAAACTCGATAGATTGTTATTTAATTAAAAAAAAATTATACGGAATTTAATTATATTTCTATATTTACATAATCTGTCAGAGTGGTAAACTAGGGAGTGAACGCCCCCTGGATAGCCTAGTGGCAATAGAGGCAAGTTCAACAGTAACGCCAAGCACATGGTGGCCAGTGTTGTAAACTGAGGAGTGAACACCCCCTGGCTACCGTATATCGAAAAAGCGCTCTCTAGCGACTGCAGGGCGAAAACTCATAGTTCTTAAGAGATATCCAAAGATCATAGAACATTCAAAGCCTTTGTCATAGATAAAAGATACATACCCTTTATGTTATATATATATATATATAAGCGTATTTTTTATTCTTGATAATGTCACCAAAATTTGCCCCGAAGAGAGCGGTTTCCGCCATTTTATTGCTCAATGGTTTCGACCTTATCTCGCCAGAGAGCTCTGTAACTCGTATACGCTAAAATACATTGGCTCCTTATGGAGCCTTCCACTCTATATTACTCTATGGCCCACACCTAATATCCGTTCACGACCCACAGTTTGGGAACCACTTCATTAGAATACAGTGCATCGCAACGAGGTGTAATTACTTTCATAAAACATAATTTCTACATAGTTATTTTTTGGCAAATTTCAAATTTTATTTTCTGTATTAGAATTAAGTAATCGTTTTGGCTTGAACAACTGGAACAACTCATATATAAATTATATACATATATGCAAATATTTCAAAAAAATTTATTGATTGTTTTATAAATTTAATTAAACACAATTCTTAAAAAAAAAGATCAATTTTCAAACGTTTCAGGAGAATTTTTTTCTTTATCAATGGAATTTCAAATAGTTAAAAAAGAAAAAAAAGTTGCTTTATCTAATAAATATAATGCAAAAAGCAACACTAAAGAAATTAAATATTTACAAAATTTCCATTGATAAAAAGAGAATTTTTTCTGAAACGTTTGGATTTCAAATAAACGTTTTAAGATTTTTTTTTAATAAAAAATTGTATTTATTTGAAATATTTACATATATGTATGCTTATAATAATATAATGTATTAATAATAAAATGTTTCACCTAGAACCAACTCCTTAAAAGTTATATAATATATTGATTAAATTTTTATAATTTTATATATAATTATTTTTTAAAAACAATCGATGAATAGATTAATATTGAACGTAAAACGTTTCGGAAAATTTTTTTTATATAACGCCAATTTTTCATAAATGATAAAATATAAACATAATTTTTCTCAATGAATAAAAAAAAAAACAATTTTCCCGAAACGTTTGGTGAACAATCTTGGGTTTAGCTAGAAATTCTATGCCCAAAATTGCCCCCCCCCCCTGTCTACATTAATTAAAATTAAACAATTTTAATCAAAATGACTTAATTCACATTTGATAATTAAGTAAAAGTAAAAATATATTGTGATTTTATTTAAAGACAAGATGAATATTTATAATATATTTTTATTTAAATAATGTAAGGCCCCTCGAAACCACAGGACTATGTGGATAGCTCCTAGGATTTATTACATCTTTTACTGATTGTTTTTCAAAATAAGATTGGAGTAATTTTTGGAGACGGACTGATAAGTGAAGTTGAGTGGATATTGATGAGCCAGTCCAAAAAAAGAAGATAATTTATACTATCGTTTTATTTTTATTCATAAACCGACTTTTCGGAACCTATTCCCTCCTTCTTCAGAATTTTGAAAAGTCAATGAAGGAAATCCAATGCCACATTTTCCCCTCTGTCTATTCTTTCAGTGGCAGTAATAATAATATATATTGTATATCATTCTCAGCAGAATTATAATGTAGTAATCTTCTGCTGAGAATGAAATACAATATATTATTGTTACTGCCACTGAAAGAATAGACAGAGTGGAAAATGTGGCATTGGATTTCCTTCACTGAGTTTTCAAAACCCTGAATAAGGAGGGAATATAAATAAAAAGATAGTATAAATCATAGATAAAAGAAAAATAGATAGGCGACTCGGCAGCCATTTCGTTTTTTGTTTTTCTTTTGCACACTGTCCACAAAGGGCTAGCGCTAAGGTCGAGGTAGGCAGAAGCGCGCTCAATTTGATTTTGTTTAAACGAGAATATTAAAAATAAATAAGTGGATGAATTTAAAAAAAATCGGGCTTGGTGAAATGTTTTTTTTTTTTTTTTTTTTTTTTGGCTTTATCGGATTCAACCATTAGCGATACTATATATTTCAGTTTATTTTCAAATATGTAGGGATCAGACTAAAATAGGATTGCCGAGAGTGGGGCTAGCTTGATTACGAGGCATGTACTTTACCCATTCGACTATTAGTGAAATATCATTAAATATATGAAATTTGATAATAACATCTTATACGTCTTCGGATGCCTCAAGAAATACTTTATATAACACAAAATTATTTACAATTGCTATAATACTTATATTGAAATGAAAATTTAATATTCAATTCAATTAAGTTTGATTTTTCTAAACATGAGATGAAAAACTTAATTATATCTATCTATCTACTCTTATTAAACGAGCACAAATTATATATATATATATATAATTGTTTGTATATATATTTAGTACCTGGCCACCGAGCGATGCTCATTTAATAATATAAGATTTATATATTTGTATCTTTGTTCTATTTTTAAAACGTCTCTACCGATTTTGATGGAACAAACTCTATATCTTTTATTTATTAATTAGTTTTTTAATTTTAAAATTAAATTATTATTTATTATTTATTTAATTTATTAAAAAACTCGATAGATTGTTATTTAATTAAAAAAAAATTATACGGAATTTAATTATATTTCTATATACACATAATCTGTCAGAGGGGTAAACTAGGGGGTGAATGCCCCCTGGATAGCCTAGAGGCACTAGAGGCAAGTTCGACAGTAGCGCCAAGCGCATGGTGCCCAGTGTTGTAAACTGAGGAGTGAACACCCCCTGGTATAAATTATCTTCTTTTTGGACTGCCTCATCAATATCCAGTCAGATTTTTCAAAATAATTGTATTTATTTCTTATGTATGTATTTTTAATTTACATTAAGCAAGTGAGCTATTCGTTATATCTATATATATAGATATAAATTTAGAAAAATTTTCATAATAAATAAATCAAATTTTCTCTTTATTATTATTATTATTATGACTTGTCTAGTCAGTGAATTTTTACTTTATACTTAAAAGGATTTTCCATTCGAAATTTATTTTGTTCAAATTCAACGAAACATTGAAATTATATATAATTTTTTTTTTCTTATCAAACAAAATTATTTGGGGGCGGACAGGTGGTTGATTTGGTTTGCGCCCTTTTGCTGTTTATAATGTATATATAATATATCTAAACAAACATTGCCCGCCTTTCACCCTCTCGTCCATTTAGCCTTCAACGAGGGGTGAACCGCGATTGGAATTAGGTGTACACCGTCTTTGGAATTATTTTGAATGTACTTTAGAATTCATTAGATAATCTATTGTCTTCTACTTGGAAATGAAAGTGGAAGTAGGTGTACACAATATTAGGTCGCGGTTCACTCCTCGGCCTTCAATGTTTTAACAATCTAAGAAATTTTTTCTTTTTTTTCAAATAAAGGGTTGTATTATTTATTTTTTATATATACATTTTTTGTATTTTTTTTTAATATAAAAAATTAAACAATTATGTAATGCTTTTTTTTCTAATATTACTTATATCTTTTTTATACTAAAATCTTCCAGTCGTCATATTGAAAAAAAGAAAATTTTGTTTTTTTTGAATTTTAAAATATAATAAAATAGGACGTTTCGTTTACCTTGAACTCTATTTTTTGGTTCCTTTTGTTATTATTTTAAAATTAATTAATTGGACGTTTCGGACACCTTAGAGTGTTCATTTTCAGCACCATATATAATATATAAAGGGTGTTTTTTTAGAGGTTCACAACATTAAATTAAAATAAAACAAAGAAAAATATTTTTAATACCAATGAAACTGGCTTTATTGGAAAGATAATTTTATGCCATTAATGTTTGAATATGATTTCGGCCATGTGGCCGCTGCGGCTGGCGCAATCTGGATTTCCAATTTTGACACACTTTTCGCAGCAATTGCGGCCGTATTTCGCCAATAACTTGCCGAATGCTGTGTTCCAAGTGTTCAATCGTCTCTGGTTTTACGGTGTAGAGTGAAGATATGGTAAATAACATGTCAAGTTTCTTGTCTAGGCCGATAAACCAGAGACGATTGAACACTTGGAACACAACATTCGGCAAATTATTGGCGAAATACGGCCGCAATTGCTGCGAAAATTGTGTCAAAATTGGAAATCCTGATTGCACCAGCCGCGGCGCCCACATGGCCGAAATCATATTCAAATATTAATGGCATAAAATTATATTTCCAATAAAGCCAGTTTCATTGATATTAAAAATATTTTTCTTTGTTTTATTTTAATTTAAATTTGTGAAACTCTTAAAAAAAACACCCTTTATAAATATATATTTTTAACCGACTTCAAAAAAGGAGGAGGTTCTCAATTCGATTGAATTTTATTTTATATATACAGTGGGTGCCCAAATTATTATACCCTAATGATTTTTATCAAGTAAATTTATTTTATTCAAACTTTTCAAAAACTCTAGTAGTAATCTAGTCTAATCCCTTTTGTACTCGCCTGGCAACTCGCCAGACCTCAACCCGATCGAAAATGTATGGGCGGCCCTAAAAAAAGAAATTTCCAAATATAAAATAATTACTAAGAAAAGGAACTTGATAGATTAATAGAGTAAAGGGTGTAGTTTCACAGTGAATGAAATAAAACTCAAAGAGGTTTATACAAACTCAATATATTTCGGATTATTAGTCCATCATCAGGAGTTTACAGGTTAAAACTGACTTATTGAGTTTGTATAAACCTCTTTGAGTTTTATTTCATTCACTGTGAAACTACACACCCTTTACTTAATTAATATCATGTTTCACCTAAAACCTACACCACTTTCTCTAAGTAAAAAACGAACTTGATAGAAATTATTATTAAAGCATATGGCACAATATACCTGCACTTGAAGAAATAGCTAAAAATGCATTGTCGAAGCGCATACAAAATGTGATTGCTCGAAAAAAATTGAAATTGTATTTGTATTAATGAATTTTATTGTCCTAAGCTAATAAAACCTATAGAGATAACAATTTGAAACGATATTATGAGTTTAATTAATAGTAAGCTAAACCCTTAAAATGGTATGAAAGATATAATTTTTCAAATGAGTATAATAATTTGGCCACTCTCTGTATATATATTATATGATGGTGAAAATGGACCCTTGAAGGTGTCCGAAACGTCCAATTAATTAATTTTATAATATATATAATATATACCATGGTATATGTATGTAAATATAAAGGAAATAATATTTTCATTAATTTTGGGAAAAGGATCATGAAGACCTTTTGAATTAATAATTTGAAATAAATAAATAATCAACAAAAAAATAAATTAAAAAAATTTTATCATTTCATTATTATTATTATTATTAAAAGGTTGTGACCTCTGTTTTAATTCAATTTAAGTTTATTTTTATTTACAACTGCACCTATATACTTATTATAAATATAAATATATATTATATATTATAAATATATATATATATATATATATATATATATATATTATCATTATTATAAATACCTCAATGTGCTTGATCTGATCAGATCTAAATTATTGTGTAAAAATAAAATTAAGAAAAAAATTTTCTATGTCATAATACAAAATTTAAATTATACCTAATATTATTATTATTATTATTATTATTTTTGAATGAAATATTATATTAATATTTTAAGAAAAAAAAAAAACAGAAAAAACATTGTATTTATCTATTATTATTTATTTTTTTTATTTTTGAATTAATAAAATTCTAAATTGTTTTTTGTAATAAATTTAATTGATTTTGTTTTGCCGAGAGTAGCAAAGTTGTTGATTTATTAACAACGTTCCCTAATAAATCGATTTTCTTGCAATCCTTTTAAAACTTTGAATACACATATTTATAAGTGTCCTTTATACGTAGAAATTTTTTTCAATAGTCCTTGCGGCACTAAATTTGTAAATATTGACCATTGAAATTTGCATATTTAACACGGGAACCCTATCCCAATTGATGTTAAAGCGACTTTTTCATTAAATAACAATCGTAATTTTCTTGAAATTCTTTTGAAAAACTGAGAATCATTAACTGAAGATATAACAAATATTTTTCTGTTAAAATAATTGTATCAAGCGGTATTTGTTTTGTATGAAAAATGTTAAAAGTTATATACTTTTGATGGTTTTCATTTTTCTCTCATGGCATAGCAAGTGAGAGATGGTGACTTGGCAACGTCACACTAAAATCACTCAATTTTTCCATATCTAAAAACTTTTGCAGTTGGGGCATTTGAGATTTTTAGCTAATTCTCTCAACCTAACTATAGTGTTCTCATTTGGAATTTCGCATTGAGCTCTTTCATAAAGTGTTTTTTTTTAATTTTTTGTCTTTTAAGGTAAGAATGCAATGTTGCCCGATCCAAGAAACGACGCAGTGAAAATATGTTTGCCTTTCACAAAATTTGGTAACGCACAGACTAACAGACATTTTGACAAAACAGTTATTATCTCGAAAAATGTAATTTTTTCACTGTTCATTAATTAGAGCTTTTTTGTAGACCGAAATGCCATGGTTTCGCCCAATTTTTTTATCAAAATAGTTTCAGCTCTTTTTGAGATATTTCGAAAAACAGAAGCAACGTTCCATATACAAAATTTGGTTGAGTTTGGTCGAAAGGGCTAGAATTTTCATTTTTGACCCCCCCCCTATTTTTTGTCTGATAATGTTTAAAATACATTTAAAAAAAATTCATTTATTTTCTTTTCAAAAATATATTCAGTTTCTTTTTAGTTAATATTTTTCAATTTTTTTATACCTCTTCCAAATGTGGTAGATCTTTATGCCACACCCTGTACTTTTTAAAATCAGTATTATTCAAGTGGGTTCAAGAGCCGCACGAGATTGACTAAAGAGCCGCATGCGGCTCGCGAGCCACGTTGTGGCCACCTCTGCAATAGATCATCTAATGAATTCCAAATGATTCCAAAGACGGTGTACACTTAATTCCAATCGCGGTTCACCCCTCGGAAGAGACTATTATGAAATTAGCAACGTCAATAATTGCAATTTGAATTCTCCCTTCCCCCACTCCTGTGGTCATAGTCCACCATCAGGAAGGTCAGTTCTCTTTTCTCTATCTGATTTGACTTTTCATTCTATGGCCAACAAAATTTGCTTTTCCAATTGACAATTTTGGTTTTTTCCAATCGTAAAAAAAAATCTTCAGAATAATATTTCAAGCAAACCCTTTATTTAGGATACTAATTTCTTCTTAATCTGGTAAGTACTTTTATAAAATATATTATTTAATTAAAAAAAGAATTTACATTTTAGAGACAATGTGATCTTAGTGAAAAATTATCTTAATGATAATTATGTATATATTGCATGTCAGAGGGTCTCATCCCCTTATTATTTAATTATATTTTAATTATATATATACCAGTTATACCAAAAAAACTAAACAATTTTAGATTAAATTAAATTTTTGATTGATTAATTCAGGATAAGTTGAAAAATTCCAGTATAATACAAATTTAAAATTAATATTCCCTATAAAATAGGAACTAGGATTTTTTTACATTAAATTAAAAAAAAGAGCATAAATTTTTTAAAAATAATTTTCCATTAGTAACGTAATCACAAAAATAAAATATTTTTTAACCTATTGATCAAGTAACAATTTTATTATTATTAATATTATTATTTATACTTGAGATGAAATCGTAGGAATTTGGACAAAGTTGATTAAATTAAAAACAGAGTTTTCTCATTCAATATACCTGACGTTTCATCAATTTATTTATAACTTCTTCAGGGGCTTATTGTAAAACTCAATTGTCTAATTTCCCCGTAACTAGGAGAAAAACATATTAGTCAATTCTTTCTTTTTAAAAAGAATACATCAATAGGGACCGTGCGTTAAACATAGAGGCAACACTACTGCTCTCTTGTGTTTATTTATTTAAATAATTTGGGGAATTGGGGCAAATATTGTATTATAGTATATATCATAGATAAAAGAGTGAATGGGCCGTGAGTGTGTATCTTTGTCTTGGACGTTTAATAAATCATCCCCCGAAGCTTATATTTTCGTCGCCAGTTGGCGCTAAATTCGTGACGCACGGTTCCTATTGAAAGTACAAAAACTATTGATGTATTGTTTTTAAAAAAAATAATATTTTTCTCCTAGTTACGGGGAAATCAAACAATTGAGTTGTACAAAAAACCGCTGAAGAAGCTATAAATAAATTGACGAAACGTCCGGATATTGAATGAAGAAACTCTGTTTTTAATTTAATTTTCTTTATCAAACTTTCCTATACAATTCCATCTAAATAATTCAATTATGGATTCGATCAGTGAACCATTAATTATTATTTATGAAATTCATGGAATTATTATAAATAAACTAATCTCTAATTAAAAAATTTATTATCAGAACTGATGATTCATAAGTAGAAATCATATATGTTGTCCTCTGGTTGATGGAAATCAAATGAATATATTTATAGTGAAAACAAAGATTTAAGTATCTTTTTGGGTGTCTTTTTTTGAAAAAAGATGGAAATTATTTAAAAAATCAACCCAGTATATAATATTATTAAATGAATTTAACTTTAAAGGACATCATAGATATTAGAGAAATATTTTTACATTGCATATCAGAGAGGTTCGTCCCCTTAGGAATCGAACCCACTGGCCCGGCAAGCTTAGTTAGCGCTTGGGTTCGATTCCTAAGGGGACGAACCTCTCTGATATGCAATGTAAAAATATTTCTCTAATATCTATGATGTCCTTTAAAGTTAAATTCATTTAAGAATATATTTATATTCAATACCAAGGGCGGATCCAGGGGGGGGGGGGGCGGAGGGGGCGACCCCCTCCAATACAGGCCCGTGCCTGGCGGGAGTGCAACACGTGCGTCGCACGCAGAGGCCAAAAAACGGCGGCCAAATCGATAGGGAATTTATAACAATTTTTTATTTTATTTTAATGAACTTAAAATATGAGATATGAAATTTAAAAAAAAAAAACTAAAAAAAAACATTTATTTTTAAAAAAATTTTAAAATTGAAAATAAATTTCTATGTGTGTGTTGGGGGGGGGGCGGCGTCTCTGCCCCCCCCCCCCTCCCTCCGTTTGGACAATTCGGTCGCGACACACTTATATACGACAGATCTTATATACATCGGGCACCTTATATACATTCTCCCCCCCCCCCCATAAAAAATTCCTGGATCCGCCCTTGTTCAATACCTAATCAAATCAAAAGTATCATCCGATTAATAATTTAGAGGCCCAAAACTCCCCTCCCCGGACCAGAAATTTTCTCTTCACATCCCTGTATATATATAAATATATTAGGTATTACAATTTTGAACTACTATTTTTCTTTTTTGACTATAAAATATATAAATATTTACGTTAAGGTACATAGTTGTTTCACCATATGGAATTTCCTAGGATTTTTTGAAATTTAGACAGATTATTATTATTTAAAATACTTGTGCATCGATTGGTGGCAAAACGAAATTTTTGAACAATATAGTACCGGAGATATTAAATTTCAAAGTCGGTGTACACCTAATTCCATTCGTGGTTCACCCCTCTACAATAACTAATACATTTTTATTTGACCATACAGGGTATGGTCAAGTATTGTAATAGTGAATGGAAAAAGTGTTTTTTTTCCTTCTTTTTTTTCGAAATATCTCAAAAACGGCTCAAACTATTTTGATTAAAAAAATTGAGCGAAACCATAGCATTTCGCTCTACAAAAAAGCTCTAATAAGTGAACATCGAAAAAATTATATTTTTCGAGATAATAATTATTTTATCAAAATGTCTGTTAGTCTGGTTGGGTGTCTGTTAGTCTGTGCGTTACCAAATCTTTGTGGAGCTAGCTCAAAAACTAGTGTGAATACCGAAACCAAATTTTACGCGTAGTTTTGGTCTATTGAGATTAAGAGTTGATTAGATTTTGGTGGGTATCGAACAAAAATTAAGGGGGGTGAGGGGGGGGGGGTTAAAATTAAAAATCTAGTCAGTTTGAGCAAACTCAACCAAATTTTTATATACATAATCATTGGGAACCCAGAAGTCTAAAAATCAAAAACTAACCGCCCAAAATGGGGGGGGGGGGGGGTGTAGGATCAAAAAATGAAAATCTTGTCCATTTACCAAACTCAAACAAATTTTATATACACAATCAGTGGAACACCAGAAGTATAACAATGCAAAAACTAACCACCCCCCCTACATGATTATAAATAATTTTAGGGGCCAGGTTGTATGGTAAAGTCAAGTGGATGGCCACATCATAACACGTCAGCTTATTTAAGAAAATTTTAATTCATAGTTACAACACAGTTTCTGAGATAATAAGGAATAAATAATGAAAAATGTATAAGGGAAAATTTACAGTAAAAACAAGCTGGCAACAATGCATTTATTTAACCTAAAAACTGGGTTAACTTTAGTACTTTTTTGACGTTTTTTTGATTCATCCATTGTCTCAACATCTTTCAATCGCTCAATAAGAACTTTTTGTTTTTTAAATCTCCCTTTTTAATGTACTTTATCTGACATTTCTATGATAAAATATATACAAACTCGGACAGTGTTGCCAGATTTGTCAGCTTGAGGTTATGAATTATGAACCCTTATTGTCTGTTCTATATACTCTAGCATTAACTTTTGGCTAGTATTGTCCCGAAACAACTACTTTAAATAATTCTTTTTCAAAAATATATCTGATAAATGTTAAACTAAATAAACTTATGTGGCCATCCACATGACTTTACCATACACCTGCCCCCTCTCTTATATTTAATATTGTATTAAAACAATTTTTAATTATTCCCCCCCCCCCACCCTCTCTTTAATTTTGGGTTCATTATCAATTAATACTATTTTCTTTTAATTATTATGAGACTATTTTATTAGAAATATCAGCTTTCTTCGATTTTTGTTTGAAAATATTTTTAACCCCCCCCCCCCCCCCCTTTGATTTTTGGTCTCTATCAATTTCGTAGAAATTGATTAAAGAGTCTACAACATAATAATACAGTAGAACTTCGATAATCCGGCACACTTGGGGACCTGCCAATGCCGATTAACCAAATTTGCCGGATTGTTGAGGTCTTTAAAAAAAACTTACTTGAACAAGGAAATATGTCATTAATAATAATTTAAAGAGCAAAAACGTGTACTTTATTTACAAACTAACATAAGGTATAAAGAGTAAATGTGTATTTCACTTTAAATGAGTCTTGATGGACACTTTGGCTGAAATTTCAATGTTCAATCACCGAGGGGTGAACTGCGACCTAAAATCGTGTACATCTACTTCCACTTCCACTTTCATTTCCAAGTAGAAGACAATAGATTATCCAATGAATTCCAAAGTATTCCAAATAATTCCAAAGTAATTCCAAAGTAATTCCAAATAATTCCAAAGTAATTTCAAATAATTCCAAAAACGATGTACCTACACCTAATTCCAATAGCGGTTCACCTCTCGTCGTGCACTGATCAAACACTAAATCCTTCAAATTTCGTTAAGAAATCGATTTTTGACCCATGCCGGACAATCGAGTGCCAGATTACCGAGATTCTACTGTATACTGTATATTATTGATATATATATAATGTGCAGCATTACTCTGCGCTGCACATACCTAGAAAAAACCCTGGTTACTAGAACCAGGCCACTCACAAAGCAAACTGTACATGGGTATATTTAATAGTTTCTTAGATATGGCTAGAAAGAACGAATCCACCTCCACGCGGTGTACACGGGCAATGCCTTTGGGGATTAATTAATCGTCAAAATTAGCTAACGGATTCTTAATAACCCTCCAATGTTAGTTAAATTCAATTCAGGGACAGGGGTTAGTGATGAGCCTTTGGGCTTGAGTGAATGTATATTGATATTTTTATTTTTTTAACTCCCCCCCCTCTAATCTTGTCCTCCGAAAAAAATAAAAACTCTCTTTTTTATTATAGGTTCATTTTAAATATATTATATTTCATTTTTCTTATATTTCTAGTTTGAAAATCTTATAATTTTAATTTTTAAACCTCCCCCCTGCCCCCTTAATTTTAAATTCGATTTCAACCAAAATCTAATCAGCTCTTAATCTCAATGCACCAAAACTACATGTGACATTTGGTTTTGATATTCACACTAGTTTTTCGAGCTAGCTTGTCGACAAAAATTTGGTAACGTACTAACGGACCTATTAACAGACATTTTGACAAAATAATTAATATCTTGAAAAATATAATTTTCTCCATGTTCAATTATCAGGGGCTTTTTGTATACGGAAATGCCATAGTCCAATTTTTTTAATCAAAATAGTTTAAGTTGTTTTTGAGATATTTCGAAAAAACGAATAAAAAAACAACACTTTTTCCATTTACTATTACAATACTTGACCATACTCTATATGGTAACATAAAATATAAAATGATTTTTCTTAACTAAGTATATTTTTTATTTGTATTCGAGGTATTTTTTTCAATTTAATAGAAAAAATGTCTATTTTTGATAAATTTATTATTATTAATATAGACTTGGTTTTTCTCTCTCCGATTGGATTGTTTTATAAATATTTATTTATTTATTTATTATCTAAATTAGTTTTTAAGTTTAGGTATTTATTAATATTGACATTTTTTTTTTATAGATATTTTTGAAGAAGAATAAAATCCGCTCGAAATGGACGCAGGTAATTTTTTGATTAATTTAATCTCGTCCACTATTTTTGACCATTATGTTGTAAATTGATATTAAAAAAAAACAATCCAGGATTACTATTACATTTAAATATCGCTCAAAAATGTCAAACATAAAAATTAGTAGAAAAATCTTGGAAATATTTGAGAAAAATTTAAAAATAAACTATTTTCAGCTGAAATTTTCAGGGAGTATTTTTTTTTTAATATAGAAAAAAATTGATTTTTTCACAATTATTAGATTTTTATTTTTTTATTTTTTTTTTTTGTAGAGATTTTTTAAAATACGAAATTAGAACAAATTTTCAGTTTAGTCTTTTAAAAGAAAAATAATAGCCTGTCTAAACAGGTCAACCTAATAGAATAAAAGAATGTAAAACTCAAATTGATATATTCCAAAATATTTGTTACTGAATAGAATTTAGAAAAAAAAAATAATAATAATAATAATTTTAAAAATATTCGAAATCTTAAATAACAAAAATTCAATTAGGGGGCATTCATAAAATACGTCAGGAAAAATTTCCCCTTTTTGGACCCCCTCCCATTTGTCTCGCTGCGTCACATTTTCTGGGATCCCACTAACAAATATAACGTCATAACAGCTAGACCCCCCCCCCCGACCTATAAACGAATTGTTGCTGACAAGTTAAGAAAAAAAAATTAAGTGCGAACGTCACGTTTTCTTAGACCCCCCCCCCCCACCCCTTTTTGTCACATTTTATCACGCTAAGCTAAAGTGACCAGATGTCTTACAATGGATTGTGGGACATGAACCTGTATGAATATAATTATATTTTAAAGTACTTTACTCTAGAGTAAGATGGTACTTTTTTTAATTTTTTAAATTCTTTAAAATTTATTCATTTGAAAGTTTTAATATAGCTCATTTAGCCTTGCTTAAGTAAGAATGGATAGGCTTCTCTCTGTGAAATGCTAAAAATTTGGGAGGAATTTTTATGAGTAACCATAGCAACTGCGTTGTTTTCTTATCCGTTACCTTTGCTGAAGACAGAGAAATCAACTTTAAACCAAAAATAGCGATTGATTCTCATCTAGTACTTGAGGAATAATCATTCTATATTGGATTTTTGACGTTTCGGTTTTTATTAGTAACCATTGCTGAAGACATAGAGAAATCGACTTTAAACCAAAAATAGCGATTGATTCTCATCTAGTACTTGAGGAATAATCATTCTATATTGGATTTTTGACGTTTCGGTTTTTATTAGTAACCATTGCTGAAGACATAGAGAAATCGATTTTAAACCAAAAATAGCGATTGATTCTCATCTAGTACTTGAGGAATAATCATTCTATATTGGATTTTTGACGTTTCGGTTTTTATTAGTAACCATTGCTGAAGACATAGAGAAATCGATTTTAAACCAAAAATAGCGATTGATTCTCATCTAGTTCTTGAGGAATAATCATTCTATATTGGATTTTTGACGTTTCGGTTTTTATTAGTAACCATTGCTGAAGACATAGAGAAATCGACTTTAAACCAAAAATAGCGATTGATTCTCATCTAGTACTTGAGGAATAATCATTCTATATTGGATTTTTTGACGTTTCGGTTTTTATTAGTAACCATTGCTGAAGACATAGAGAAATCGACTTTAAACCAAAAATAGCGATTGATTCTCATCTAGTACTTGAGGAATAATCATTCTATATTGGATTTTTGACGTTTCGGTTTTTATTAGTAACCATTGCTGAAGACATAGAGAAATCGACTTTAAACCAAAAATAGCGATTGATTCTCATCTAGTACTTGAGGAATAATCATTCTATATTGGATTTTTGACGTTTCGGTTTTATTAGTAACCATTGCTGAAGACATAGAGAAATCGACTTTAAACCAAAAATAGCGATTGATTCTCATCTAGTACTTGAGGAATAATCATTCTATATTGGATTTTTGACGTTTCGGTTTTTATTAGTAACCATTGCTGAAGACATAGAGAAATCGATTTTAAACCAAAAATAGCGATTGATTCTCATCTAGTACTTGAGGAATAATCATTCTATATTGGATTTTTGACGTTTCGGTTTTTATTAGTAACCATTGCTGAAGACATAGAGAAATCGATTTTAAACCAAAAATAGCGATTGATTCTCATCTAGTACTTGAGGAATAATCATTCTATATTGGATTTTTGACGTTTCGGTTTTTATTAGTAACCATTGCTGAAGACATAGAGAAATCGATTTTAA
The DNA here is from genome assembly GCA_024734495.1 of Forficula auricularia. Lineage (NCBI taxonomy): Eukaryota > Metazoa > Arthropoda > Insecta > Dermaptera > Forficulidae > Forficula > Forficula auricularia. The sequence continues at coordinate 35,995,536 of JALMQS010000030.1, read as the reverse complement.
ACCAAAAATAGCGATTGATTCTCATCTAGTACTTGAGGAATAATCATTCTATATTGGATTTTTGACGTTTCGGTTTTTATTAGTAACCATTGCTGAAGACATGGAGGAATCGACTTTAAATAAAAAATAGCGATTGATTCTCATCTAGTACTTGAGGAATAATCATTCTATATTGGATTTTTGACGTTTCGGTTTTTATTGGTAACCATTGCTGAAGACATAGAGAAATCGACTTAAAATCAAAAATAGCGATTGATTCTCATCTAATACTTGAGGAATAACAATTCTACATTAGGTTTTTGACGTTTCGATTATTAATTGGTAACCATTGCTGAAGACATGGAGGAATCGACTTAAAATCAAAAATAACGATCGATTCTCATCTAATACTTGAGGAATAACACACACACACACACACTATACTACATGCATGACTATGGTGGTCTGCGAGCAGGAGCTCATTACCTGACCATATTATTGTTTCTAACCTCTTTGCGACCGGTGATGATAATGATGATAATGATGCTTCAATAGTATATTATTGGATCATCATTATCCTCATTTGTTTAATGAAAAATCCGCGGTGAGAGCTACTTAGCCGCCCTGAAGGGTGCGTTACCATGTGTCACCGCGAGGAGGTGGCTCTCTTAATCCTTCCGTGTCCTTACTTAAATGTAAAAGTTGCTTTTGACTAACGGTCATATTGTTTAAATCAATAATCGTTTAGTCTCTAACTACTAACTACTCTACTGTGTGTGCTCTAGCCCTATTAGCTAGAATTTTCTACATGCCCAACATTTCTGCTGGACCTATTTTCTACTTCTTATGTTTATGACATGCTTGGAAGGACGAGGAATGAATCATTCCCGGTCCCTCGTCGGTCTGATTAAGTCAGACCGCTTGTATTGTCTAGGGGTTGAGAGAGAAGGTGGAGGAGAGAGGGCGGAGCCAGAGGCACTGTGTTCAGCGCTGTCTGTCTCCAGTCTATACCCGCGTTCTCAAGTTCTTCTAGGGTCCATGCGCCGAGTCGAATTCTTTCATTCCGGTGAACGAAAGCTTGTCCTGCGAACTTTCTGAGCTTGAAGAATAGCTCTTCGGTTTTGATTAGTGATTGAAGGTCACTTGTTAGGTCACCTTCAATCAGCTCCTGGTACCTGAAGTTCGTGTAGAGCGGGCATTCAAAGAGAATGTGCTCTACCGTCTCCTCAATGAAGGTACATTCAGGACAGTTTGCATTGTCTACGGCTCCTCTTTCGAATAGCGTGCCGAGCAAGCCGTCAAGCTTGAGTTGTTTGCCATAAAAGAATTTAGTCTTTTTGATTTTAAGTCGATTCTTCTACATTTTCAGTAGAGGTTTCCATTAATAGTCAAAACATCAAAAATGGAATTCAATAAGGTTATTCCTCTAGTATTAGATAAGAATCGATCGTTATTTTTGATTTTAAGTCGTTTCCTCCATGTCTACAGCAATGGTTACCAATAATAATCGAAACGTCAAAAAACCTAATGTAGAATTGTTATTCCTCAAGTATTAGATGAGAATCGATCGCTATTTTTGATTTTAAGTCGATTCCTCTATGTCTTCAGCAATGGTTACCAATAATAACCGAAACGTCAAAAATCCAATGTAGAATGGTTATTCCTCGACTCTTAAATGAGAATTATTTTTGAATTAATTTCAATATGAACTACAAATTGCAAGTGATATCTGATTAATAATAAAGGAACAAACATATTAATATTTCAAATGAATTTGGATAAAGTTTAGCAACGATCCGTTGCAGTTTATTTATAATTGAAAGGGGGTACCTTAGGGGTGGTCTCATATTAATTTGGTTATGTTCTGATGATATGATCAATGACGAAATAACGTAAATCTCCAATTCTTATGAGCAAATAATCAAAATTATAATAAATAAAATCTTTAAAAAAAATCTGAAAACATTCATATAAAACCCGCAAAAGTTTCGAGAGAATTTCTATATTTTTTAATTGAATTTTATTATCCTGATTCATTCGCCCGACGCTTTCTCTTAAGAGATGCATGCAAGGTATTATATTAACTATTAATAACATCACTAAAAAGAGAAAAATAAAAATAATTTTTATAAAAGAAAAAAAAGAAAACCAACTTCAAAAAAATTAAATTCAATATTTGATTTTGGAGTACTTATTATTTTATTTGTTGCAATTAATTTTTTTGAAGTCGGTTTTATTTTTTTTATAAAAATTATATTATTTATTTTCCTAATATAAACTTTCAAATTAATACAAATTATGGACGAAAATGATAATAATAATTATATTTATTATAATTTCGATTATTTGGACATAAGCATTGGAGATTTCCGTTATTTTGTCATTGATCATATCATCAGAATTTGACCAAATTAATATGTAACTACCCCTATGGTAGCCCCTTTGCAATAAAAAAGAATTATTAAAATCGATTTATAAACAAAGAAGTTATGCGTGGACATACATAACAAAAAAGGTTCAATATCAATGAAAAAAACTGGACCAATCGGATTCTAGACTGAACCCAATGCGAAAATAATCATCGAAATCGGTTCATAATTGGCGAAGAAATCATGTAACATAGACACAAAAATTCAGTCGAATTGAGAACCTCCTCCTTTTTTGAAGTCGGTTAAAAATCAATCTTAAAACGTTCATTTTAAACCCACAAACGTTTCTAGAGAAATTCTATATTTATGAATTTAATTTTATTATCATTTTCTGATTCGTTCGCCCGACGCTTTCTCTTACGAGATGCATGCAAGGTATTATATTAAGTCACTATTAATAGCATCACTAAAAAAAAGAAAAAGAAAATAAATTTTTATAAAACCGATTTCAAAAAAATTAAATGCAACAAATAAAATAAAAAAACTCAAAATTAAAATAAATTGCAATAAAAGGTATAAAATAATTATCTAATTTAGTTGATATTGATTTGAGAAGGAGATACACCAGAAGGTGCATCTCCTAAGGGCCTGTATGAGCTGGCCCATCCATCGTGAAAAGAACAGAGTAGAAGGAAAGAAGCCGGGATCATGAGCCAAATCTCAGAAAGTTAGATACAATCCAATATCCAATTTACTAAGTTTTTAGGGGCTTCGAGCAGTGGTAAATTCTCCGATAGTTACAACTAAAAGACGAAATATTAACATGAAATCCATTTTTGAAGTCGGTGCTAAACAAACTATATAAGCGAGCGTGCCCGCTAATCGTACTAAGTAAAATCTGCCGAGTTTGATTCATAAAATATATGTTTGGCACCGACTTCAAAAAGTGATTTCATGTTAATATTTCGTCGTTTAGTTGTAACTAAATAAGATAATAATTATTTTATTTTATAAAAATTATTTTTATCATGACTTAAATTGGGACATAATAAATAATTCGGTACATTCTTCTATGTTTCAGATCTCATAATGGATATGAGACCAAACAGTTTGGAAGATGGAATGGATTTGTTACCAAACAGCTTGGAAGATAGTGAACTGGATAAGCTGTTCAACATAATCAAGTCAGGATTGAAAACTAAGGCTAAATTGGAAGAGAAGAGAAAGCTTGTAAATTCTATGCTACCTCTGGATAAGTACAAATTGCTGCACCGGTTCCTCTCACGAAGCGAAAACGCTCCACAAGCCACTATATTGAATTGTCTTCGTGTTTTCCTTGACGAGAATACAAAATATATAGGCTTTCAACGATCTACATCTGATCAAGAATTTATCAAATCAATTTTAGAAATAATACCGAAATACTGCCCGAATATAGAAACAATCGATTTTGGAAATTTATTGATTCAACATAAGAACAAAGAGAATTTTAAATATTTTCTGAAACAAATCAAAAACTTGAAATCTCTCCGGGTGAAGTGTCTCAACAAGTGTGTAATACGTGAACTTTTGATCCATGAAGATTTTAACCTCCATGATCAGGATGTTAAAATAGCTCTCCTTAAAATTGATAATATCAATGCATTTCAATTAAGTGCCAATGATTTTACCAGACTCTTAAAACTTCCACTCAATTTGAAAAGTTTTGGCGACTTCCAACCATTAACTGGAGCGTTTAACTCTTACAGAGATGATGATGAAATTGTCCAAAAATTATCTAACATTACCGAATTGTACGATTTCGAAACAAATTTAACAGCTATAGAAAATATTGTGAGATTTTGTCCAAACACAAAAAAAATATGTCTAGCTAATCCACAAAGACAAGTTATAGAAAATCTATGTAAATTTCCATTACTCACGGAAATAAAATTAACTTCAATGTATACCGATTTGGTTAGTGAACTCATTAACTTGTTGAAAATAATTGGCAAACAAATTAAAAAAATGGAAGTATTTTTCCCTGACCATATTGAACTTGACCCAAACATTTTGCGTGAGCTATGCCCAGAACTAATTCAATTAGAAATTATGAGATGACGTGTTCTGATGTGGCCATCAAGGGCGGATTCAGGAATTTTTTATGGGGGGGGAGGGGGAGAATGAATATAAGGTGACCGATGTATATAATATGTATTTTTTATCTCGAAAGTGTGTCGCGATCGAATTGTCCAAGCGGGGGGGGGGGGGGGGGGGGTCAGAGACGCCGCCGCCCCCACACACACACTAGAACTTTATTTTCAATTTTAAAAATTTTTAAAAATTTTTTTTACAAATTTCATATCTCATATTTTAAGTTCATTAAAATAAAAAAAATAAAAATTGTTATAAATTCACTGTCGATTTGGCCTCCGTTTTTTGGCCTCTTCGTGCGACGCACGTGTTGCACTCCCACCAGGCACGGGCCTGTATGGGGGGGGGGGGGCGACCGCCCCGTTTAACTTGAACATATGAGAAATAACCGATAAAATATTTATAATTAAAAAGATTGATAATGAAGTCCAAACCATTCGGCTGAAAGACACTCCCGCAAGTTCAATCAAATCTTATAAACAAAAAAAAAATTTTTGATTTTTTTTCCAAAAAATATTTAAATTACAAATTAAAATGAAAACACATGGAAATGGACTTGCTTGAGCCATAAAATTTATCATTAAGGTAGTTGTTTCGCGACAATACTAGCAAAAAGTTTACAATATACCCATCGGTATATTATATAATGAGATTGCAAAAAGAGACGAATTGGAGAATAAGGGTAAAAATAATATTTTATTCATTCTAGTTTTTATATAAAATTTTTATTCAAATTTAATTTATTAAAAAAATAACTTAATAATAATTTCTTTTCAAATAGATTAGTCTAAATATAAATTATTTAGCAAATTTTAATAGTAAAAATAAATTAAAATTTGAATTTACAATACATAGAAATTGAGTATAATGCGTTACTTTGGGTGAACCTTTAAGTATTGTTTAATAATATCTCTGTTTCAGTGGAAAAATAAATAATAATATAAAATTTTACTTAAAAAATCATTACTTGAAACTAACGCGGAACGAACAAGAACAGGGGAATTGGAGAAATAGAATCACAAAAGGGAATTGAAGAAGAAAAAGAGAGGGAGAGTCTGAACAAGGCGACGGGAGATGACTCATACTATAGCAAGGAACGCCAAACATCCTATGCAAACTTTCTTTCTATAGTTAATATTCGAATAAAGAGATTCTGTCTACCGACTTCACTCTCCACACATCATTCTAGAGAGATCATTCCAGACGGAGCTGTCATCTTCCAAACTTATCCACTCAAAATTTCTCAATCTATCCATCCTTCTACTTGGCACATACTTATCTCACAATATTTCCTATATTCCACTCGATATATAAATATATCAGAATTGGAGTCCATTAATCCATCACCGGCTATTTCTACGAGACGCCTAGAATTCCTTCTTTCAAAGCGCACCTGCATATCAAATAATCGGTGCCGCAGCTATAATTCGGTGTCAAAGAAGACGGCAGGAAGATAGGAACATTCCAGGAAGAGGGAATTATTATCAAAAGAGGATATTACTACAGTGAGAAGATCAAGAAGCGATTCTAACGGCTCAGCCCACCAAAGGAGTGTAACAAATCTAACATTAATAATCCAATTTCTATAATAACCCATTCTAGTTCTGTTAAATTCAAGAAATGATAAAAATAAATTCACATTATTAAATATTAATTAACTCTAATAAAAAATCTTTATTATCATTGAAAACCTCATATCCCTTCTTTTAATATTTATTTTGTTTTTTTATTATTCTTAATCAATTTTTTTATTAATTTTCACACTAAAATCAGTAACGTAAATTCACAGTAAAATTCAATCAATTTCAGAAAGAAAACACTAAGAGAGAATACCCTGAGAAACACCCACCAACATTTACAATCACAAACCAACATCCAAAACTTCATTATAACCACTGCATGGTGTAGGTGCGTGGAACATCCAAACTTCATTATAACCACTGCAAGTTAATGCTAGAGCAGTGATTCTCAACCAGTGTGCCGCGACATTCTTGAAGTGTGCCGCCAAATTTTATAAATGCAAACAATGAAAATTTATTTCGCTTGGTAACAATCGAGATTTAATTTCAAAACATTCGGAAGAGTCAATTAATTCATTTTGGATTAACGTTAGATGTGATTATTCCATAATAGCCAAATAAATAAATAAATCTTTATTCCTCGACCTGCTTAGAGGCACAAGTCCTCGGTGGCTAGGTCCTCCAAACATCAATACAATCTAGCTACAATACATTAATAAACATCAATACAAATTAATTAGAACAATTTAACAAATAATAAACAAGTAAAAAAAAAAAAAAATAGAAATGTATGCTCATTAACAAATAACATGACCATAGATTTCCATCAAAAGACAAAAAGTAATTTAAAAATTCCGCGCAAAAACCCGATACCAGGAGCAAGCCAAACAAGATTTAAAAATATTATTACAATTTTCTACATCTTATTTGTGCGAATTCGGATCAATAAAAAAAAAAAATAGAAATGTATGCTCATTAACAAATAACATGACCATAGATTTCCATCAAAAGACAAAAAGTAATTTAAAAATTCCGCGCAAAAACCCGATACCAGGAGCAAGCCAAACAAGATTTAAAAATATTATTACAATTTTCTACATCTTATTTGTGCGAATTCGGATCAATAAAAAAAAAATAGAAATGTATGCTCATTAACAAATAACATGACCATAGATTTCCATCAAAAGACAAAAAGTAATTTAAAAATTCCGCGCAAAAAACCCGATACCAGGAGCAAGCCAAACAAGATTTAAAAATATTATTACAATTTTCTACATCTTATTTGTGCGAATTCGGATCAATAAAAAAAAAAAAATCGAGACTTTTAAATGTAGATGAAAAATGAGAGTGGCATTATCATTTTTACGACCAAATATAAACGAAATTATCTTATATTCTTATAATTTATTTGTAATTAATCACTCAATGAACATCATGTTGTCTTTGTAGTACATTGAAAATTATTATCATAAACTATATTACACAGTAACACAGGGTATTATAGGTAAGTAAAATTCTTTTAAACTATTGTTAGTGTGCCGCCAAATTTTTAAATTTTTAAAAGTGTGCCGCAACAAAGAAAAGGTTGAGAATCACTGTGCTAGAGTATATAGTACAGACAATAAGGATTCATAATTCATAAGATCATAAGCCCAAAACTTTTTGCTCTTTATGTACAACTACTAGCCAACCTCGTTTGACAAATCTGGCAACACTGTCCGAGCTTGTATATATTTTATCATAGGGGTGTCAGGTAAAGTGCATTATAAAGGGAGATTTATAAAACAAAACGTTCTTAATAAGCGATTGAAAGCTGTTGCGACAATGGCTGAGGCGAAAAAACGTCAAAAAAGTACTAAAGTTAACCCACTTTTTAGATTAAATACATGCGTTGTTGCCAAATTGGTTTTAGTGTAAATTTTTCATTATTTATTCCTTATTATCTCAGAAACTGTGTTGTAACTATGAATTAAAATGTTCTTAAAAAATGTATTTGTTATTGTTTAATGTTGGTTTAGTTTTTTATTACAATGATAAGAAGAGTTAAATTGAAAGTTTTTTTGCCCAGGGTAGCAGAATTTTTATATATTGAAGGAGACGATAAAAGAGTGTGTATAAATAAAATTTATAATTCCAGCAGAAGACACACTCTTTTATTGTCTCCTTCAATAAGAAGAGTTTCTTAATTATAATTAAATATGTATGTAAACTTTCCGATATCCCGTATAGTGTAATGTACTATAGGATTCTGAAAACTCTATTTTTGAAATTTATTATCTCCGGAACTATATTGTTCATAAATTTCGTTTTGGCACCAATCGATGCAGAAGTATTTAAATAATAAAATCTATCCAAATTTCAAAAATTCCTAATTAAACCAATATGGTGAAACAACTACATTAATACTAATAATAATATAATATAATTAATAGTATTTTTAAATTCTTCATAAAAATCCAATAAGAGTTTATTAAATATTCCATATAGCTTAAATTAATAGTTTTTTAAATAAAAAATATTTTAAATTTCACTCGTCGAGATCTTATTTGTTGTGTATAAATAATTAAGATTTGGACGAGTGAAATTTAAAATAACTTTTATTTAAAAAACTACTAATTTAAGCTATATGGAATATTTAATAAACTCTTATTGGATTTTTATTTAGAATTCAAAAATACTAAAATTATACATAAGTACATAATAAAAAAAATTGTGGTTAAAACCAATTTTAGACGGTTTTTAACTACTTCGACCAGTGCCCAGGTCAAAATCTATAATAGTGTTTTTTTTAAACAACCCCGCTTCTTTAGGAAAAGGGTACGTTCAGAAAGGAATGCACCCTTTCCGGAGAACAATAGTTTGTTAAAAGAAGTGGGGGGTATTATCTATTTAGGAACCAATTTTGTTTTTAAATGCTCATTACATAAGAAGATAGAAAGAATCATAGATAAGAAGAAAGGAAATACTTTATCTCTGGTTCATCCTGCTCTCAAAATGAAAACACGTTCTCAAACCAAAAGTAAGTTCCATATTTTCTAATTATTATTTATCTATCTATTAAGGTAGTTGTTCCGTCAAATGTTTTTTTTTGAAATTTATACAGATTATTATTTAAATAGTTCTGCATCGATTGGTGGCAAAACGAAATTTATGAACAATACAGTTCCGGAGATATTAAATTTCCAAAATAGAGATTTACATTAGTTGAATAGTCACTGTCGATGGTAACAGAATTGTTTTTATTTTAGGTTAAAAATAAAATAAAATGAGAGAGTCTTCTGTTTTTTAAATAAAATAATTTTTAATTATTTCTAGAGACTATAGTTTCCAAGGCATTGCCTTCATCATCAGTCTATCACAAATATTTCAAATTAGTTAGAGATTTACAGACTCTTATACATTACACTATACGGGATATCGGAAAGTTTACATACATATTTAATTATAAACGATTTTTATAGAAATTTTTTAACTTTTAAAATGTATTTTATTTGTCTTTTTAATATTTTAACTTTTTGCTAGTATTGTCGCGAAACAACTACCGTAAAGAATAAGTTTACTATTAGGTACAAATGCAACATCTATCTCAAAATTATTTTTATAAAATTCATGAATATATAATTATGGGTCATTCTATATCAATTAAACGACGTTTTGTCTGCGACTCTCTTCTATTTTTAACCGACTTCAAAAAAGGAGGAGGTTCTCTATTCGACTGAATTTTTTTTTTTTTTTTTTTTTGTGCCTATGTTACCTCATATCTCCGCCAATTGTCAACCGATTTTGAAATTTTTTTTTGCATTAGGTCCAGTTTAGCTTCCGATTGGTCCCATTTTTTTTTCGTTTTTTTCATAGGTGTTAGACCTTTTTTATTAGTAACTTTTAAGGAGTTCGGTGTTGGTTCTAGGTGAAACATTTTAATATAATAATAAAACTAAGATACGAGGTAGGTTTATAATAGGTTTATAATAGCAGGTATAGATAGATCCCTTTCACCCAGCTCAAATCTCAATAGAAAATATTAATCCTTAGAACAACTACCCCCCCCTCTTCCCCTACATTCCCCCCACCACATACATTTTTAACCGACTTCAAAAAACGAGGAGGTTCTCTATTCGATTGAATTTTTTTTTTTTTTTTTTTTTTTTTGTGCCTATGTTACCTCATATCTCCGCCAATTCTCAACCGATTTTGAAAATTTTTTTTGCATTGGGTCCAGTCTAGCTTCCGATTGGTCCCATTTTTTTTTCGTTTTTTTTTCATAGGTATTAGACCTTTTTTGTTAGGTTTGTTTAGACCTAACCTCTTTGTTTACGAACCGATTTCGATGGTTCTTTTTTTATCCGATAGGGGGTGTGTTGGGGATGGTGCCATATTAATTTGATCAAGTTCTGATGATATGATCACTATTAATAACATCACTAAAAAGAGAAAAATAAAATAATTTTTAAGAAAAAAATAAAATCCGACTTCAAAAAATTAAATGCAACAAATAAAATCCACTAAAAGGTATAAAATAATTATTATCTTATTTAGTTACAACTAAACGACGAAATATTAACATGAAATTACTTTTTGAAGTTGGTGCCAAACATATACCTTTTATGAATCGCACTCGACGGATCTTACTTAGTACGTTTGGAGGGTATGCTCGCTTATAGGTATAGTTTGTTTGGCACCGACTTCAAAAGTATTTTCATGTTAATATTTCGTCGTTTAGTTGTAACTAAATAAGATAATAATTATTTTATACCTTTTAGTGGATTTTATTTGTTGCATTTAATTTTTTGAAGTCGGTTTTTATTTTTTTCTTAAAAATTATTTTAAAATTTTTTTTAAAAATTCTTACTTGTAAAACTATTTTTCCAATATGTAATCAGTTTTCTTAGACTCCTGATGATGGGCTAACCCCCGAAATATATCGAACTCAAAACTCAATTTTGTTTTATTTCTTTTTTGTGAAACCTACCTTTTTTATTAGGTTTGTTTAGACCTAACCTCTTTGTTTATGAACAGATTTCGATGGTTCTTTTTTTATCCGAAAGGGGGTGTCTTAGGGATGGTGTCATATTAATTTGGTCAAGTTCTGATGATATAATCACTATTAATAACATCACTAAAAAGAGAAAAATAAAAATAATTTTTAGAAAAATAAAGTAAATAATTTTTAAGAAAAAAATAAAAACCGACTTCAAAAACTTAAATGCAACAAATAAAATACACTAAAAGGTATAAAATAATTATTATCTTATTTAATTACAACTAAACGACGAAATATTAACATGAAATTACTTTTTGAAGTCGGTACCAAACAAACTATACCTATAAGCGAGCGTACCCGCCAAACGTACTAAGTAAGATCCGTCGAGTGCGATTCATAAAAGGTATATGTTTGGCACCAACTTCAAAAAGTAATTTCATGTTAATATTTCGTCGTTTAGTTGTAACTAAATAAGATAATAATTATTTTATACCTTTTAGTGTATTTTATTTGTTGCATTTAATTTTTTGAAGTCGGTTTTTATTTTTTCTTAAAAATTATTTTTATTTTTCTCTTTTTAGTGATGTTATTAATAGTGATCATATCATCAGAACTTGACCAAATTAATATGACACCATTCCTAAGACACCCCCTTTCGGATAAAAAAAGAACCATCGAAATCGGTTCATAAACAAAGAGGTTAGGTCTAAACAAACCTAATAAAAAAGGTCTAATACCTATGAAAAAAAAATGGGACCAATTGGAAGCTAGACTGGACCCAATGCAAAAAAAATTTTCAAAATCGGTTGACAATTGGCGGAGATATGAGGTAACATAGGCACAAAAAAAAAATTCAGTCGAATAGAGAACCTCCTCCTTTTTTGAAGTCGGTTAAAAATACACTAAAAGGTATAAAATAATTATTATCTTATTTTGTTACAACTAAACGACGAAATATTAACATGAAATTACTTTTTGAAGTTGGTGCCAAACATATACCTTTTATGAATCGCACTTGACGGATCTTACTTAGTACGTTTGGCGGGTACGCTCGCTTATAGGTATAGTTTGTTTGGTACCGATTTCAAAAAGTAATTTCATGTTAATATTTCGTCGTTTAGTTGTAATTAAATAAGATAATAATTATTTTATACCTTTTAGTGTATTTTATTTGTTGCATTTAAGTTTTTTGAAGTCGGTTTTTATTTTTTTCTTAAAAATTATTTTTCTGATATATTAATTACTCTATATCTATAAAGAAGTATCCACATAAATTTTCACCTTTCTATCCTAACCCATAACGAAATTTCGATTTTTGAAGAAAATAGAAGAAAATTGATCAAATTTTTTTTTTTTTTTTGGCTTTTCGGCCATAAGCCTAATTACGATACTAGTTATATTATTTTTTAAATTTGTCTCTACCCCCGGGGGTCAGATTTTAGCTGGATGCCTCGAGTCGGAGATCAAATTTTTTTTTTTTTTGGTTTTCGGCATGGTAGCCATAAGCCATTTACGATACTATTTATTTTTATTTTTAAATTTGTCTCTACTTCGGGGGTCAGATTTTAGCCGGATGCCTCGAGCCGGATTCGAACTCGGGTCCTCTTGGTTAGCTGGCTGACATGCTACCGCCTAGCCTACCCGACCCCCCCACAATTTTATTAAAATATTTATAACTTTGACAATAATAAATATATTATTTTGATTGTTTATGTCCATCGATTAAATTAATTAGTTGTTGTAGGGAAATAAGGACACTATAGCTTATGCAAATATTTTTTATTTTATGCCAACGTTTCGTCAACTTAGTTGACTTACTCAGGGCTCAAACAAATTAATTTCTTTGCATATTTGTCAATTTATAAATATTGAAGGAGACAATAAAAGAGTGTATATAAATTTTATTTATTTATAACGAGACTATAGTTGTACAAATTTGTACAAATTTCAATTCTGAACTTACCCACACTGTATATTTTATTAACCTAACCACATGAAAGATTTTAAACTTTCATTCATAAATTAATTCCTGTGAATACATTGTAATAGACTGATGAAGAGGGCAAAGCCCTCGAAACTATAGTCTCGTTATAAATAAATAAAATTTATAATTCCAGCAGAAGACACACTCTTTTATTGTCTCCTTCAATATATAAAAATTCTGCTACCCTCGGCAAAAAATTTCAATTTAATTTATAAATATTCATTCTTAGCAAACACATATAGGCCAGTCATTGAACAGATTGAAAATATTTCCTATTTAAATCTAAAAATATCTTTTTATTTAAATTTAAATAGGAAATATTTTCAATCTGTTCAATGACTGGCCTATATGTGTTTGCTAAGAATGAATATTTATAAATTGACAAATATGCAAAGAAATTAATTTGTTTGAACCCTGAGGAAGTCAACAAATTTGACGAAACGTTGGCATAAAATGAAAAAAATTTGCATAAGCTAGTGTCCTTATTTCCCTACAACAACTTATTAATAAATATATTGTAACTTAATAGGGAGTCATTTTTTTCGTTTTTTAATGTAGTTTTTGAAAAAAATTTCCAAAATTTAGAGTAAAAAGTTTTAATCCTTTTTTTGACCCACTTTGAAAAAAGGAGGTTATCAGATAGCGCTCAAATCTGCAAAGTCATCATTTGAAAAAAAGATTATATGCATGTATATATAGATATATATAGTCCAGTAAAATTGGAAATATAAATATTAATCGTTTCGAGATAATTTCTCTATTTATGAGTTGTAATTTATTATCAATTACTTATTGAGGGGATGGATTGATTAATATGGAATTGGAATAAATATCGGAAAAGAGGTTTTGTTATTTAATTAATTTTATCCTCTTATTAAAATCAAGAACTAAAAAGATGATCAAGGACAGTCGATGGTGGAGAAGTAATCTCCGGAGTCGAAGCTCAAATACAATGTATACATTAATTCATGTAAAATAATTGGTTTAATAAAATTAAAATAAAAAAATCAATTTCTTATTCATTTGCTCGAATCTTTCTCTTACGAGATGCATGAAAGGTATTATATTAAGTCGCTATGCTTAACATTACTAAAAAGAGAAAAATAAAGTAAAAATAAAACCGACTTCAAAAAAATTAAATGCAACAACTAAAATAATAAGAACTCAAAATTCAAATAAAATCCACTAAAAGGTATAAAATAATTATCTAATTTAGTTACATCTCATCTATGAAATTGTTACATGAAATTACTTTTTGAAGTCTGTGCAAAACAAACTATATAAGCGAGCTGACTCGATGTTGTCTTCATTACCCGCCAAACCTACTAAGATCCTTCGAGTGTGATTCATAAAATGTACATGTTTGGCACCGACTTCAAAAAGTATTTTCATAGATTAGTTGGAACTAAATTAGATAATTATTTTATACCTTTTAGTGCATTTTATTTTAATTTCGAGTTCTTATTATTTTGGTTGTTGCATTTAATTTTTTTGAAGTCGGTGTATTTCTTTTTTCTAAAAATTATTTTTACTCAAAAAATTAGATTTTCTTTCGATGGGACACTTTCGATTTTTTCAAAAAAATTCACAAAAACAAAATTTTTGAGCTACTAACGAAGAAAGGATTCAAATAACTTCTAATTGAAAAAAAAAGGTTGAAGAACTCTGATTTAGAGCATAAACGAGGTTTTTCATTTTGTGTTGATGAATTTTTTTGTGAAAATAAAAATATTTTCGGGTAAATGGTTGTTTCCTTTAATATCATGTCAAAGATTTTTATTGAAATCCGTGACATCAACAAAAGCCTACTTTTTTTCGTTTCGAAAAATTATTTGATCAAATCATTGGGTTTGATTTTTCAGACTAAATTTTATCAACTGTAATAACTTTTTAATTATTCACCGTAGAGTTTTGACTCTTATAGACATTTTTGTTTATAATTGAATTTACTTTAAAAAAGGTCATTATACAAAGTTGTTTATTTCAAAGGGTTAGGCCAAATTGGTGAAATATATGTTTAATTTCAAATTTGAACTCTTATTCAAGCAAAAGAAAGTCACCTACAAAAAGTTACATGAAACAATTTTTAGGGATTTAAATGTACTACAAAAAAAATCTTATATAATTAATTTGTCTACGACTAGTAATTTAGAAGAAATACAAAGATTTTAAATTTATATTCACGAATTTTTTTTGGTCAAAATAAAAATAATTTTTACAAAAATCCCAGGCAGTCCAAGTATATTCTATATATATTCTTTCAATATTTTATTTTACAAACATTCGGATATCACTACGAAGTCCTATAAATCTACGTAGATATTCTAAGAATATGCTTAGAAAAACAAAATGTCCACCTAAAAATCTTATAGCGATATTCTGGGAATATTCCGAGGAATGTTCTAACAAGCTTCTACAGATATCCTGTGAATATTCCGAAGAATGTTCTAACAATCTTCTACAGATATCCTGTGCATATTCCGAAGAATGTTCTAACAATCTTCTACAGATATCCTGTGAATATTCCGAAGAATGTTCTAACAATCTTCTACAGATATCCTGTGAATATTCCGAAGAATGTTCTAACAATCTTCTACAGATATCCTCGGGATGCATATAACCAATGGCTCCTATTAATTAACGACCATACAAATATTCTGTGGATCTCCTGTAGATAATTGGGATATAAATGTCCTTTAAATAACTTCTTAGAATATTCTGGGTATATTGTGTGTTACCTGGGATATTCACTTTTTCTGGAAAAGAGTTGTTTCCGTTAATATGCCAAAATTTTTTAGCAAAATCCGTGACATCAGCTGAATTCTAAAAATTTTTGGGATATCTATTAAAGGAAACAACCTCGTCTATCTTCTAAATTATTGGTTTTATGGAAAATAATTAATTAGGCTTCTTTGTAGTACACTTAAATCTTCATAAATTGTTTCATGTAACTTTTTTTGTAGGTGACTTACTTTAGCTTATATAAGATAAGAGATCAAATTTGAAATGAAACATACCTATATATTTCACCTTTTTTACCTAACACGTTGAAAAAAAAACAATGTTTTATAATAACCTTTGTTATAGTAAATTAAATTATAAACAAAAATGTCTATAAGAGTCAAAACTCTACGACGAATAATTAAAAAGTTATTGAAGTTGATATATTCAATTCCATTGATTTGATCGAATAATTTTTTAAATCGAAAAAAGTTGAATTCGGTTGATTTCAGGAAATCATATTGGTGTGTTACCAGGCTCTATCTGGTTGTATTTTGTATATGTAATATAATTCTATGTTTTAATTATTTTATTTTTTATAAATTATTACATGAACATGTATTTAAATATATTATAAAAAATAAAATAAAACCGACTTCAAAAAAATTAAATGCAAGAAATAAAATAATAAAACTCAAAAATAAAATAAAATAGACTAAAAGGTATAAAATAATTATCTAATTTAGTTACAACTAAATGACGAAATATTTACATGAAATCACTTTTTGAAGTCGGTACCAAACATATACATTTTATGAATTAAACTCGACGGATTTTATTTAGTACGATTGGCTGGTACTCTCGTTTTATGTAGTTTGTTTAGCACCGACTTCAAAAAGTGATTTCAAGTTAATATTTCGTCGTTTAGTTGTAACTAAATTAGATAATTATTTTATAACTTTTAGTGCATTTTATTTTATTTTTTCTATTTGTTGCATTTAATTTTTTTGAAGTCGGTTTTATTTTTTTTCATAAAAATTATTTGTATCATGACTTAAATTGGGACATAATAAATAATTAGGTACATTATTCTATGTTTCAGATCTCATAATGGATTTGAGACCAAACAGATTGGAAGATGGAATGGATTTGTTACCAAACAGTTTGGAAGATGGAATGGATTTGTTACCAAACAGTTTGGAAGATGGAATGGATTTGTTACCAAACAGTTTAGAAGATGGAATGGATTTGTTACCAAACAGTTTGGAACATGGAATGGATTTGTTACCAAACAGTTTGGAAGATGGAATGGATTTGTTACCAAACAGTTTGGAAGATGGAATGGATTTGTTACCAAACAGTTTGGAAGATAGTCAACTGGATAAGCTGTACAAAATAATCAAGTTGGGATTGAGAACTAATGCTAAATTGAAAGAGAAGAGAAAGCTTGTAAATTCTATGCTACCTCTGGATAAGTACAAATTGCTGCACCGGTTCCTCTCACAAAGACAAAACCTTCAACAAGCCACTATATTGAATTGTCTTCGTGTTTTCCTTGACGAGAATACAAAATATATAGGCTTTCCACGATCTACATCTGATCAAGAATTTATCAAATCAATTTTAGAAATAATACCGAAATACTGTCCGAATATAGAAACAATCGATTTTGGAAATTTATTGATTCAACATAAGAACAAAGAGAATTT
Organism: Forficula auricularia; assembly: GCA_024734495.1. NCBI lineage: Eukaryota > Metazoa > Arthropoda > Insecta > Dermaptera > Forficulidae > Forficula > Forficula auricularia. The sequence goes on along the minus strand of JALMQS010000030.1, from coordinate 35,978,140 downwards.
TAAATATTTTCTGAAACAAATCAAAAACTTGAAATCTCTCCGGGTGAAGTGTCTCAACAAGTGTGTAATACGTGAACTTTTGATCCATGAAGATTTTAACCTCCATGATCAGGATGTTAAAATAGCTCTCCTTAAAATTGATAATATCAATGCATTTCAATTAAGTGCCAATGATTTTCGCAGACTCTTAAAACTTCCACTCAATTTGAAAAAGTTTTGGCGACTTGCAATCATTAACTGGAGCGTTTAACTCTTACAGAGATGATGATGAAATTGTCCAAAAATTATCTAAGATTACCGAATTTTACGATTACGAAACAAATTTAACAGCTATAGAAAATATTGTGAGATTTTGTCCAAACACAAAAAAAATTTGTCTAACTAATCCACAAAGACAAGTTATAGAAAATCTATGTAAATTTCCATTACTCACGGAAATAGAATTAATTTCAAGGTATACCGATTTGGTTAGTGAACTCATTAACTTGTTGAAAATAATTGGCAAACAAATTAAAAAAATGGAAGTATTTTTCCCTGACCATATTGAATTTGACCCAAACATTTGGTTTGATCTATGCCCAGAAATAATTGAATTAGATATTAATTTAATTGAAAGTTTTTGCCGAGAGTAAAGCAGAATTTTTATATATTGAAGGAGACAATAAAAGAGTGTGTCTTCTGCTGGAATTATAAATTTTATTTATTTATAACGAGACTATAGTTTCGAGAGCTTTGCCCTCTTCATCATTCTATTACAATGTATTCACAGGAATTAATTTATGAATGAAAGGTTAACATTTTTCATGTGGTAAGGTTATAAATTACATAGAAGTGGGCAAGTTAAGAATTGACACTTCTTAACTTGCCCACTCTATGTAATTTATAACCTTACCACATGAAAAATGTTAACCTTTCATTCATAAATTAATTCCTGTGAATACATTGTAATAGACTGATGAAGAGGGCAAAGCCCTCGAAACTATAGTCTCGTTATAAATAAATAAAAGTTATAATTCCAGCAGAAGACACACTCTTTTATTGTCTCCTTCAATAGAAATTAATTGGAATATCTTTACTTTCTATATGGATTGAGTGGTTTGGTACAGTTTATTTTGAAAGTGGTTCATTTGTTGTTTCGAATAAGATAACGTGTTCTGATGTGGCCATCCAATTAACTTTACCATACAACCTGGCCCCTAAAATTATTTATAACCATGTAGGGGGGGGAGTTGTTTTTGCATTTTTATACTTCTGGAGTCCCACTGATTATGTACCTATACAAAATTTGGTTGAGTTTGGTAAATGGCCAAGATTTTCAATTTATGACCCTACACCCCCTCCCCCACCATTTTGGGCGGTTAGTTTTATGCATTTTTAGACTTCTAGAGATCCACTGATTAGAGATTTATTATTGATTATTTTATTGTTTTATTTATTATTTTTATTCATTATGTATTATTTTCATTGTCTGTGATACTATTTGATTGTTTGTTATTAATTACCTATTTATTGTATATTTGATTGTACACAATTTTATAATTGTTATGCATAAGTGATATTTGGATGTGAAAATTTTAGACTCATGCTAGACTGGCTACAATGGAATTCATTCAAAATAAACAGTCCATATATTAAATTCATCAATTTATGTTCAATAATTCAAATTCAACTTCAAATTCCCTATCTGTAGGATTACCATATTTTCTCCAGATAATAATGAATATATTTCTATTGTTTTTAATATTAATTTTACTTCACTTTTAATTATTTGTAATCAATTTATGAAAAATAAAATTTGTAATTTAAAATAAAACAATTTTATTTATTGTACTAATATTATTATGCTGATTTTATTGCACTTTCTCAGCATTGCTGCTGGAAAACTTTCACCTATCCCTTAGATGGAGTGGGATTAGGCTCGGTCGATGCGGAAAGGAAATTCATCCTGGCCCGCATGACGTTCCCGATGGTCTTAATTCAGGAATTTCCGCACAATGTGGCATGTCTGAAGAATCGCGATCTTCTGGGTCGTTTTGAAAATCCAATTTGGCATGTCTATCTTCTCTAAATTCCTTACAAAGTTAGGAGTAACAACTGCCTCTTCAGATATTACTAGAGGAATGGTTGTGACTTTATTTAATTTCAAGATATTTTTCATCTCTATCGCCAGGTCTTTATATTTTCTTATTTTTTCATCCTCTCTTGACTTGATGTTGTGCGTCAAAGGGATGGCGATGTCGATTAAGATGGCTGTCTTCTCGATTTTGTTGAGGATGACAATATCTGGTCTGTTATGGGCCACTCGCTTATCTGTGAGAATGGGTCTGTCCCAGTACATCAAATGGTTTGGTCTCTCAAGCACTTTGGATGGATCATATTTGCAGTAAGTGTCTCTTTGCCCAACATTCCAAATTTGATTGCCAGCTGTTGGTGTATTTGTTTGGCGACTGGTTATGACGTCCAAGATATGCGTAGTCCGCTAATGCCGAGCAAAAATGTTAAAAGTTATATACTTTTGATGGTTTTCATTTTTCTCTCATGGCATAGCAAGTGAGAGATGGTGACTTGGCAACGTCACACTAAAATCACTCAATTTTTCCATATCTAAAAACTTTTGCAGTTGGGGCATTTGAGATTTTTAGCTAATTCTCTCAACCTAACTATAGTGTTCTCATCTGGAATTTCGCATTGAGCTCTTTCATAAAGTGTTTTTTTTTAATTTTTTGTCTTTTAAGGTAAGAATGCAATGTTGCCCGATCCAAGAAACGACGCAGTGAAAATATGTTTGCCTTTCACAAAATTTGGTAACGCACAGACTAACAGACATTTTGACAAAACAGTTATTATCTCGAAAAATGTAATTTTTTCACTGTTCATTAATTAGAGCTTTTTTGTAGACCGAAATGCCATGGTTTCGCCCAATTTTTTTTATCAAAATAGTTTCAGCTCTTTTTGAGATATTTCGAAAAATAGAAGCAACGTACCATATACAAAATTTGGTTGAGTTTGGTCGAAAGGGCTAGAATTTTCATTTTTGACCCCCCCCCCTATTTTTTGTCTGATAATGTTTAAAATACATTTAAAAAAAATTCATTTATTTTCTTTTCAAAAATATATTCAGTTTCTTTTTAGTTAATATTTTTCAATTTTTTTATACCTCTTCCAAATGTGGTAGATCTTTATGCCACACCCTGTACTTTTAAAATCAGTATTATTCAAGTGGGTTCAAGAGCCGCACGAGATTGACTAAAGAGCCGCATGCGGCTCGCGAGCCACGTTGTGGCCACCTCTGCAATAGATCATCTAATGAATTCCAAATGATTCCAAAGACGGTGTACACTTAATTCCAATCGCGGTTCACCCCTCGGAAGAGACTATTATGAAATTAGCAACGTCATAATTGCAATTTGAATTCTCCCTTCCCCCACTCCTGTGGTCATAGTCCACCATCAGGAAGGTCAGTTCTCTTTTCTCTATCTGATTTGACTTTTCATTCTATGGCCAACAAAATTTGCTTTTCCAATTGACAATTTTGGTTTTTTCCAATCGTAAAAAAAAAAATCTTCAGAATAATATTTCAAGCAAACCCTTTATTTAGGATACTAATTTCTTCTTAATCTGGTAAGTACTTTTATAAAATATATTATTTAATTAAAAAAAGAATTTACATTTTAGAGACAATGTGATCTTAGTGAAAAATTATCTTAATGATAATTATGTATATATTGCATGTCAGAGGGTCTCATCCCCTTATTATTTAATTATATTTTAATTATATATATACCAGTTATACCAAAAAAACTAAACAATTTTAGATTAAATTAAATTTTTGATTGATTAATTCAGGATAAGTTGAAAAATTCCAGTATAATACAAATTTAAAATTAATATTCCCTATAAAATAGGAACTAGGATTTTTTTACATTAAATTAAAAAAAAGAGCATAAATTTTTAAAAATAATTTTCCATTAGTAACGTAATCACAAAAATAAAATATTTTTTAACCTATTGATCAAGTAACAATTTTATTATTATTAATATTATTATTTATACTTGAGATGAAATCGTAGGAATTTGGACAAAGTTGATTAAATTAAAAACAGAGTTTTCTCATTCAATATACCTGACGTTTCATCAATTTATTTATAACTTCTTCAGGGGCTTATTGTACAACTCAATTGTCTAATTTCCCCGTAACTAGGAGAAAAACATATTAGTCAATTCTTTCTTTTTAAAAAGAATACATCAATAGGGACCGTGCGTTAAACATAGAGGCAACACTACTGCTCTCTTGTGTTTATTTATTTAAATAATTTGGGGAATTGGGGCAAATATTGTATTATAGTATATATCATAGATAAAAGAGTGAATGGGCCGTGAGTGTGTATCTTTGTCTTGGACGTTTAATAAATCATCCCCCGAAGCTTATATTTTCGTCGCCAGTTGGCGCTAAATTCGTGACGCACGGTTCCTATTGAAAGTACAAAAACTATTGATGTATTGTTTTTAAAAAAAATAATATTTTTCTCCTAGTTACGGGGAAATCAAACAATTGAGTTGTACAAAAAACCGCTGAAGAAGCTATAAATAAATTGACGAAACGTCCGGATATTGAATGAAGAAACTCTGTTTTTAATTTAATTTTCTTTATCAAACTTTCCTATACAATTCCATCTAAATAATTCAATTATGGATTCGATCAGTGAACCATTAATTATTATTTATGAAATTCATGGAATTATTATAAATAAACTAATCTCTAATTAAAAAATTTATTATCAGAACTGATGATTCATAAGTAGAAATCATATATGTTGTCCTCTGGTTGATGGAAATCAAATGAATATATTTATAGTGAAAACAAAGATTTAAGTATCTTTTTGGGTGTCTTTTTTGAAAAAAGATGGAAATTTTTAAAAAATCGACCCAGTATATAATATTATTAAATGAATTTAACTTTAAAGGACATCATAGATATTAGAGAAATATTTTTACATTGCATATCAGAGAGGTTCGTCCCCTTAGGAATCGAACCCACTGGCCCGGCAAGCTTAGTTAGCGCTTGGGTTCGATTCCTAAGGGGACGAACCTCTCTGATATGCAATGTAAAAATATTTCTCTAATATCTATGATGTCCTTTAAAGTTAAATTCATTTAAGAATATATTTATATTCATTACCAAGGGCGGATCCAGGGGGGGGGGGGGGGCGGAGGGGTCGACCCCCCATACAGAATCCGTGCCTGGCGGGAGTGCAACACGTGCGTCGCACGCAGAGGCCAAAAAACGGCGGCCAAATCGATAGGGAATTTATAACAATTTTTTTTTATATTTTAATGAACTTAAAATATGAGATATGAAATTTAAAAAAAAAAAAAAACTAAAAAAAAACATTTATTTTTAAAAAAATTTTAAAATTGAAAATAAATTTCTATGTGTGTGTTGGGGGGGGGGCGGCGTCTCTGCCCCCCCCCCCCTCCCTCCGTTTGGACAATTCGGTCGCGACACACTTATATACGACAGATCTTATATACATCGGGCACCTTATATACATTCTCCCCCCCCCCCCATAAAAAATTCCTGGATCCGCCCTTGTTCAATACCTAATCAAATCAAAAGTATCATCCGATTAATAATTTAGAGGCCCAAAACTCCCCTCCCCGGACCAGAAATTTTCTCTTCACATCCCTGTATATATATAAATATATTAGGTATTACAATTTTGAACTACTATTTTTCTTTTTTGACTATAAAATATATAAATATTTACGTTAAGGTACATAGTTGTTTCACCATATGGAATTTCCTAGGATTTTTTGAAATTTAGACAGATTATTATTATTTAAAATACTTGTGCATCGATTGGTGGCAAAACGAAATTTTTGAACAATATAGTACCGGAGATATTAAATTTCAAAGTCGGTGTACACCTAATTCCATTCGTGGTTCACCCCTCTACAATAACTAATACATTTTTATTTGACCATACAGGGTATGGTCAAGTATTGTAATAGTGAATGGAAAAAGTGTTTTTTTCCTTCTTTTTTTTCGAAATATCTCAAAAACGGCTCAAACTATTTTGATTAAAAAAATTGAGCGAAACCATAGCATTTCGCTCTACAAAAAAGCTCTAATAAGTGAACATCGAAAAAATTATATTTTTCGAGATAATAATTATTTTATCAAAATGTCTGTTAGTCTGGTTGGGTGTCTGTTAGTCTGTGCGTTACCAAATCTTTGTGGAGCTAGCTCAAAAACTAGTGTGAATACCGAAACCAAATTTTACGCGTAGTTTTGGTCTATTGAGATTAAGAGTTGATTAGATTTTGGTGGGTATCGAACAAAAATTAAGGGGGGTGAGGGGGGGGGTTAAAATTAAAAATCTAGTCAGTTTGAGCAAACTCAACCAAATTTTTATATACATAATCATTGGGACCCCAGAAGTCTAAAAATCAAAAACTAACCGCCCAAAATGGGGGGGGGGGGGTGTAGGATCAAAAAATGAAAATCTTGTCCATTTACCAAACTCAACCAAATTTTATATACACAATCAGTGGAACACCAGAAGTATAACAATGCAAAAACTAACCACCCCCCCTACATGATTATAAATAATTTTAGGGGCCAGGTTGTATGGTAAAGTCAAGTGGATGGCCACATCATAACACGTCAGCTTATTTAAGAAAATTTTAATTCATAGTTACAACACAGTTTCTGAGATAATAAGGAATAAATAATGAAAAATGTATAAGGGAAAATTTACAGTAAAAACAAGCTGGCAACAATGCATTTATTTAACCTAAAAACTGGGTTAACTTTAGTACTTTTTTGACGTTTTTTTGATTCATCCATTGTCTCAACATCTTTCAATCGCTCAATAAGAACTTTTTGTTTTTTAAATCTCCCTTTTTAATGTACTTTATCTGACATTTCTATGATAAAATATATACAAACTCGGACAGTGTTGCCAGATTTGTCAGCTTGAGGTTATGAATTATGAACCCTTATTGTCTGTTCTATATACTCTAGCATTAACTTTTGGCTAGTATTGTCCCGAAACAACTACTTTAAATAATTCTTTTTCAAAAATATATCTGATAAATGTTAAACTAAATAAACTTATGTGGCCATCCACATGACTTTACCATACACCTGCCCCCTCTCTTATATTTAATATTGTATTAAAACAATTTTTAATTATTCCCCCCCCACCCTCTCTTTAATTTTGGGTTCATTATCAATTAATACTATTTTCTTTTAATTATTATGAGACTATTTTATTAGAAATATCAGCTTTCTTCGATTTTTGTTTGAAAATATTTTTAACCCCCCCCCCCCCCTCCTTGATTTTTGGTCTCTATCAATTTCGTAGAAATTGATTAAAGAAGTCTACAACATAATAATACAGTAGAACTTCGATAATCCGGCACACTTGGGGACCTGCCAATGCCGATTAACCAAATTTGCCGGATTGTTGAGGTCTTTAAAAAAAACTTACTTGAACAAGGAAATATGTCATTAATAATAATTTAAAGAGCAAAAACGTGTACTTTATTTACAAACTAACATAAGGTATAAAGAGTAAATGTGTATTTCACTTTAAATGAGTCTTGATGGACACTTTGGCTGAAATTTCAATGTTCAATCACCGAGGGGCGAACCGCGACCTAAAATCGTGTACATCTACTTCCACTTCCACTTTCATTTCCAAGTAGAAGACAATAGATTATCAAATGAATTCCAAAGTATTCCAAATAATTCCAAAGTAATTCCAAAGTAATTCCAAATAATTCCAAAGTAATTCCAAATAATTCCAAAAACGATGTACCTACATCTAATTCCAATAGCGGTTCACCTCTCGTCGTGCACTGATCAAACACTAAATCCTTCAAATTTCGTTAAGAAATCGATTTTTGACCCATGCCGGACAATCGAGTGCCAGATTACCGAGATTCTACTGTATACTGTATATTATTGATATATATATAATGTGCAGCATTACTCTGCGCTGCACATACCTAGAAAAAACCCTGGTTACTAGAACCAGGCCACTCACAAAGCAAACTGTACATGGGTATATTTAATAGTTTCTTAGATATGGCTAGAAAGAACGAATCCACCTCCACGCGGTGTACACGGGCAATGCCTTTGGGGATTAATTAATCGTCAAAATTAGCTAACGGATTCTTAATAACCCTCCAATGTTAGTTAAATTCAATTCAGGGACAGGGGTTAGTGATGAGCCTTTGGGCTTGAGTGAATGTATATTGATATTTTTATTTTTTTAACTCCCCCCCCTCTAATCTTGTCCTCCGAAAAAAATAAAAACTCTCTTTTTTATTATAGGTTCATTTTAAATATATTATATTTCATTTTTCTTATATTTCTAGTTTGAAAATCTTATAATTTTAATTTTTAAACCTCCCCCCTCCCCCCTTAATTTTAAATTCGATTTCAACCAAAATCTAATCAGCTCTTAATCTCAATGCACCAAAACTACATGTGACATTTGGTTTTGATATTCACACTAGTTTTTCGAGCTAGCTTGTCGACAAAAATTTGGTAACGTACTAACGGACCTATTAACAGACATTTTGACAAAATAATTAATATCTTGAAAAATATAATTTTCTCCATGTTCAATTATCAGGGGCTTTTTGTATACGGAAATGCCATAGTCCAATTTTTTTAATCAAAATAGTTTAAGTTGTTTTTGAGATATTTCGAAAAAACGAATAAAAAAACAACACTTTTTCCATTTACTATTACAATACTTGACCATACTCTATATGGTAACATAAAATATAAAATGATTTTTCTTAACTAAGTATATTTTTTATTTGTATTCGAGGTATTTTTTTCAATTTAATAGAAAAAATGTCTATTTTTGATAAATTTATTATTATTAATATAGACTTGGTTTTTCTCTCTCCGATTGGATTGTTTTATAAATATTTATTTATTTATTTATTATCTAAATTAGTTTTTAAGTTTAGGTATTTATTAATATTGACATTTTTTTTTTATAGATATTTTTGAAGAAGAATAAAATCCGCTCGAAATGGACGCAGGTAATTTTTTGATTAATTTAATCTCGTCCACTATTTTTGACCATTATGTTGTAAATTGATATTAAAAAAAAACAATCCAGGATTACTATTACATTTAAATATCGCTCAAAAATGTCAAACATAAAAATTAGTAGAAAAATCTTGGAAATATTTGAGAAAAATTTAAAAATAAACTATTTTCAGCTGAAATTTTCAGGGAGTATTTTTTTTTTAATATAGAAAAAAATTGATTTTTTCACAATTATTAGATTTTTATTTTTTTATTTTTTTTTTTTGTAGAGATTTTTTAAAATACGAAATTAGAACAAATTTTCAGTTTAGTCTTTTAAAAGAAAAATAATAGCCTGTCTAAACAGGTCAACCTAATAGAATAAAAGAATGTAAAACTCAAATTGATATATTCCAAAATATTTGTTACTGAATAGAATTTAGAAAAAAAAAAAAATAATAATAATTTTAAAAATATTCGAAATCTTAAATAACAAAAATTCAATTAGGGGGCATTCATAAAATACGTCAGGAAAAATTTCCCCTTTTTGGACCCCCTCCCATTTGTCTCGCTGCGTCACATTTTCTGGGATCCCACTAACAAATATAACGTCATAACAGCTAGACCCCCCCCCCCCGACCTATAAACGAATTGTTGCTGACAAGTTAAGAAAAAAAAATTAAGTGCGAACGTCACGTTTTCTTAGACCCCCCCCCCACCCCTTTTTGTCACATTTTATCACGCTAAGCTAAAGTGACCAGATGTCTTACAATGGATTGTGGGACATGAACCTGTATGAATATAATTATATTTTAAAGTACTTTACTCTAGAGTAAGATGGTACTTTTTTTAATTTTTTAAATTCTTTAAAATTTATTCATTTGAAAGTTTTAATATAGCTCATTTAGCCTTGCTTAACACTCCGTCGGGCGCGGGGTCTGAAGTAACGAGAACGGGCGCGGTGTATCAAAATGATCACTCTTAGAAAATTTGAGTTTTAAGCTATATTTTTGAAGATTAATAATGTTAAGAAACAATAAAAAGAGTGAATTAGAAGGAAATTAAAAGAGATTAGGAGAAAATAATTATTAGAGCATGAAAAACGTGAAATAATGTATGTATATTTAAATGAAAAAACAAATGCCACATTTTTGCTTTACTCAATATAACTCATAATAATTTCTTACAAGGAAATAAGATAACACTAAAAACTAAATAATACAATATTCCAAAACGAATATAATTGTAATTAGCATCAGTTAATTATTGTTATTGTTATCGTCCTGCCACTGTAAATTCTGCAAAAAATCGCTGCATTTTGAACAAAAAGTTTCAATATGCATCAAGGAAACTGAATCCTTGAATTTTTTACAATTATATTTAGTTAGTCTCTTTTTTGTAGTGCATACCATGCACCTTTTTCTTTTTGTTCCACGTTGTTCATCTCGCATGTTGTCCTCTTCTACGTCATCAGTTAAATTTGTCGGTTTATACTTGCTGAGTCTCTGAACGATTTCATGATGTAATCCTAAAGTGTTTTCACTTCTTCTAACGATATGTGGTAAAACTAGCTCGTGGGACAATTTTTTCAAAAAGGTCCTTCTTCTGAAATTTTTTTCATGAGCGTTGTTGCTCAAGTAGATGACCTGAGAGTTGATTTCGCTCATATTAATCAGTGCAAAAAATATAACCATTGGCCAACGTCGCACGTTTCTTGCTACATTATAGGGTGCTATATAATTTATCAGTAATGTCAACCCCTATTTTTGTCTGATTATAATATGTAAAAATTGAAGGCTTTTTTTATTCTCTATTTCATTATCACCGTGCAAGCTAGATGCCAAAATAACTGTTTTTCCTTTTTTAGGAACGTATGAGACCAGCGTACATCCTTTCTTGAATCCGAAGTATACTGCTATTCACGCCTCTTTTTTTATTTACAAATTCCGGAGGAAGTTCCCTTTTGTTTTTGTTTTTTTACAGTTCCAACATATGAAAGATTTTTTTCTCGCAATTTATCAATTAGAGGAAAACTGGTGAACCAATTGCCCGCAGTAATGTGCCTGCCTGATTTATAAAGGGGTTCACAAAGACGTAATACTATATCCTCGGGTTTATTGCTCACCCGAAATTGACCTTCAGGTTGCAATCCTGCGTATATTTCGAGGTTATAAACGTAAAATACCTTGGAATCAACAAGAGCAAAAATTTTAATCCCGTACTTATTTGGCTTGCTCGGTATATACTGACGGAAACTACATCCGTATCGCTACCATCTAAAAAATCTTCCGATAATTCGTCATTGTCCTCTTCTAAAAGCAATTGCCGTATCTCTTCAACATCCCTCTCGTTGAATAAATCGTATGTTTTTGAGGATTTGGCCATAATTAGGTGCTGAAATTTATGTAAAACATAAAAAACACAATGAGAACCATCAACGGGCGCGGTGTATCAGTTTGAAATTTCTTCCAAAATAACGTCTAAATAATTTTATAACTAAATAATACGGATTTTATATACTCTAATACAGTATTCGGTACTCACCAAAATATGAAAACAACAAAATTTAACAATATTGAATTATAACGGGAACGGGCGCCGTGTATCAGAATGATCAATCTTGACCTGGCTTGTCTCTCAGACGTCTGATCGAATACTAATTACTAGCGCTGTACAGCGGGATAAAAGTTAGGAAGCTACTATGACATACGCATTCATAAGTGCGAATTTAAAGATAGGGGGAAGAAAATAGGACCGCTGTATCAATTTGAACGGCCGCGCCCGACGGAGTGTTAAGTAAGAATGGATAGGCTTCTTCTGGAAATGCTAAAAATTTGGGAGGAATTTTTATGAGTAACTCATAGCAACTGCGTTGTTTTCTTATCCGTTACCTTTGCTGAAGACAGAGAAATCAACTTTAAAACCAAAAATAGCGATTGATTCTCATCTAGTACTTGAGGAATAATCATTCTATATTGGATTTTTGACGTTTCGGTTTTATTAGTAACCATTGCTGAAGACATAGAGAAATCGACTTTAAACCAAAATAGCGATTGATTCTCATCTAGTACTTGAGGAATAATCATTCTATATTGGATTTTTGACGTTTCGGTTTTTATTAGTAACCATTGCTGAAGACATAGAGAAATCGATTTTTAAACCAAAAATAGCGATTGATTCTCATCTAGTACTTGAGGAATAATCATTCTATATTGGATTTTTGACGTTTCGGTTTTTATTAGTAACCATTGCTGAAGACATAGAGAAATCGATTTTAAACCAAAAATAGCGATTGATTCTCATCTAGTACTTGAGGAATAATCATTCTATATTGGATTTTTGACGTTTCGGTTTTTATTAGTAACCATTGCTGAAGACATAGAGAAATCGATTTTAAACCAAAAATAGCGATTGATTCTCATCTAGTACTTGAGGAATAATCATTCTATATTGGATTTTTGACGTTTCGGTTTTTATTAGTAACCATTGCTGAAGACATAGAGAAATCGACTTTAAACCAAAAATAGCGATTGATTCTCATCTAGTACTTGAGGAATAATCATTCTATATTGGATTTTTGACGTTTCGGTTTTTATTAGTAACCATTGCTGAAGACATAGAGAAATCGACTTTAAACCAAAAATAGCGATTGATTCTCATCTAGTACTTGAGGAATAATCATTCTATATTGGATTTTTGACGTTTCGGTTTTTATTAGTAACCATTGCTGAAGACATAGAGAAATCGACTTTAAACCAAAAATAGCGATTGATTCTTATCTAGTACTTGAGGAATAATCATTCTATATTGGATTTTTGACGTTTCGGTTTTTATTAGTAACCATTGCTGAAGACATGGAGGAATCGACTTAAAATAAAAAATAGCGATTGATTCTCATCTAGTACTTGAGGAATAATCATTCTATATTGGATTTTTGACGTTTCGGTTTTTATTGGTAACCATTGCTGAAGACATAGAGAAATCGACTTAAAATCAAAAATAACGATCGATTCTCATCTAATACTTGAGGAATAACCATTCTACATTAGATTTTTGACGTTTCGATTATTACCTATTGGTAACCATTGCTAAAGACATGGAGGAATCAACTTAAAATCAAAAATAACGATCGATTCTCATCTAATACTTGAGGAATAACCTTATTGAATTCCATTTTTGATGTTTTGACTATTAATGGAAACCTCTACTGAAAATGTAGAAGAATCGACTTAAAATCAAAAAGACTAAATTCTTTTTTGGTAAACAACTCAAGCTTGAGTATTAGATGCTTAGCTCAAGTATTAGATGAGAATCGATGGCTATTTTTGATTTTAAGTTGATTCCTCTATGTCTTCAACAATGGTTACAATAATAACCGAAATGTCAAAAATCCAATGTAGAATGGTTATTCCTCGACTCTTAAATGAGAATTATTTTTGAATTAATTTCAATATGAACTACAAATTGGAAGTGATATCTGATTAATAATAAAGGAACAAACATATTAATATTTCAAATGAATTTGGATAAAGTTTAGCAACGATCCGTTGCAGTTTATTTATAATTGAAAGGGGTACCTTAGGGGTGGTCTCATATTAATTTGGTTATGTTCTGATGATATGATCAATGACGAAATAACGTAAATCTCCAATTCTTATGAGCAAATAATCAAAATTATAATAAATAAAATCTTTAAAAAAAATCTGAAAACATTCATATAAAACCCGCAAAAGTTTCGAGAGAATTTCTATATTTTTTAATTGAATTTTATTATCCTGATTCATTCGCCCGACGCTTTCTCTTAAGAGATGCATGCAAGGTATTATATTAACTATTAATAACATCACTAAAAAGAGAAAAATAAAAATAATTTTTATAAAAGAAAAAAAAAGAAAACCAACTTCAAAAAAATTAAATTCAATATTTGATTTTGGAGTTCTTATTATTTTATTTGTTGCAATTAATTTTTTTGAAGTCGGTTTTATTTTTTTTATAAAAATTATATTATTTATTTTCCTAATATAAACTTTCAAATTAATAAAAATTATGGACGAAAATGATAATAATAATTATATTTATTATAATTTCGATTATTTGGACATAAGCATTGGAGATTTCCGTTATTTTGTAATTGATCATATCATCAGAATTTGACCAAATTAATATGTAACTACCCCTATGGTAGCCCCTTTGCAATAAAAAAGAATTATTAAAATCGATTTATAAACAAAGAAGCTATGCGTGGACATACATAACAAAAAAGGTTCAATATCAATGAAAAAAACTGGACCAATCGGATTCTAGACTGAACCCAATGCGAAAATAATCATCGAAATCGGTTCATAATTGGCGAAGAAATCATGTAACATAGACACAAAAAATTCAGTCGAATTGAGAACCTCCTCCTTTTTTGAAGTCGGTTAAAAATCAATCTTAAAACGTTCATTTTAAACCCACAAACGTTTCTAGAGAAATTCTATATTTATGAATTTAATTTTATTATCATTTTCTGATTCGTTCGCACGACGCTTTCTCTTACGAGATGCATGCAAGGTATTATATTAAGTCACTATTAATAGCATCACTAAAAAAAAGAAAAAGAAAATAAATTTTTATAAAACCGATTTCAAAAAAATTAAATGCAACAAATAAAATAAAAAAACTCAAAATTAAAATAAATTGCAATAAAAGGTATAAAATAATTATCTAATTTAGTTGATATTGATTTGAGAAGGAGATACACCAGAAGGTGCATCTCCTAAGGGCCTGTATGAGCTGGCCCATCCATCGTGAAAAGAACAGAGTAGAAGGAAAGAAGCCGGGATCATGAGCCAAATCTCAGAAAGTTAGATACAATCCAATATCCAATTTACTAAGTTTTTAGGGGCTTCGAGCAGTGGTAAATTCTCCGATAGTTACAACTCATTAAGACTCAATGTTGTCTAATTTCTAGGCGCGAAAATAGAGATTTCCCTGATATTCACTTCGATTCGAATACCCTGAAAATGTGTGACAGCCTATCCATGTTGGGCGTCTCTGTCGCATCTGACCTGTCTTGGAATGAACACATCTCCTCTGTGGCGAAATCTGCAGCAAGGAAGATTGGCTTCTTACTCATCTGTGGAGAGGAGCCTCAAAATATTCTCTTGCTACCCTTGATGCAATTCAGAAACGAGCCGTCAGGCTAATTGACGATTCTACCCTCACCGACTCCCTCGACTCGCTGGCTCATCGAAGAGATGTCTCCGCCCTTTCCCTTTTCTATAGATACTATCACGGCAGGTGCTCTGATGAGATAAAATCAATAATTCCCCCCAAAGCATGCTTTGCACGCAGCACACGTTTTGCCGACTCCCAACACTCTTTCGCGGTCAAATTAGAAAAGTGCCGGACCACTTCATTCGCGAATTCATATATCCCCATGACTTCAAGGAACTGGAACTCTCTCCCAGCCTCTATCTTTCCCAGCACCTATGATCTTCAAACCTTCAAAACCAGGGTGCATAGACACCTACGTCTACACCCTCTCACTTAAACAACTTTCCCTTCTCTTCGGTAATGCAAGGGTCTTTCGAGATCCATAGGGGCTACATCTTTACTGGTGCACCTCTTCTTGCATTCGATTGCATTAAAAAAAAAAATAAAAAAAAAACTAAAAGACGAAATATTAACATGAAATCCATTTTTGAAGTCGGTGCTAAACAAACTATATAAGCGAGCGTGCCCGCTAATCGTACTAAGTAAAATCTGCCGAGTTTGATTCATAAAATATATGTTTGGCACCGACTTCAAAAAGTGATTTCATGTTAATATTTCGTCGTTTAGTTGTAACTAAATAAGATAATAATTATTTTATTTTATAAAAATTATTTTTATCATGACTTAAATTGGGACATAATAAATAATTCGGTACATTCTTCTATGTTTCAGATCTCATAATGGATATGAGACCAAACAGTTTGGAAGATGGAATGGATTTGTTACCAAACAGTTTGGAAGATGGAATGGATTTGTTACCAAACAGCTTGGAAGATAGTCAACTGGATAAGCTGTTCAACATAATCAAGTCGGGATTGAAAACTAAGGCTAAATTGGAAGAGAAGAGAAAGCTTGTAAATTCTATGCTACCTCTGGATAAGTACAAATTGCTGCACCGGTTCCTCTCACGAAGCGAAAACGCTCCACAAGCCACTATATTGAATTGTCTTCGTGTTTTCCTTGACGAGAATACAAAATATATAGGCTTTCCACGATCTACATCTGATCAAGAATTTATCAAATCAATTTTAGAAATAATACCGAAATACTGCCCGAATATAGAAACAATCGATTTTGGAAATTTATTGATTCAACATAAGAACAAAGAGAATTTTAAATATTTTCTGAAACAAATCAAAAACTTGAAATCTCTCCGGGTGAAGTGTCTCAACAAGTGTGTAATACGTGAACTTTTGATCCATGAAGATTTTAACCTCCATGATCAGGATGTTAAAATAGCTCTCCTTAAAATTGATAATATCAATGCATTTCAATTAAGTGCCAATGATTTTACGCAGACTCTTAAAACTTCCACTCAATTTGAAAAGTTTTGGCGACTTCCAACCATTAACTGGAGCGTTTAACTCTTACAGAGATGATGATGAAATTGTCCAAAAATTATCTAACATTACCGAATTGTACGATTACGAAACAAATTTAACAGCTATAGAAAATATTGTGAGATTTTGTCCAAACACAAAAAAAATATGTCTAACTAATCCACAAAGACAAGTTATAGAAAATCTATGTAAATTTCCATTACTCACGGAAATAAAATTAACTTCAATGTATACCGATTTGGTTAGTGAACTCATTAACTTGTTGAAAATAATTGGCAAACAAATTAAAAATATGGAAGTATTTTTCCCTGACCATATTGAACTTGACCCAAACATTTTGCGTGAGCTATGCCCAGAACTAATTCAATTAGAAATTATGAGATGACGTGTTCTGATGTGGCCATCAAGGGCGGATTCAGGAATTTTTTGGTGGGGGGGGGGAGGGGGAGAATGAATATAAGGTGACCGATGTATATAATATGTATTTTTTATCTCGAAAGTGTGTCGCGATCGAATCGTCCAAGCGGGGGGGGGGGGGGGGGGGGTCGAGAGACGCCGCCGCCCCCACACACACACTAGAACTTTATTTTCAATTTTAAAAATTTTTAAAAATTTTTTTTTACAAATTTCATATCTCATATTTTAAGTTCATTAAAATAAAAAAAATAAAAATTGTTATAAATTCACTGTCGATTTGGCCTCCGTTTTTTGGCCTCTTCGTGCGACGCACGTGTTGCACTCCCACCAGGCACGGGCCTGTATGGGGGGGGGGGGGGCGACCGCCCCGTTTAACTTGAACATATGAGAAATAACCGATAAAATATTTATAATTAAAAAGATTGATAATGAAGTCCAAACCATTCGGCTGAAAGACACTCCCGCAAGTTCAATCAAATCTTATAAACAAAAAAAAAATTTTGATTTTTTTCCAAAAAATATTTAAATTACAAATTAAAATGAAAACACATGGAAATGGACTTGCTTGAGCCATAAAATTTATCATTAAGGTAGTTGTTTCGCGACAATACTAGCAAAAAGTTTACAATATACCCATCGGTATATTATATAATGAGATTGCAAAAAGAGACGAATTGGAGAATAAGGGTAAAAATAATATTTTATTCATTCTAGTTTTTATATAAAATTTTTATTCAAATATAATTTATTAAAAAAATAACTTAATAATAATTTCTTTTCAAATAGATTAGTCTAAATATAAATTATTTAGCAAATTTTAATAGTAAAAATAAATTAAAATTTGAATTTACAATACATAGAAATTGAGTATAATGCGTTACTTTGGGTGAACCTTTAAGTATTGTTTAATAATATCTCTGTTTCAGTGGAAAAATAAATAATAATATAAAATTTTACTTAAAAAATCATTACTTGAAACTAACGCGGAACGAACAAGAACAGGGGAATTGGAGAAATAGAATCACAAAAGGGAATTGAAGAAGAAAAAGAGAGGGAGAGTCTGAACAAGGCGACGGGAGATGACTCATACTATAGCAAGGAACGCCAAACATCCTATGCAAACTTTCTTTCTATAGTTAATATTCGAATAAAGAGATTCTGTCTACCGACTTCACTCTCCACACATCATTCTAGAGAGATCATTCCAGACGGAGCTGTCATCTTCCAAACTTATCCACTCAAAATTTCTCAATCTATCCATCCTTCTACTTGGCACATACTTATCTCACAATATTTCCTATATTCCACTCGATATATAAATATATCAGAATTGGAGTCCATTAATCCATCACCGGCTATTTCTACGAGACGCCTAGAATTCCTTCTTTCAAAGCGCACCTGCATATCAAATAATCGGTGCCGCAGCTATAATTCGGTGTCAAAGAAGACGGCAGGAAGATAGGAACATTCCAGGAAGAGGGAATTATTATCAAAAGAGGATATTACTACAGTGAGAAGATCAAGAAGCGATTCTAACGGCTCAGCCCACCAAAGGAGTGTAACAAATCTAACATTAATAATCCAATTTCTATAATAACCCATTCTAGTTCTGTTAAATTCAAGAAATGATAAAAATAAATTCACATTATTAAATATTAATTAACTCTAATAAAAAATCTTTATTATCATTGAAAACCTCATATCCCTTCTTTTAATATTATTTTATTTTGTTTTTTTATTATTCTTAATCAATTTTTTTATTAATTTTCACACTAAAATCAGTAACGTAAATTCACAGTAAAATTCAATCAATTTCAGAAAGAAAACACTAAGAGAGAATACCCTGAGAAACACCCACCAACATTTACAATCACAAACCAACATCCAAAACTTCATTATAACCACTGCATGGTGTAGGTGCGTGGAACATCCAAACTTCATTATAACCACTGCAAGTTAATGCTAGAGCAGTGATTCTCAACCAGTGTGCCGCGACATTCTTGAAGTGTGCCGCCAAATTTTATAAATGCAAACAATGAAAATTTATTTCGCTTGGTAACAATCGAGATTTAATTTCAAAACATTCGGAAGAGTCAATTAATTCATTTTGGATTAACGTTAGATGTGATTATTCCATAATAGCCAAATAAATAAATAAATCTTTATTCCTCGACCTGCTTAGAGGCACAAGTCCTCGGTGGCTAGGTCCTCCAAACATCAATACAATCTAGCTACAATACATTGATAAACATCAATACAAATTAATTAGAACAATTTAACAAATAATAAACAAGTAAAAAAAAATAGAAATGTATGCTCATTAACAAATAACATGACCATAGATTTCCATCAAAAGACAAAAAGTAATTTAAAAATTCCGCGCAAAAACCCGATACCAGGAGCAAGCCAAACAAGATTTAAAAATATTATTACAATTTTCTACATCTTATTTGTGCGAATTCGGATCAATAAAAAAAAAAAAAATAGAAATGTATGCTCATTAACAAATAACATGACCATAGATTTCCATCAAAAGACAAAAAGTAATTTAAAAATTCCGCGCAAAAACCCGATACCAGGAGCAAGCCAAACAAGATTTAAAAATATTATTACAATTTTCTACATCTTATTTGTGCGAATTCGGATCAATAAAAAAAATAGAAATGTATGCTCATTAACAAATAACATGACCATAGATTTCCATCAAAAGACAAAAAGTAATTTAAAAATTCCGCGCAAAAACCCGATACCAGGAGCAAGCCAAACAAGATTTAAAAATATTATTACAATTTTCTACATCTTATTTGTGCGAATTCGGATCAATAAAAAAAAAAATCGAGACTTTTAAATGTAGATGAAAAATGAGAGTGGCATTATCATTTTTACGACCAAATATAAACGAAATTATCTTATATTCTTATAATTTATTTGTAATTAATCACTCAATGAACATCATGTTGTCTTTGTAGTACATTGAAAATTATTATCATAAACTATATTACACAGTAACACAGGGTATTATAGGTAAGTAAAATTCTTTTAAACTATTGTTAGTGTGCCGCCAAATTTTTAAATTTTTAAAAGTGTGCCGCAACAAAGAAAAGGTTGAGAATCACTGTGCTAGAGTATATAGTACAGACAATAAGGATTCATAATTCATAAGATCATAAGCCCAAAACTTTTTGCTCTTTATGTACAACTACTAGCCAACCTCGTTTGACAAATCTGGCAACACTGTCCGAGCTTGTATATATTTTATCATAGGAATGTCAGATAAAGTGCATTATAAAGGGAGATTTATAAAACAAAACGTTCTTAATAAGCGATTGAAAGCTGTTGCGACAATGGCTGAGGCGAAAAAACGTCAAAAAAGTACTAAAGTTAACCCACTTTTTAGATTAAATACATGCGTTGTTGCCAAATTGGTTTTAGTGTAAATTTTTCATTATTTATTCCTTATTATCTCAGAAACTGTGTTGTAACTATGAATTAAAATGTTCTTAAAAAATGTATTTGTTATTGTTTAATGTTGGTTTAGTTTTTTATTACAATGATAAGAAGAGTTAAATTGAAAGTTTTTTTGCCCAGGGTAGCAGAATTTTTATATATTGAAGGAGACGATAAAAGAGTGTGTATAAATAAAATTTATAATTCCAGCAGAAGACACACTCTTTTATTGTCTCCTTCAATAAGAAGAGTTTCTTAATTATAATTAAATATGTATGTAAACTTTCCGATATCCCGTATAGTGTAATGTACTAAAGGATTCTGAAAACTCTATTTTTGAAATTTAATATCTCCGGAACTATATTGTTCATAAATTTCGTTTTGGCACCAATCGATGCAGAAGTATTTAAATAATAAAATCTATCCAAATTTCAAAAATTCCTAATAAAACCAATATGGTGAAACAACTACCTTAATACTAATAATAATATAATATAATTAATAGTATTTTTAAATTCTTCATAAAAATCCAATAAGAGTTTATTAAATATTCCATATAGCTTAAATTAATAGTTTTTTAAATAAAAAATATTTTAAATTTCACTCGTCGAGATCTTATTTGTTGTGTATAAATAATTAAGATTTGGACGAGTGAAATTTAAAATAACTTTTATTTAAAAAACTACTAATTTAAGCTATATGGAATATTTAATAAACTCTTATTGGATTTTTATTTAGAATTCAAAAATACTAAAATTATACATAAGTACATAATAAAAAAAAATTGTGGTTAAAACCAATTTTAGACGGTTTTTAACTACTTCGACCAGTGCCCAGGTCAAAATCTATAATAGTGTTTTTTTTTAAACAACCCCCGCTTCTTTAGGAAAAGGGTACGTTCAGAAAGGAATGCACCCTTTCCGGAGAACAATAGTTTGTTAAAAGAAGTGGGGGGTATTATCTATTTAGGAACCAATTTTGTTTTTAAATGCTCATTACATAAGAAGATAGAAAGAATCATAGATAAGAAGAAAGGAAATACTTTATCTCTGGTTCATCCTGCTCTCAAAATGAAAACACGTTCTCAAACCAAAAGTAAGTTCCATATTTTCTAATTATTATTTATCTATCTATTAAGGTAGTTGTTCCGTCAAATGTTTTTTTTTGAAATTTATACAGATTATTATTTAAATAGTTCTGCATCGATTGGTGGCAAAACGAAATTTATGAACAATACAGTTCCGGAGATATTAAATTTCCAAAATAGAGATTTACATTAGTTGAATAAAGATTTCACTGTCGATGGTAACAGAATTGTTTTTATTTTAGGTTAAAAATAAAATAAAATGAGAGAGTCTTCTGTTTTTTAAATAAAATAATTTTTAATTATTTCTAGAGACTATAGTTTCGAAGGCATTGCCTTCATCATCAGTCTATCACAAATATTTCAAATTAGTTAGAGATTTACAGACTCTTATACATTACACTATACGGGATATCGGAAAGTTTACATACATATTTAATTATAAACGATTTTTATAGAAATTTTTTAACTTTTAAAATGTATTTTATTTGTCTTTTTAATATTTTAACTTTTTGCTAGTATTGTCGCGAAACAACTACCGTAAAGAATAAGTTTACTATTAGGTACAAATGCAACATCTATCTCAAAATTATTTTTATAAAATTCATGAATATATAATTATGGGTCATTCTATATCAATTAAACGACGTTTTGTCTGCGACTCTCTTCTATTTTTAACCGACTTCAAAAAAGGAGGAGGTTCTCTATTCGACTGAATTTTTTTTTTTTTTTTTTTTTGTGCCTATGTTACCTCATATCTCCGCCAATTGTCAACCGATTTTGAAATTTTTTTTTGCATTAGGTCCAGTTTAGCTTCCGATTGGTCCCATTTTTTTTTCGTTTTTTTTTCATAGGTGTTAGACCTTTTTTATTAGTAACTTTTAAGGAGTTCGGTGTTGGTTCTAGGTGAAACATTTTAATATAATAATAAAACTAAGATACGAGGTAGGTTTATAATAGGTTTATAATAGCAGGTATAGATAGATCCCTTTCACCCAGCTCAAATCTCAATAGAAAATATTAATCCTTAGAACAACTACCCCCCCCTCTTCCCCTACATTCCCCCCACCACATACATTTTTAACCGACTTCAAAAAACGAGGAGGTTCTCTATTCGATTGAATTTTTTTTTTTTTTTTTTTTTTTTTGTGCCTATGTTACCTCATATCTCCGCCAATTCTCAACCGATTTTGAAAATTTTTTTTGCATTGGGTCCAGTCTAGCTTCCGATTGGTCCCATTTTTTTTCGTTTTTTTTTTCATAGGTATTAGACCTTTTTTGTTAGGTTTGTTTAGACCTAACCTCTTTGTTTACGAACCGATTTCGATGGTTCTTTTTTTATCCGATAGGGGGTGTGTTGGGGATGGTGCCATATTAATTTGATCAAGTTCTGATGATATGATCACTATTAATAACATCACTAAAAAGAGAAAAATAAAATAATTTTTAAGAAAAAAATAAAATCCGACTTCAAAAAATTAAATGCAACAAATAAAATCCACTAAAAGGTATAAAATAATTATTATCTTATTTAGTTACAACTAAACGACGAAATATTAACATGAAATTACTTTTTGAAGTTGGTGCCAAACATATACCTTTTATGAATCGCACTCGACGGATCTTACTTAGTACGTTTGGAGGGTATGCTCGCTTATAGGTATAGTTTGTTTGGCACCGACTTCAAAAGTATTTTCATGTTAATATTTCGTCGTTTAGTTGTAACTAAATAAGATAATAATTATTTTATACCTTTTAGTGGATTTTATTTGTTGCATTTAATTTTTTGAAGTCGGTTTTTATTTTTTTCTTAAAAATTATTTTAAAATTTTTTTTAAAAATTCTTACTTGTAAAACTATTTTTCCAATATGTAATCAGTTTTCTTAGACTCCTGATGATGGGCTAACCCCGAAATATATCGAACTCAAAACTCAATTTTGTTTTATTTCTTTTTTGTGAAACCTACCTTTTTTATTAGGTTTGTTTAGACCTAACCTCTTTGTTTATGAACAGATTTCGATGGTTCTTTTTTTATCCGAAAGGGGGTGTCTTAGGGATGGTGTCATATTAATTTGGTCAAGTTCTGATGATATAATCACTATTAATAACATCACTAAAAAGAGAAAAATAAAAATAATTTTTAGAAAAATAAAGTAAATAATTTTTAAGAAAAAATAAAAACCGACTTCAAAAACTTAAATGCAACAAATAAAATACACTAAAAGGTATAAAATAATTATTATCTTATTTAATTACAACTAAACGACGAAATATTAACATGAAATTACTTTTTGAAGTCGGTACCAAACAAACTATACCTATAAGCGAGCGTACCCGCCAAACGTACTAAGTAAGATCCGTCGAGTGCGATTCATAAAAGGTATATGTTTGGCACCAACTTCAAAAAGTAATTTCATGTTAATATTTCGTCGTTTAGTTGTAACTAAATAAGATAATAATTATTTTATACCTTTTAGTGTATTTTATTTGTTGCATTTAATTTTTTGAAGTCGGTTTTTATTTTTTCTTAAAAATTATTTTTATTTTTCTCTTTTTAGTGATGTTATTAATAGTGATCATATCATCAGAACTTGACCAAATTAATATGACACCATTCCTAAGACACCCCCTTTCGGATAAAAAAAGAACCATCGAAATCGGTTCATAAACAAAGAGGTTAGGTCTAAACAAACCTAATAAAAAAGGTCTAATACCTATGAAAATTTTCAAAATCGGTTGACAATTGGCGGAGATATGAGGTAACATAGGCACAAAAAAAAATTCAGTCGAATAGAGAACCTCCTCCTTTTTTGAAGTCGGTTAAAAATACACTAAAAGGTATAAAATAATTATTATCTTATTTTGTTACAACTAAACGACGAAATATTAACATGAAATTACTTTTTGAAGTTGGTGCCAAACATATACCTTTTATGAATCGCACTTGACGGATCTTACTTAGTACGTTTGGCGGGTACGCTCGCTTATAGGTATAGTTTGTTTGGTACCGATTTCAAAAAGTAATTTCATGTTAATATTTCGTCGTTTAGTTGTAATTAAATAAGATAATAATTATTTTATACCTTTTAGTGTATTTTATTTGTTGCATTTAAGTTTTTTGAAGTCGGTTTTTATTTTTTTCTTAAAAATTATTTTTCTGATATATTAATTACTCTATATCTATAAAGAAGTATCCACATAAATTTTCACCTTTCTATCCTAACCCATAACGAAATTTCGATTTTTGAAGAAAATAGAAGAAAATTGATCAAATTTTTTTTTTTTTTTGGCTTTTCGGCCATAAGCCTAATTACGATACTAGTTATATTATTTTTTAAATTTGTCTCTACCCCCGGGGGTCAGATTTTAGCTGGATGCCTCGAGTCGGAGATCAAATTTTTTTTTTTTTTTGGTTTTCGGCATGGTAGCCATAAGCCATTTACGATACTATTTATTTTTATTTTTAAATTTGTCTCTACTTCGGGGGTCAGATTTTAGCCGGATGCCTCGAGCCGGATTCGAACTCGGGTCCTCATGGTTAGCTGGCTGACATGCTACCGCCTAGCCTACCCGACCCCCCCCACAATTTTATTAAAATATTTATAACTTTGACAATAATAAATATATTATTTTGATTGTTTATGTCCATCGATTAAATTAATTAGTTGTTGTAGGGAAATAAGGACACTATAGCTTATGCAAATATTTTTTATTTTATGCCAACGTTTCGTCAACTTAGTTGACTTACTCAGGGCTCAAACAAATTAATTTCTTTGCATATTTGTCAATTTATAAATATTGAAGGAGACAATAAAAGAGTGTATATAAATTTTATTTATTTATAACGAGACTATAGTTGTACAAATTTGTACAAATTTCAATTCTGAACTTACCCACACTGTATATTTTCTTAACCTAACCACATGAAAGATTTTAAACTTTCATTCATAAATTAATTCCTGTGAATACATTGTAATAGACTGATGAAGAGGGCAAAGCCCTCGAAACTATAGTCTCGTTATAAATAAATAAAATTTATAATTCCAGCAGAAGACACACTCTTTTATTGTCTCCTTCAATATATAAAAATTCTGCTACCCTCGGCAAAAAATTTCAATTTAATTTATAAATATTCATTCTTAGCAAACACATATAGGCCAGTCATTGAACAGATTGAAAATATTTCCTATTTAAATCTAAAAATATCTTTTTATTTAAATTTAAATAGGAAATATTTTCAATCTGTTCAATGACTGGCCTATATGTGTTTGCTAAGAATGAATATTTATAAATTGACAAATATGCAAAGAAATTAATTTGTTTGAACCCTGAGGAAGTCAACAAATTTGACGAAACGTTGGCATAAAATGAAAAAAATTTGCATAAGCTAGTGTCCTTATTTCCCTACAACAACTTATTAATAAATATATTGTAACTTAATAGGGAGTCATTTTTTTCGTTTTTTAATGTAGTTTTTGAAAAAAATTTCCAAAATTTAGAGTAAAAAGTTTTAATCCTTTTTTTGACCCACTTTGAAAAAAGGAGGTTATCAGATGGCGCTCAAATCTGCAAAGTCATCATT
This sequence comes from Forficula auricularia, assembly GCA_024734495.1. Lineage (NCBI taxonomy): Eukaryota > Metazoa > Arthropoda > Insecta > Dermaptera > Forficulidae > Forficula > Forficula auricularia. The sequence continues at coordinate 35,951,953 of JALMQS010000030.1, read as the reverse complement.
TGAAAAAAGATTATATGCATGTATATATAGATATATATAGTCCAGTAAAATTGGAAATATAAATATTAATCGTTTCGAGATAATTTCTCTATTTATGAGTTGTAATTTATTATCAATTACTTATTGAGGGGATGGATTGATTAATATGGAATTGGAATAAATATCGGAAAAGAGGTTTTGTTATTTAATTAATTTTATCCTCTTATTAAAATCAAGAACTAAAAAGATGATCAAGGACAGTCGATGGTGGAGAAGTAATCTCCGGAGTCGAAGCTCAAATACAATGTATACATTAATTCATGTAAAATAATTGGTTTAATAAAATTAAAATAAAAAAATCAATTTCTTATTCATTTGCTCGAATCTTTCTCTTACGAGATGCATGAAAGGTATTATATTAAGTCGCTATGCTTAACATTACTAAAAAGAGAAAATAAAAATAATTTTTAGAAAAATAAAGTAAAAATAAAACCGACTTCAAAAAAATTAAATGCAACAACTAAAATAATAAGAACTCAAAATTCAAATAAAATCCACTAAAAGGTATAAAATAATTATCTAATTTAGTTACATCTCATCTATGAAATTGTTACATGAAATTACTTTTTGAAGTCTGTGCAAAACAAACTATATAAGCGAGCTGACTCGATGTTGTCTTCATTACCCGCCAAACCTACTAAGATCCTTCGAGTGTGATTCATAAAATGTACATGTTTGGCACCGACTTCAAAAAGTATTTTCATAGATTAGTTGGAACTAAATTAGATAATTATTTTATACCTTTTAGTGCATTTTATTTTAATTTCGAGTTCTTATTATTTTAGTTGTTGCATTTAATTTTTTTGAAGTCGGTGTATTTCTTTTTTCTAAAAATTATTTTTACTCAAAAAATTAGATTTTCTTTCGATGGGACACTTTCGATTTTTTTCAAAAAAATTCACGAAAACAAAATTTTTGAGCTACTAACGAAGAAAGGATTCAAATAACTTCTAATTGAAAAAAAAATGTTGAAGAACTCTGATTTAGAGCATAAACGAGGTTTTTCATTTTGTGTTGATGAATTTTTTTGTGAAAATAAAAATGATTTTTCAAATACATTTTCGGGTAAATGGTTGTTTCCTTTAATATCATGTCAAAGATTTTTATTGAAATCCGTGACATCAACAAAATTCTACTTTTTTTCGTTTCGAAAAATTATTTGATCAAATCATTGGGTTTGATTTTTCAGACTAAATTTTATCAACTGTAATAACTTTTTAATTATTCACCGTAGAGTTTTGACTCTTATAGACATTTTTGTTTATAATTGAATTTACTTTAAAAAAGGTCATTATACAAAGTTGTTTATTTCAAAGGGTTAGGCCAAATTGGTGAAATATATGTTTAATTTCAAATTTGATCTCTTATTCAAGCAAAAGAAAGTCACCTACAAAAAAGTTACATGAAACAATTTTTAGGGATTTAAATGTACTACAAAAAAATCTTATATAATTAATTTGTCTACGACTAGTAATTTAGAAGAAATACAAAGATTTTAAATTTATATTCACGAATTTTTTTTGGTCAAAATAAAAATAATTTTTACAAAAATCCCAGGCAGTCCAAGTATATTCTATATATATTCTTTCAATATTTTATTTTACAAACATTCGGATATCACTACGAAGTCCTATAAATCTACGTAGATATTCTAAGAATATGCTTAGAAAAACAAAATGTCCACCTAAAAATCTTCTAGCGATATTCTGGGAATATTCCGAGGAATGTTCTAACAATCTTCTACAGATATCCTGTGAATATTCCGAAGAATGTTCTAACAATCTTCTACAGATATCCTGTGAATATTCCGAAGAATGTTCTAACAATCTTCTACAGATATCCTGTGAATATTCCGAAGAATGTTCTAACAATCTTCTACAGATATCCTGTGCATATTCCGAAGAATGTTCTAACAATCTTCTACAGATATCCTGTGAATATTCCGAAGAATGTTCTAACAATCTTCTACAGATATCCTGTGAATATTCCGAAGAATGTTCTAACAATCTTCTACAGATATCCTCGGGATGTATATAACCAATGGCTCCTATTAATTAACGACCATACAAATATTCTGTGGATCTCCTGTAGATAATTGGGATATAAATGTCCTTTAAATAACTTCTTAGAATATTCTGGGTATATTGTGTGTTACCTGGGATATTCACTTTTTCTGGAAAAGAGTTGTTTCCGATAATATGCCAAAATTTTTTAGCAAAATCCGTGACATCAGCTGAATTCTAAAAATTTTTGGGATATCTATTAAAGGAAACAACCTCGTCTATCTCCTAAATTATTGGTTTTATGGAAAATAATTAATTAGGCTTCTTTGTAGTACACTTAAATCTTCATAAATTGTTTCATGTAACTTTTTTTGTAGGTGACTTACTTTAGCTTATATAAGATAAGAGATCAAATTTGAAATGAAACATACCTATATATTTCACCTTTTTTACCTAACACGTTGAAAAAAAAACAATGTTTTATAATAACCTTTGTTATAGTAAATTAAATTATAAACAAAAATGTCTATAAGAGTCAAAACTTTACGACGAATAATTAAAAAGTTATTGAAGTTGATATATTCAATTCCATTGATTTGATCGAATAATTTTTTAAATCGAAAAAAGTTGAATTCGGTTGATTTCAGGAAATCATATTGGTGTGTTACCAGGCTCTATCTGGTTGTATTTTGTATATGTAATATAATTCTATGTTTTAATTATTTTATTTTTTATAAATTATTACATGAACATGTATTTAAATATATTATAAAAAATAAAATAAAACCGACTTCAAAAAAATTAAATGCAAGAAATAAAATAATAAAACTCAAAAATAAAATAAAATAGACTAAAAGGTATAAAATAATTATCTAATTTAGTTACAACTAAATGACGAAATATTTACATGAAATCACTTTTTGAAGTCGGTACCAAACATATACATTTTATGAATCAAACTCGACGGATCTTACCTAGTACGTTTGGAGGGTATGCTCGCTTATAGGTAGTTTAAAATTATTTGTATCATGACTTAAATTGGGACATAATAAATAATTCGGTACATTATTCTATGTTTCAGATCTCATAATGGATTTGAGACCAAACAGTTTGGAAGATGGAATGGATTTGTTACCAAACAGTTTGGAAGATGGAATGGATTTGTTACCAAACAGTTTGGAAGATGGAATGGATTTGTTACCAAACAGTTTGGAAGATGGAATGGATTTGTTACCAAACAGTTTGGAAGATGGAATGGATTTGTTACCAAACAGTTTGGAAGATGGAATGGATTTGTTACCAAACAGTTTGGAAGATGGAATGGATTTGTTACCAAACAGTTTGGAAGATGGAATGGATTTGTTACCAAACAGTTTGGAAGATAGTCAACTGGATAAGCTGTTCAAAATAATCAAGTTGGGATTGAAAACTAATGCTAAATTGAAAGAGAAGAGAAAGCTTGTAAATTCTATGCTACCTCTGGATAAGTACAAATTGCTGCACCGGTTTCTCTCACAAAAACAAAACGCTCAACAAGCCACTATATTGAATTGTCTTCGTGTTTTCCTTGACGAGAATACAAAATATATAGGCTTTCCACGATTTACATCTAATCAAGCATTTATCAAATCAATTTTAGAAATAATACCGAAATACTGCCCGAATATAGAAACAATCGATTTTGGAAATTTATTGATTCAACATAAGAACAAAGAGAATTTTAAATATTTTCTGAAACAAATCAAAAACTTGAAATCTCTCCGGGTGAAGTGTCTCAACAAGTGTGTAATACGTGAACTTTTGATCCATGAAGATTTTAACCTCCATGATCAGGATGTTAAAATAGCTCTCCTTAAAATTGATAATATCAATGCATTTCAATTAAGTGCCAATGATTTTCGCAGACTCTTAAAACTTCCACTCAATTTGAAAAGTTTTGGCGACTTGCAATCATTAACTGGAGCGTTTAACTCTTACAGAGATGATGATGAAATTGTCCAAAAATTATCTAACATTACCGAATTGTACGATTACGAAACAAATTTAACAGCTATAGAAAATATTGTGAGATTTTGTCCAAACACAAAAAAAATTTGTCTAACTAATCCACAAAGACAAGTTATAGAAAATCTATGTAAATTTCCATTACTCACGGAAATAGAATTAATTTCAAGGTATACCGATTTGGTTAGTGAACTCATTAACTTGTTGAAAATAATTGGCAAACAAATTAAAAGAATGGATCTACGTTTCTCTGACCATATTGAATTTGACCCAAACACTTTAGTTGAGCTATGCCCAGAACTAATTCAATTAGAAATTGAATCGTTCATTCCAGCCATCAATTAAAAGACTATTGAGAAAAGACGTGTTCTGATGTGGCCATCCAATTAACTTTACCATACAACCTGGCCCCTAAAATTATTTATAATCATGTAGGGGGCGGGGGGGTTGTTTTTGCATTTTTATACTTCTGGAGTCCCACTGATTATGTACCTATACAAAATTTGGTTGAGTTTGGTAAATGGCCAAGATTTTCAATTTATGACCCTACACCCCCCTCCCCCACCATTTTGGGCGGTTAGTTTTATCATTTTTAGACTTCTAGAGATCCACTGATTAGAGATTTATTATTTTATTGTTTTATTTATTATTTATTATTTTTATTCATTATGTATTATTTTCATTGTCTGTGATACTATTTGATTGTTTGTTATTAATTACCTATTTATTGTATATTTGATTATACACAATTTTATAATTGTTATGCATAAGTGATATTTGGATGTGAAAATTTTAGACTCATGCTAGACTGGCTACAATGGAATTCATTCAAAATAAACAGTCCATATATTAAATTCATCAATTTATGTTCAATAATTCAAATTCAACTTCAAATTCCCTATCTGTAGGATTACCATATTTTCTCCAGATAATAATGAATATATTTCTATTGTTTTTAATATTAATTTTATTTCACTTTTAATTATTTGTAATCAATTTATGAAAAATAAAATTTGTAATTTAAAATAAAACAATTTTATTTATTGTACTAATATTATTATGCTGATTTTATTGCACTTTCTCAGCATTGCTGCTGGAAAACTTTCACCTATCCCTTAGATGGAGTGGGATTAGGCTCGGTCGATGCGGAAAGGAAATTCATCCTGGCCCGCATGACGTTCCCGATGGTCTTAATTCAGGAATTTCCGCACAATGTGGCATGTCTGAAGAATCGCGATCTTCTGGGTCGTTTTGAAAATCCAATTTGGCATGTCTATCTTCTCTAAATTCCTTACAAAGTTAGGAGTAACAACTGCCTCTTCAGATATTACTAGAGGAATGGTTGTGACTTTATTTAATTTCAAGATATTTTTCATCTCTATCGCCAGGTCTTTATATTTTCTTATTTTTTCATCCTCTCTTGACTTGATGTTGTGCGTCAAAGGGATGGCGATGTCGATTAAGATGGCTGTCTTCTCGATTTTGTTGAGGATGACAATATCTGGTCTGTTATGGGCCACTCGCTTATCTGTGAGAATGGGTCTGTCCCAGTACATCAAATGGTTTGGTCCCTCAAGCACTTTGGATGGATCATATTTGTAGTAAGTGTCTCTTTGCCCAACATTCCAAATTTGATTGCCAGCTGTTTGTGTATTTGTTTGGCGACTGGTTATGACGTCCAAGATATGCGTAGTCCGCTAATGCCGAGCATCCCGACATGATGTGTTCGATGGAATCCCTAGGTTTACCGCATTGTAAAAACGTCGTTTCACTAAATACTTTTGTAGCAACTAGAATTAATTGATGTTGGTTGAGTTTGGTTCAAAGAATCTTCATTTTTGACCTTCCGCCTCATTTTGGGTTTTTATTTTCAAAAATTTTTAAACGAAAATGTCAAAAATTAGAAGCAAATTTGTAGATGTAATTTTTGACATTTTTGTTTAAAAAATTTTGAATATAAACACGCAAAATGAGGCGAAAGGTCATAAATGAAGATTCTAGACCTTTGAACCAAACTCAACCAATATCAGTTAATTCTAGTTGCTGCAAAGTGTATTCAGTGAAGAACCCATTCTTACTAAAAACGGGTTTTTATTGCAACATATATATGTTTCTGGAGTGTGATTTTTTAAGGGGGATAAACTTTTTAGCCGTTATATACTAATATCTACGGCTAGAGAAGTTTCACTTCCCAGTGAGTTTATGTGGATAGGACTCACACATACAGGGTATGGTCAAGTATTGTAATCGTGCATGAAAAAATTGTTTTTTTCTTCTTATTTTCAAAATATCTCAAAAACGGCTGAAACTATTTTGATTAAAAAAATTGAGCGAAACCATGGCATTTCGGTCTACAAAAAAGCGTACATTGGAAAATTATATTTTTCGAGATAATAATTGTTTTGTCAAAATGTCTGTTTGTCTGTCTGTCTGTTATTTAGTCTGTGCGTTACCAAATTTTTGTGGACAAGCTAGCTCAAAAACTAGTGTGAATATAGAAACCAAATTTCACACATAGTTTTGGTCCATTGAGATTAAGAGCTGATTAGATTTTGGTGCATATCGATCTAAAATTAAGGGGGTGGGGGTTGAAAATTAAAAATCTAGGCCGTTTGAGCAAACTCAACCAAATTTTGTATACATAATCAGTGGGACCCCAGAACTATAAAAATGCAAAAACTAACCTCCCGAAATGGGGGAGAGGGTCAAAAAATTAAAATCTTGGCCATTTACCAAACTCAACCAAATTTTGTATACATAATCAATCGGACCCCATAAGTATAAAAATGCAAAAACTAACCCATGATTATAAATAATTTTAGGGGCCAGGTTGTATGGTAAAGTCAAGTGGATGGCCACATCAGAACACGTCAGCTTATTTTTTATCAAAATAGTTTTAGTCGAGATATTTATAAAGAACCTAGCATAAAAACAAAAAATAAAACACTTTTTCATGCACGATCCCTGTATAAGGTAAAGTAAAAAAAAAAGCTATTTAAATCCAAATCCATCAAATAAAAATCCACGCTAGATTGATTGAGCCAGTTTGAAATTTAATGATTATATTAAAAAAAAAAAAAAAGAAGAATATTCTTATTCGGTGAGGTTCATAAAAGCTTCAAACCTGACAAGAAAATAATTTTAACTTCTTTTTCTCGAATGAATTACAAAATCTTACCTTTTGAGATTTGATTTTATTATTAGCCTTCAGTGTTTTAATCATAAAAGTCCATTAGCATCTTGTATTTTAATGGTCCCCCTTTCTCTCTCTCTCTCTGTCTTTATATCTTACCTTTATATTTAATTAAATGTAGCGCTCTCTGAACTGAGGATAAGATAACCAAACAACTCGAAAGGTCATCTCTCGTTCAAGGTGGACAGTCAAACGCACAGACAGACACCAAGTCATAAAAAATAAAATACTTTTACCTCTCAGATTGAGGGCTGGGAGGGGGTGGCAATAAACCTCGGATGATAATTAACCCCTGAGGAATTCCGGTTAGAATTTTCGATTAACTTAATCGTTCATTTGTATAAGCTTTAAGCTTATTGAACGGTTATCGGATTCACACCTCTGTAATCCCTTTCCAATCGACACACTCAATTAATTTATCCACGCACAGATATAGTAGAGAAAATTGCAGTTGTTTTTTTATGCTTTTGGATTATTATCGGTTTAATTCAAATAATCAAATGACAGAAATTCTATATTGAAATTTTTTTCTATTGATTGTTTTATAATTGAATAGTATAAAAGGTCATTCAATAAGTCCGTAGAATAAGTAAGAAAAAAAACAAAATTTTGACAAAACTCGATTTTATTATTCAACATAGTTGCCTTCGAGGGCGATACAACGAGTATAGCGATTTTCCAACTTTTCGATACCACTTTTATAGTACGATTTCTCTTTATCGTCAAAATAAGCCTCAGTTTCAGCGATTACTTCATCATTGGACTTCTTTTGGATTCTGGTGTGTAATAGTGAAGCCATGTCTCATCCATTGTCACATATCGACGATAGAATTCCATTTTATTGCGGTTTAACAGCGGGGAACACTCCTCTGAATCATCGATTCGTTGTTGTTTTTGGTCGACTGTGAGCTCACGCGGCACCCACCCACTTGCACAGAGCTTTCACATACCCAAATGTTCGTGTAAAATGGTAAAAACACTACCATCTGGTATCTTTACAATATCTCTTGCACCTTCAATTTTCGATCGTTCATAACCAATTTGTGGATTTTTTTTATGTTTTCTGGAATAACAGCCTCTTTTGGGCGTTCACTGCGCTCTGCATCATTTGTGCTGTTACGACCACGTTTAAATTCAGCAATCCACTTCTCTACCATTTGTTTCGATGGAGCAGAGTTCGGATAATGTTTATCAAGCCATTGTTTGGTTTCCACTGTATTTTTTCATCAAAAAGCAATGCTTTATTAAAACTCGAAATTCACTTTTTTTTCAATAACAAAAGTTGCTTCACACAAAATCCTATAACTCACAAATCAATAGTCAGATTGCTGTCAAATTTATACACGTATCGTTTGAAGGTTAGTACTAAATAAAAATCATATGGAAAAATCTAGTAACGCCATCTATGTGTCGTCCTACCGACTTATTGAATGACCTAATAAATTCTAAAGGGTCTAACACAGTGGTTCCTAACCTGGGGCGATCGCTCCCCAAGTGAGCAATTTGGGTTATCGGGAGGCGATAAATAAGTGGTGGGCGATGAGTATTCAAAAGGGGAAAAATTAAAATACACTCACGAGCAAAGAAATAAAATCACTTCCCTTGCGAGTTGTTAAATGTAATTTTCATTCTCAAATATAAATAATGTTATATTAATATTTTTTAAAAAAAATATTTAAATTTATTAGTTGAATAAAAGATTTCACTGTCGATGGTAACAGAATTGTTTTTATTTTAGGTTAAAAATAAAATGAGAGAGTCTTCTGTTTTTTAAATTAGTTTTAATCTAGAAATAATTAAAAATTATTTTATTTAAAAAACAGAAGACTCTCTCATTTTATTTTTAACCTAATATTTAAATTTATTAAAAGTACACAGTGATAAAGTGAGTAAAGAACTTAGTTATTTTCAACACCTCAAAGCTAAAGCTGCTAAACTCCCTAATGTGAGTGAATTATTTAAAAAACAATCAATCGATTTCGAAACTGTATTTAAATTGTAGTAAATTTAATCTAGTTTAAAAATGTATAGAATGATCTTTGTCAAAGACGTGCTCGTCAAAATGGGAAAAAATCGAAAAAAGTGCAAGTTTTTGGGAATTGTTGAAACAGAAATAATACGCCAATTTTCATTTAGCTCTTGAGCCCAAACGGTTGGCTGCAGAAAAAATTTAAATCATGAAATTTTTGGACATTCTATTAACCTTTATTTTAAAAAGGAAGGTTATTTACAAATAGTTGATAGTGTTCGAGTTATAAGCAAAAAACTGTTCAAAAATGAAATTTTTTTTACCTTTTTTTGCATTTTTGACAATATTCCGTCACAAAATTTTGTTAGCAAACCTAAAAACATATAGGATAAAGAAATCAAAACTACCCCAAAACCTTTCCGCGAGGGGCCCTTTAGAGAACAATTTAACTTGACTAAAAAGGTACTTCAAGATATTAAAAAAGAACCTAATTATTGATTAAACATATGACATATATATATATATATATATTTAATTACGGTTAGTTTGCCATAAGAAATGGTTTGTCGTTGCAGTTACTCATCCTATGAGGCCTGCCATTGAGGGGGGGAGGGGGGGTTCTGACCCCACCCCCACCCCAGTGGCTACGACTCTGGCGCAATGTGCCAGTGAATTTTGTCAAATAAAAGCTCCAAATTTCAAGATGGTTTGAAATGCGATGTTGCACACCTGGATGATGTTATTTTGAAATGATTTTCCCGAATATTTACTTTATTATAAATAAAAAAAAACAAAAAAAAACAATAGAAATGATTTATAGATTTTTTTTAAAAAAAATTTTGAAAACCGCTCCTCTCTCTTTATGGCCCACCCTGTATTATGTTTTGTTGATGTTTTAAAAGAAAGATAAGAGTAAATAAATATTATATTTAATATTAATTTACTATGAGTTAAGGATTCTAGGTCACTTATTCCACATTAGAATCCTTAACTCATAGTAAATCAATATTAAATATAATATTTATTTACTCTTATTTTTATTAAAGATGTTTCACCTTGCACCAACACCACAATCTCTACTAATTATGTTTTAAAAGAGTTATTGAGGAGCACTTATAAAACATAACAGTTACATAAACTAAAATTATAAAGCTATTTTGCTAGAAGGGATGGAGGGACTTTTTCCTACAATTTTTCTTTTTTATTTTATTTTATTTTTTTGAGATGTTGATAAATGAATGTCTACCAGCTAGTACGCTTAAATATATATATTTATAGGAGGGATATAATCGTGAAAGCTTTTGAATAATTATCATGCATGTCCGATGGATAAACAAACAAACAAACAAACAAACGAACGCAAGCTCGCTAGTTTTGTTTGTTCTCTTTTCAAAGGGGTGCGGGTGGTTGGTAGCCAGGGATGATGGGGTACTGGGGTCGCTACTACTGCTGATGGCCAATGTACAAAAGACGAGACGACGAGACAAACGATTATTTCACACCAGTCGAACAATTAAAAGCCGATTCTATTTTTAAATTTTGATTTATCACTTATATAGAGATATCAAAATGGGTGATGATGTGTTTCATCATGATAGGGGGTGGCTGCTCTGCTACTGGTGCTGCTGCCTGAGGCTGGACCAACCAATCGGGGACACCATCCCAAAGAAAAACCACTCGATCAATCAGATACTAGATATATTTAAAATAACACTATTAAACAAAAATTTCTTCCTTTAAACCTAACAATGGATTCGAGTAGTTTTATACGATGATTATAATGCAATTTCCAGATTTTTTACAACACGTCCGAGTTTTGAGATATTATCGGTCAAAATACCGAAAAAGGCCATTTTGACCTATTTCCGAGTCCCATTAAATATTAAACAGCAATATTTGAAATATATTGTTTAAACAAACGAGACAGGAATGCATCAAAATTAACCAAGAAAACCTAGAAGGAGTTAAGGAATTCCGCTACCTAGGAAGTAAAATAACATGGGATGGAAGGAGCGAAAACGAAATTAAATCAAGAATTGCCCAAGCAAAAATGGGGTTTAATTCAAAACAAAAACTACTATGCTATATTAGGCAACCATGTTCTTTATTGTGAAATCTTATCCTTTTGAATTAATAAGAAGTATATCACTCAGAATAATGGCATCTACTAGTAGCTAAATTTCCTTTTAGAATTGATGTACTAGGTGTACCGGAAAGTCATTACCAGTTTTTTCGAAAAAAAACTACGTAATTTTTAAGAAAATGAAAAATTTATTTATTCAAAGTATTGGCCATTTGATTCTTTCTATACAACTTGCCCATCTTTCTGGCAATTTATGGATGCCATATCCCAAAAAAACTGTTTGTCCTTTGAGCAAAACCATTCATCGAGCCATTTTCTAACTTCTTCGAAATTGGCGAAGTGCTGCTCTACAAGCGCGTGTCCCATCGATGCGAAAAGTTGATAGTCGGACGGGGCAAGGTCTGGAGAGTACGGCGGGTGCGATAATATGTCCCACCCAAATGCTTTCAACGCTTCCTTGACCGGTTTTGCTTTATGAGACGGCGCGTTATCGTGTTGTAAAATCACTTTACCGTGCCTTTGGGCCCATTCTGGACGTTTTTCGTTCAATGCGTGGTTCAAATTGATCATTTGTTGTCGGTGTATTGTTTTTTCAATTGTTTTTGAGTTTGGGTTGGGTCTTCATCCAATAACTCCTGTAGTTTCGCATCTTCAAACTTTTTTGGTCTACCAGAACGTTCTTTATCTTGCACATCGAAATCACCACTTTTGAATTTTCGAAACCACACCTCACATGTTTTTAAGGTTAAAGCATGCTCACCGTAAGTTTCTACCAGCAAACGATGACTTTCAGCGGCTTTTTCTTTTGATTAAATAAGAAAAGTGATGCGTGCCGCAAATGCACGTTTTCAGGCATGAAACTTGACATTTTCAAAGAGGTATAAATCTATGAAGGTGTTACTTTCGCAAAATATAACATGTATAGCTTTGAAGCTTGATGTCAGTAGAATAAAATGCATATGTGTCAAATCATAACATTGCATACTTAAGCCTAGCGACATCTGTTAGAAAAACCGGTAATGACTTTCCGGTACACCTGGTATTTAACATGTTTTGGTACTATCTTGGGACTATTTCTTATTAGGACAACTTTTTTAAATTTTTCAGATTTGTTAACATTTTTAATTTTTGAGATAACATTGTAGTGCATTTGAGTATTGCAGATTTGATCGATTACTAATGATTTATACAGATCACATGTACATTAGATATAAAAATAATGAACATCATAATAATTTTTATCTCTTAAATCTTAATTTTAAAAAGTGTGCCTCATATTAGGAAATTTCATCTACTTCTGTTTCTTCGATTTTAGCCAAAATCTTGAGATAGCTATTCTAGCCTCTAGGTAGCTTAAGTTTCAAATCCTGAAGCTCTGCGTCTAATCGTATTCGAGATATGAACGATTAAAATATTTATTTTGCGACATGACTAATTTACACCCTCTTCCTTTATTTCAATCCTATTAAAATTTATACACGAATTCTACTTTGGCTGATATAACTCTTTTAACCTACCATGTCGGTACCACATTATTATTTTGTGTTAACCGATTTTTCATGTTAAGGTTTTCACGTTAAACGTATTTCACTGTATACAGTATATACCCATATATACGAGGAGTGTTCAAATGAAAAGGTAAATTTTTGTTTTCTCGAAAAATATTTATTTATTCATCAATATCTATTTTGTCCCCTTCAAAGTAATCCCCCTTAGATATAATACACTTGTGCCTGCGTTTTTCCAATCCTCGAAGCACTTCTGATATGCGCTTTTTTGGTATGCTTGTGAGCTCTTCCAGCGATGCGGTCTTAATCTCCTCGATCGTGACAAATCTCCGTCCTTTCATGGATCTCTTAAGTTTTGGGAACAGGAAAAAGTCACAGGTGGCCAAGTCCGCTGAATACAGTGTTGTTTTTGGCCAAAAAAAACACCTGTAAGCAACGATGTCTGAGCAGGTGCGTTATCGTGATTCAAAAGCCATGAATTATTTTGCCACAAATCCGGGCGTTTTTTCGTATTGCTTCACGGAAACGGCGCATAACTTCAAGGTAATATTCCTTATTGACCATACGAACTTCTGGGAAGAACTCACGATGCACCACGCCATTGTAATTGAAGAAAACAGTTAGAAAAACCTTCACATTTGACCGAACTTGCTGTGTTGTTATTAACATCTTCTCCGCCTTCTGTGAAGCGCTTGTATAACTTATAAACAATTTTTCTGCTCAAAGTAGATTCGCCAAATGACAAAGTCAACATTTCAATTGCTTTTGGAGCACTTAATTTTATTTTTCACACAAAATTTACTACCGATTCTTTGTTCCATTTTTTTCGATAGCAAAAAATCGCCAAGCACACGTCTAACCTTGATATCAGTAAAAAACAAACTAAATATGCAAGGTATATTGTCAACATATTTTGGGGACATGTGTACCAACATAACAAAAAAAGAAATTGGAAAATAGAATATACGTAGCCCGAGAAATTTGAAAAATTACCTTTTCATTTGAACACTCCTCGTATATACTAGAATAATATTACCTATTATAAGATTATCAAGCAATGCTCGTTCAGTCAGTTACTATATTAATAAATGATTTATAAAAAGCTTTTATTTTTTCACGAACATACGGTTTAGGGTAGTATAATCTAAGCCTATGAATTTAATCTAATATGATATTCTCCCTTTTTAGATCCCTAATAAATAAAATTGATTCAATAAAATGCAATAATAAGCTCATTTAGGTGGGTTAAATGAAATATTCACAGCCCCTATATATATATGGGACGTGGAATATCAAGTTGAAATTTCAATTAATGAATATTATTATTGTAAAACAATTCCACCCCCCTATTTTATATTACCCTGCCTGCCTCGCTTTCTCCGATAATTAATTTTAATTCATTGTGAATATAACAAAATTATTATATAATATTATTATAATATCAGAGAGAATTGCTTTTTACGCCCTTTCCACACATGCATTAGGGGTAAAAATTAATTAATGTAATAATTTAGAAAGGGTTATAATGTATATATTCGGTGAAAGTGGTGGGGGAGGTATAATAATTTTCAAATACAAAAAAAAATAATATATATAAATTGTAAAAGCGCAAATAGAATACGGAAAACAATTAAAAAGGAGGCTTGTGAAAGGGTGTATGCTAAAGTGGGGGGATTGTTTGCCGGCTGGACATAACACCCCCACACCTCCCTGGGGGAGGAAAGGGGTACGAAAAAGTAACAATCGTAACATTTATCATTTTTCGCTTTATATGTGAGTGGTCTTTTTTTGAACAGCAGAAAGGGAAATGGCAAATCGACAAAACAGACCCTGAGGAGGGATTTTGTATTCAGTAGTTATTATATATACCTATATATATGTTGTTTGAAAAGTGAAAGAACAAAAACACATACATACATACACACACACACAGAAGAATGTTTGAAATTCTTTCTTTCGAACAGAAAACCAATGTTTAATAAATATTATATTTTGAATGTGTTGGTTATATAGTTGTTAAATGTATGTATGATTATATCCCAACAGTTTGTAGGGTGTAAATGGAGCTTTTATAGCATTCCGAGCAGGGTCGGATTAGCCATAACCACAGGCAGAGGTGTGTGAATCAAAAATGGCACCTAGGGCGAGCATCAAAGTTGTTGTAAATTATCTAAGTACTAGCTGCAAAGCCCGGCTTCGGCGGGCTTCTTGCTAACTCGCTTAACGATGATATCCGGTTTGAGTTGCAGGAAGTAAAATCTGTTTTTGAAAGATAAGGAAGAGAAGCGAACCACATAATTTAGAGTTAGTAATCTGGTAGATCGATAACATTTTTATTTTTCAATAGGTGCCTATACAAAATCTGACTTCTTAGTAAAAATTCATAGTATTGCAGAGTAAACAACATTGATGGGTGAAATAGTATCAAAATCAAAAATAGCGATTGATTCTCATCATCTATTACTTGAGGAATAATCATTCTACGTTGGATTTTTGACGTTTCGGTTATTGTTGGTAACCTTTGCGGAAGACATGGAGGAATCGAGTTAAAATCAAAAATAGGCATCGAATCTCATCTAATACTTAAGGAATAACAATTCTAGATTAGATTTTTGACGTTTCGATTATTATTAGTAACCATTGCTGAAGACATGGAGGAATCGGCTTAAAATCAAAAATAACAATCGATTCTTATCTAATACGAGAGGAATGACCTTATTGCATTCCATTTTTGATGTTTTAGTATGGCAACCTCTGCTGAAAACGTGGAAGAATCGACTTAAAATCAATAAGACTAAATTCAAGCTTGAGTTGTTTAGCAAAAAGAATTTAGTCTTTTTGATTTTAAGTCGATTCTTACACGTTTCCAGTAGAGATTGCCATTAATAGTCAAAATATCAAAAATGGAATGCAATAAGGTTATTCCTCTAGTATTAGATAACCATTCCAAGTCAAATTTGGTTAGATTTAGTACTAGAAATCTGGTTAGTCCTCAAAATTATTACATTGGTGGAAATATTATAAATGAATCTAAATTTTATAAATATTTAGGCATACATATTCAGGCAAATTTAAAGTGGGATATGCATATTAGTTATATAGTCAATAAGGCTTATAGGAAATTGGGGATGTTTGGTAGAATTTTGAAGGGTACATCTAGAGAAGTTAAGTCAAAAGTTTATTTAACTTATGTAAGACCTAATTTAGAGTATTGTTCTGTGGTTTGGGACAAACATCCACAACGATTAGAGAGAAAAATTGATATGGTACAAAGGAGGGCGGCTAGATTTGTTTTTGGTAAATTTGATAGGTTTAGTAGTGTCACTTCAATAATTAATGAATTAGGATGGTCTAGCTTATTGGAGAGAAGGGAATGATTGAAAGTGATTTTCAAAGCCTATAAGGGTTTTAGGAGTTGGGAGGAAATAACGAATAGATTTCAGGAACCAAATTATTTAGGTAGAGCTGATCATAGAAAAAAGATTCGTAAGCCAAGATTCTTGAAAAATATCGGTTTACATTCATTTGTAGGATCTGGCATTGATTTGTGGAACAGTCTGTCTGTTAATACTTGGGATTATAGTCCTCTGCCCCCTATGATTAAATCAATTATAAATTTTTTCAAGCCCTAATGTACTAGAGTTGTGCAAAATTTTATTTAGTTCTCACAAGCAGAGATTAGGTGAGGTAGAGAAAGGTCATACCATCCTTGTTAAGGTTTTGACCAGGTTTCCTTAACAACTTATGGCAAATGCCGGGATGGCTAATGCGTCGCTTGCTCCTGGTATCGGGTTTTTTCGCGGAATTTTTAAATTACTTTTTGTCTTTTGATGGAAATCTATGGTCATGTTATTTGTTAATGAGCATACATTTCTATTTTTTTCTTTTTCTTTTTTTTTTGTTAAATTGTTGTAATTAATTTGTATTGATGTTTATTAATGTATTGTAGCTAGATTGTATTGATGTTTGGAGGACCTAGCCACCGAGGACTTGTGCCTCTAAGCAGGTCGAGGAATAAAGATTTATTTATTTATTTATTTAATCGATCGTTATTTTTCATTTTGAGACGATTCTCCATGTCTTCAGCAATGGTTACCAATAATAACCAAAACGCCAAAAATCCATTGTAGAATGGTAATTCCTCGAGTATTAGATGAGAATCGATGTCTATTTTTGTATTAAAGTCAACATGAACTGCAAATAGCAAGTGATATCTGATTAATAATAAAGAAATAAACATATTAACATTTCAAATAACTTTGGATAAAGCGATTCGTTGCAGTTTATTTGATTAGCATATTCGAGCTCTTTCCAAAACATTTTCCATAACCTTTCGCAAAATTTTCATCAATAAGCGTAATTGATTTGTTTGTTTGCTTAATTTTCATTAATGACTACTGGAACAGCCAGCCAGACAGTCAGGCAAACCTTGCTCCATTGATCCTCCTCCACTTGACAATCTCCATGACAACGCACACAGGTAGAAAGTACAAAGTATTTTCATCTCCTTTTTTTAGACAATGTAGAATTCATAATCATGTTCTTAATCGTATTATCTCTATACCACTTGATAATTTAATTATATTCTTATTTTGTACCCCCCTACTAAGTGTGTGTGTGTGTCTCATCTCCAGCGCAAGGGAGAACAAGCAAGGCCTTTATTTTATGAAAAAGGAATGAAGCGACAGACAGACATTATTGCCAACCAAATTGAAAGAAGAGCACTCCAATATTATTATTATTTTTTTCCAGTATTTTTTTATTTGTATTTTTTGCAAACAAAATTATTAAAGGCGCAATCAATCTGAAATTAAATTTTCATTAGATATAGGTACATTTATATATATATGTAAGAGTATTTTTTTTTTTTTATTCAACGAGACATAATAAATAATTATACTTTTAAAATTGAAATAGATATAGGTATATATAGGGAAAAAATAAACCAATAATAATAACTCTTCATTAAGTTTAAATAAATATTTGTATTCTGTATTTATTTCAATTACAGAACAAATAGAAACGGAGATTTCTCACTGATAGAGAATAGAGAAATCAATGAGGTTGTCCTCGGCTTGATTCAAATAAACATGTAGGCAGAATTAATACAAAAGTTAACTTCGATTAATCGTTAATTCGCTACTCAAAAAGTTAATCGAATGTTTGCTACATTTGATTCAATCGCGAATCTAATGTAGGGAATTTTTGTCAAATATTGAGTGAAAATAATATCTGAACTTATATATTTCTAATTTGAAATAATGATATTAAATAAATTTTTATAATTTTTCTCATTAATAGGTATATCAAAGAATAATTGATACGTCAACGAGAATTATTTTGACAGCGCTTATTTGAAAAATATATTTATCGCGAGACTACTGCGGATTACGCTATTGGAGTCTGCGGAGTCTTAAGTCTGGACCAAGAAGGAAAAAGATGTGATCCACTTAGCTACAATCCAACGTCATTTCGCGTATAGCCCGCTAGACATTCGGATGGATCACCAAATGAATTTGAAATCTCAGATGTTATATATTTAATCTCCCAGTCCAAAGCGCTTGATCTATTAGCATGTATGTTAGATGCTTGCCATTAAATAATCGAATGCTCTGGACTGGGAGATTAAAAATATAACATCTGAGATTTCAAATTCACTTGGTGATCCATCCGAATGTCTAGCGAGCTATACGCGAAATGACGTTGGATTGTAGCTTAAGTGGATCACATCTTTTCTCTCTTGGTCCAGACTTAAGACTCCGCAGACTCCAATAGTGTAATCCGCAGTAGTCTCGCGATAAATATCTTTTTCAAATAAGCGCGGTCAAAATAATTCTCGTTGACGTATCAATTATTCTTTGATATACTATTAATGAGAAAAATTATAAAAATTTATTTAATATCATTATTTCAAATTAGAAATATATAAGTTCAGATATTATTTTCACTCAATATTTGACAAAAATTCCTACATTAGATTCGCGATTCGGACATTCGAATCTGGAGGGGCCAAACGCCATCCAGCAGCCCCTCCCCTGCACACACCCTATATGAACACGCAACCTACAACTTTGCATACGCAAGATTGTTAGGACCCCATCGACTTGATGGGGGGCGCACAAAGCACCACACAGCACTCACCAAACGAGAGCCCTAACATAAACATATAAAAAATATGTTGATCTCCAATGCTTTGGGGGAGCGGGGTCGCCCCCATCGACCCCCCTGGATCCGCGCATGCTCTAAACCAAGTTTTAACAGCAACGTTAATATTTTACTTTTAACCACTAAGTGTTAAAAATACATTATGAAGATAGCTACGTTTTCTGCTTGTTCCAGTTTTTACAATATTTTTACACTCGTCGATAGCGCGCGATAGTTTGATTTGATATTCTCAATCGAGTATCTCAGCTATTTTTAATAAAAAAGGAACAGTTAAAAAAGAAAACTCACCAAAAATACCAATATAGCTAGTCTAGTTAAGCAATTCAATTTTTCTTTTGCCGCATATAATGATAATTCTGTTTTATCTATCTATTATTTTTAAATATTTAAATATAGTAGAGATGGTATTCTTGTTAGAGGTGTTGCGGAAAATGATTTACTTGTTGGTTAAGTAATAATAAAACAGTTTTAAGTCTGGGACTTAAAACATCAATGTGTGTTTATTGGTGTACAAATTATATATAATTTTGTTTCTGGCTGTTGGCCCTTCTTCAGCACCTAAGGAGTACAGAAATTTGTTTAGTGTTGCTTCCTTACATTGTAATTGTCATGGTTACAAATTTTTTGCAAAAATTGTCATTGGCATGTTTTTAATTATAAGAAATAAGGAGAGAATAACACAAAATGAAATTTGACTCTACCTTATCAGCATTCTATGTGTACACATTTTGGCCTTTTCGAAAATAGAAAAGGTCCATGGCTTGGAAATGTAGGCAATTTATTAATTATGTTGTTAGAATGGAGCCACAATTGATTTTGACACTGCTGAGATGTAATAGTGTACAATTTTGGTTCTGTGTGTGAAAAGCACAATTATTTTATTTTTATTTTTATGAAACATAGATTGTTTGAAAATGCATCAGGCTAGGGCCTGTAATTGATGGTATTAGAATAATGTGTACCTTATTTTTTGTTGTTTTATTTTTTGTTTTTTATGTATTGTTGTAATTGATCTATTTATTTGTAGAATTCAAATTCACAACAGGTTGAGACAATCCTTGATATCAAGTACACAACTTTGCAGTGGGTAAAATGAGAATCTGAAAGTTGGTTTTTAATTTATTTTAGTTGGTGGTGGGTGTATCCTCAGGATATCTCTCTGATGCTTAAAATCTGAAATTATTGATTGAATTTACAATGAATTTAGTTACTACTTTTGTTGTGAAATTAAATAAAAATGGATTAAGAAAATTGATTAATAAAAAAAATAAAAACAAATGAAATTAGATGGAAAAGCAGGATTTGGAAATTTTCAATAATAATAGAGATATTGTTTAGAATTATTTAATATCTATAATGTGAATGTATTTGATCCTTGCTTGACATTAACAGAGAGAGAAATTTGTTAGAGAGAATAATAAGAGTATGATGGTTACGCTCATTGCTGGTGAAGGTTATATGATCGTTTCTTTTAATCTTCTGGATTTCAGAAATTCCTCCCTTGGTAACCAATTCCTTTGATAGTAATTCTCCTTCCTTCCGGCTGTCTTCTTTGAGCCCGAAGTTTAGCTTCTGCACCGATTATTGATAAGCAGTGCACCTTGGAAGCAGAATTCTCGTTGTCTCGTTGAAATAGCGAAAGAAATAATATTGGACCCCAATTTAGAGATGTTCATATATTGCGTGGAAGGTCGGAAAATACGATGAGATAAGAATAAGATCCTTTACTTATGTGCTGTCTAAATGGGCTTTGTTCCCGGTGACATTAAATAAATAAAAAAAAAAAAGAATAAGATCCCTCCTATGAATGTGTATCTATCCTCCAAGCGTAATGAGTTGTGAGTTGTTTTCTCAATCAATGCCTAAAGAAGAGTTTCTTGAAGTGTCACCAATGGCTGCGAATGTCTTCACTCCTCCCTCTCTCTGGCTTCTCCTCTTTCCTTAAAGCAACGATTTTTAAATAATTTTTACAGTATTGTTTTGTTTTTACTGAAAAGGAAAATACATTTAAATAATTCTTAAGAGGTTCATCCCCCGCCCGTATTGTACTCCATTCTCTGCTTGAATTCAAATCTCAATTTATTATTTATTATTAAATTTGCTAATATCTAAATTTAGTCGAATTTATTGGACAAAAGAAATTATATTAAGTTATTTTTTTTACAATTTATATTTAAATGAAAATTTATATATAACTAGAATTAATTAAATACTATTTTTACCCTCTTTGGTAATCCGTCTCTCTTTGCAATCTCTTTATACAATGTACCGTTGGATACATTGTAACTTGTTCTAATTATAAAAATGTTTTCTTTTTCAGTATAATTAAACTGAATTTAGTTAAAATGAATAAAATGGCGTACTATTAGAAGAAAGGATGATTTATCATTAAGATAAAACCTATTGACAGTTATAATGGTCCTAGCTGATACAATTCAATGTTTTTTCTTTTTTCTTTATGTAATTCAAAAAATATATATATATATTGTTCAAACAAAGAATTTTTGACATTTTTACTTTTCTATTTTAAGTAATGACAATGATAATGATATTAATTTATTTTTATAATGGTGTTGCCAACCTTGCCTTAATCACCGAGGACTTCAAATTTAAATATTAAAAATTAAAAATTAAAAACTCTCCCAAAATTCATTCAGAAATCCCCTCAAAAAAATCCAAAAAAAATCGAAAAAATCGATCCCAGGAATCAAAAATCTCAAGCCCCACTTAACACTGACATCCCCCCAACCTTGTCATGTCAATCCAATATGGATTGAACCAACCTCAAAAATGGGGCAAAAATTCATTAGAGGAGCCTTGACAGGTTTAACTTGAAAGCGCTCCCAAATTGAGACGACCCCTCAATTGCCACTGATACACTTAATGAGAACAATTGGTTAGGGAAACCATAATGAGAAAAACAGGTTGGAAAGAATCCCCCGGAGAAGTAAACAAGTGAAAAGGGGGGGGGCAGAGAGAGAGATATAAGGAGAGGGGGGAAGAAAATCCAGAGACTGCAAAGTGAAAGCCCGGCCACGGCAAGGAACAAGAACTTCCCAGAAGTGAAAAGGGACTCACCACAAACCCCCCATGTCTTCGTCATCAGTCATCCAAAGCAGAGACAATGAACCCATAATGAGCGCCAATGCTCTCTGAATCCGTTTTGTAGTTAACAGTGTTGTTTATATCCCCCAGAATGCAAAGTGCTTCCTTTATTTTCCGCTTCTTTGTGTTCTTCTCGTATAATAATATTTTGGTGTTCTCAAAATCGAAGCAATGACCCTCGTCTATTGAGTGTACCGAGAGAGCGGACGACAAAATTTCTCTTTTGACTGTATATGTGTGTTGTTTTAATCTAGTGAGCAACAACTGAGAAGTTTCTCCAATGTAGGATTTTCTTACATTGTCCTTTTTACAAGATAAGTAATCGATCTTGTAAATTAAATTGGATCTGTGCATGTGGTCAATCTTTTCTTTGTTGTTGTATATCACGCTGAGGGGTTTGTTGGTTCTGTAAACAGTTTTGATTCCTTCCCTCTAAAAAGCTTGGATGGAAAAGTTTCACCTCAATTTCGTCCTGACACAGCTACAGAAATGAGGCTCTAGATATGAATCTGGAAGTATTTTTTTTCTATAATCTACAGCATTATGATATTTTTTGTGTGGAAATGGATTTATTTAAATAAGTGGTATCGTGTGAGGAGGAAAATTATATTATATCATTTTTTTAAAATTTGGGATCGATAATCGATATAAGGCTCCAAATATTTAAAAGAGATCAGGTGTTGTTTGTATGACAGGCTGCTCCAGTATTGCAATGAGAAACTCATATGGGCATACGTGTCTTAAGTCGTTTAATTTTGTAAAAATCAAAAAATAAGAATAACAAAATTTAGATTTTTTAAAAATTATATAAAAGTCGCAAATTATTAAAAAAATAAACAAATAATATATAAATCAAACAAGATGTGATTGATTTCTTTTTCTGTGCGCAAAGAAAAGCGAATTGAATATTTAATTTTTGAGTGGTGAAAGGGGGGGTAATAATTATCAATATATTTAATGTTTCTTAATTTAAAATCAATTGGAGTCTTTCTTTTCGAAATTTGAGTCCAAATTACGATTATAATTTCAAATTTGCCGCAAATATACCGATGGCGCTCTCTCTCGGCAGCATTACGTCAGCGTTGAGGCAAATTAATCTAGACAATCTTATAATATTAAATGAGCAATTCTTGTATATAAATTTTTATGTCTATATATATAAAAAGAAGACCTACAGTATTTATTCACATTTACCCTCTTCACTTTATGTCCTGAAGAAGGGAAAGTTTCGTGTTTTTCCTTTAATTCTACCCCATACTCTACCAAAATTATAGCAGCAGCGGAAGTACTCTAGAATTATGATGAGCCAGTTTATATTTGGCTTCTTCTAACTTGTTATAGAAATAGGAAATTTCATAATTTAGTTAAGCTTATTATATAGACCAGTATTGAGGAAAAAAATTGAGCCATGTTCAGGTTTCTAGTGCACACAGAGGCTTAAAAATTATATGAAAAGAGAACCGGGCATATTCACTGATCCGCGCACATCCCAAACCGCTAGACTAGTCCAGAGGGCCTAGCCACTTGGGAAACATGAGGTCTGCCGATAGTATATATAATAATTTTTAATCAAATTAACAATCGTAGTAAAATTTTAATCTGATGATTATTGTAAAAGAGGTCAAATTTTTGTGATATCTATTTAAAATGAAAAAATATTATATATTTTTTATCATGAAAACGAGGTATCACAGTAAAGATCTCCTTGAAAGTAGTATCTCAACCAAAACATTATGTGATAAAACAGGCTAAGTTCGAAAAAGTAGTTAAATCTAATGTGTAGCCAAGTTGAATTTCCCAAGAATAATTAAGTTGAGAGATTTCTTAACTTAATTATTCTTTTGGGAATTTAACTTGGTTACACACTAGATTTCATTACTTTTTCGAACTTGGCCTGTTTTTTCATAGAATGTTTTGGTTGAGATTATCTTTTTTTTGTAAACTATGAGGAAGTTCGTAGGCGTTGGTTCAAAGGGATAGAATTTATATTTTTGACCCCCCCTCCAATTTCGGGTGGGTAGTTTTTTCATTTCTAGACTTCTGTGGGCCCACAGAATATGTATACAAAATTTGGTTAAGTTTGGTCCAACGGGCTAGAATTTCCATTCTTCCACCTCCCCTGTTTTGAAGGGGATGAAAGATAGAAAGTTTGCATTTTTGGATTTTTTCCTTTGTTTCTATCCCAAACTCTACTAACAGGCGAAATTTCATGATGCTGGAATGATTGGAAATACCCTATAGGTTTTGTTGACCTGTCAGTCAGTGAGCGAGCGAGTGCCAAAATTTGCTATTTTCTCAGGTCCATAACTCAGAATGAATTTAAGCTATTTTATTGAAATTTAGTACACTCCTCAAGATGGATTACATAATTATATGTCTATAATTTCAGATCTGTATCTTAAACGGATTCCGAGCTGCAGGGGGTCAAAATTGGCTCGAAATGGTTCCTTGTAAATAGCGTACAGAGTGTACGGCCAAGCTAATGCTCAAACTTGCCCTGGGCACGCTGTGCGCTTTGATAAGGATTATTATTATTATTTTCAATCAATCAATTTTATTTAAAATGATAAAATGAACTCCATAGAATTGTAATTTTGTTACTAAAATATAATACCACATGTAAGCAGAGATTATTTCTATATTTCGAAATTGTAAGGGTATAGGAATTGAATCAATAACTAAATTTTAACTATTAAAACATTTATTTATTTTTTTATCAGCCGACACCTGGTATGATTCCCATTGAATTTCACCATCTACTCTATTGAACATATTTAATAACATGTTGAATATCAATAAAGTAGAATAGAGATAAAGTACAACATTAAAAAAAAATAATACAATATATACTTACTATATACTCTGCCAGTAAAAATTTAGAAAATAATAGTATAAAAATAAATGTATATATTCATATATTTTTTGACGTCTCACTTATCTATGAAAAAATTGTATTTTCAAAAGAGTTGTAAAACAACTCAATTAAACACAACAAATAGAAATCTTGGAAACAGAGAATCGAAATGTTCGATTTTAACAGCGCAAGAGTTTTCAGGTCATATCAATAGTTGCTTAGCTGTCGTTGGCTCATACAATCGCTCTTAAATAGCCACCATGTTTAAAATGATAGAGAGAGGGGAATTTTAATAGAATTGTGATTTTGTGACTAAAATATAATACAATATGTAACTATGCAAAGGTTACTTCTAAATACGAAACTGTAAGGGTAGGAAACGATTCAATAACTAATTTTAAGAATTTAAATTTTTTATTTATTTATTTTTTATCAGCCGACACATGGTAGAATTCCCATTGCATTTCACCATCTACTCTATTGAACATATTTAATCACATGCTGAATATCAAAAAGTAGAATAGATACAAAGTACTTATGGGTCATTTTATTTTATTAAATATTTAAATGAATAAAAGAGTTTATTTTCACTTCCAGTAAAGTAATTTAGAAAATATTAATAATAAAAAAAAGTTAATATTTATATTGATGTCTCAATTATCTATAAAAAATTGTTTTTAAAAAGTTGTAAAGCAACTCTATACAACACAACAAAAAAGAGAAACCATGGAAACAGAGAATCGAAATGTTCGATTTTAACAGCCCAATAGTTTTCAGTTTTCAAGTCATATCAAGTAGTTGTTTAGCCGTCGTTGGCTCATACACTTGCTTTTAAATAGCCACCATGTATGTTGTATTTGTGTTTTTACTATTGCTAATTCCAAATGCAAAATCAAGTGATAATGATTTCGATCTTCTACTGAATATGTCAAAACAACATTTCATCCCGAATCAAGAAACATATATTTTAAAAAGTTCATATGGATTGGATTATCCATATTTTGATCAACTCTGCAAAGTGATTGGTGAAAATTGGCCACTGTTTATAATGACTAATTATTATGAATTTGAATGGAATGAATATCCAAAATTCAGAGGGGTCAATATCTTAGTTGTTGTGGTGGATAATGAAACACCAATCGACTTCTTTTACACTACCAGGCATAGATATTTATTTTATATCGATTCAAGAGCAGATTATTCCACTTGTTCAAGAAATGAATATTTGAATGTGTTTCACAAATACACAATCTGGTCACATTATTTTCAATCAATCTTTTTATTTCAATACCAGAAGAATTGTTCAAGGGAATTCGAAATCTGGACACGGGCTCCTTGGTCGAATGATCCTGGACAAAGAATCGAAAACATAAAAAGCGCATATTTTAACAAAAAACCAAATTTACACGGCGCTTTAGTCCTATTCACTTCCACCCTTCATGGAAGTCATACTTTTAATAATGATGAAAAGAAAAATTCATTAGACAATTTTAAGGACATTTGGTTTGAAAAATGGAATATGGTTGATATAGCCACTACAAAAAACCATTATCCGGATGTGGAATCTACAGTATATTTTGAGCCGGTTATACTATTTATGGGAATGGAGGCTTATACTGTTATGCCACTATGTTTTGTTGTTCAAAAAGGAAAAGAACATCCGAAATTAGAGGCCGTCATTTGGTGCTTCCACTGGAAAGTGTGGATGTGGTTAACTATTGTTTGGATTTTCTCTGCTCTGACTTGGTATTTGATCAACAAACAAATTTCTCTGGCACAATCTTTCTCTGAGATGTTCAGTCTCATTGTGACAGAGGGAGTAAACTGGTTACCAAGAATAAATACCTTTTTGTTCCGGTTTCTAGCTGGAATATTGATGCTAATGTCAATTGTGATCATCACTGGATTTCAGAGTACCCTCTATAAAAATATGCAGGCACCACTTTTGTATCCACCGCTCAATGCAATTAGACAAATCAAAGAAGAAAATCTAACCATCATCTGTACATTTCCAGAATCGTGCTTCTCACTTTTTGGGGCAAATATAATCACAAAGAAGTTCAATAAAGAAGATGACATATTATTTCAAGAAATGTCTCGTCAGTTTATTTACAAAGGAATGAATATTCCATGGAATCCAGTATTCACACCATCAATTATTTACAAGTCCATTCATACTTTAATCGACGTAATGAGGTATTCAAATACTACTCTTATAACACCTTGTGAAACGGCACGTGAAATTATTAATTCGATTCCATCATTCTCAAAAAAGTTGCATGTTGTGGATGAAACCATAGTCTCTTATCCCCTCGGTTATACACCGTTTCCATTTGAAGATAAATTGCGCCATTTGCTTGCGTTGTATTACGAGAGCGGAATAAGCCAGTGGACAGAATACCAGTTTCAATGGCAGAAATTGATCACAATTTTAATGAAAGAGAAGAGGGTCCCACTAGTCAGAGTATTCAATGTGGACGATGTTCAAGTCGCCTTCATTATTCTCGTTATTGGTCTGTTTATTTCAACGTTTGTATTTCTCTTAGAATGCCTTTCAAAATATCTCATCTTTGATTTTAAATTTTGGAAGAAATTTCAATCTAAAAGAGATAAAAGAATTATCTGTTGAGTGCTTTACTTCGCAACCATTTTTGTTTGGTACATTGTGTTTTTATTTAACAACGGGGCACACGAAACAGAATCCAAAAAGACTTTAATTTTTTCAGATTTACTTGCAAAAATTGTACATTAAAGTCTTAAAATGAACAATTTATTTCTTATATTTTTAAATTATTTACTGTATAATTTTTACAATGTTCAAACTAAATGATAACAATATTTCAATGTGTAAAATAATTATTAGTAATTCCTCACTTTTTGTATTGACTCCAATTATAGATTTGCAAATGTCTCTAATAAAAACAAAAAACAAAAAACACCCATGGATCAGTTGACTAATGATTAAGAGTCAATCATTGTGTTAAAGCAATATGAGTTGCATAAAACTAAATACTGTTCGTGTCAGCTGAGCCGATGTCAAGGGTAGTGTTGTCTTTGCAGAATCTCCTCCAATACAGTTATTTTTATATAAAAAAATGAGAAATTTCTATATCAAAAAATTTGGTCACTCACGTACTAACAGAATAACAGACATTTTGACAAAACAATTATTATCTCGAAAAATATAAGTTTTTCGATGTTCACTTATTAGGCCTTTTTTGTAGACCGAAATGCCATGGTTTCGCCCAATTTTTTTAACCAAAATAGTTTCACCTGTTTTTAAGATATTTCGAAAAAAAACCCTCTTTTTAACCGACTTCAAAAAAGGAGGATGTTATCAATTCGACTGAATTTTTTTTCTGTCTCTGTTACTCGATTTCTTCGCCAATTGTGAACCGATTTTGATGATTTTATTTGCATTGGGTTCAGTATAGTTTCCGAATGGTCCCGTTTTTTTCATTGGTATTGGACCTTTTTTGTTATGTTTGTTCAGGCATAACTTCTTTGTTTATCAACCGATTTTAATGATTCTTTCTGAGTGTGGATCAGTATAGCTCCGAGATATTCAAGATACCTAACTATTTATTTATTTATTTATTCATGTATGTTCAGGGAGAGCTTTTTGCCACGTGGACCGATTTAGATAATTATTTTTTTATTGAAAAGGGGGTACCTTAGGTGTGGTCCCAAATTAATATGGTCAAGTTCTGATGTTATGATCAATGACTAAATAAACGTAAATCTCCAATTGTATGTTCAAGGAGAGCTTTTTGCCACGTGGACTAATCGAAATTATAATAAATAAAATCTTTTATAAAAAAAATCTGAAAACATTCATTTAAAAAAAGTTTCGAGAGAATTTCTCTATTTATGAATTGAATTTTACTATCAATTTCTGATTCATTCGCCCGACTCTTTCTCTTACGAGATGCTTTATTATATTAAGTCACTATTAATAATATCACTAAAAAGAAAAAAAGAAAAATAATTTTTATAAAAAAATAAAACCGACTTCAAAAAAATTAAATGCAACAAATAACATAATAAGAACTCTAAAATCTAATAAAATTCACTAAAAGGTATAAAACAATTGTGTAATTTAGTTACAACTACACACATATTAACATTAAATCACTTTTTGAAGTCGGTGCTAAACAAACTATATAAGCGAGCTTACCTGCCAAACGTACTAATTAAGATCCGTCGAGTTCGATTTATAAAATGTATATTTTTGGCACCGACTTCAAAAAGTGATTTCATGTTAATATTTCGTCGTTTAGTTGTAAGTTGTAACTAAATTAGATAATTATTTTATACCTTTTAGTGAATTTTATTTTATTTTTGAGTTCTTATTATTTTATTTGAAGCATTTAATTTTTTTGAAGTCGGTTTTATTTTTTTTTATAAAAATTATTTTTTTCATGCACGATTACAATACTTGACCATACCTTGCTACGGTAAAGTAAAAATATTTTATCTGAAGAAGAAGCAGAATAATGAAATATAAAAATAATATAAAAATTATTTTTAAAAAAATCATGTTTGTTACATTTGCAATTTTTTTAAGGTTATTGTGTAATACTTTTAGATTTTAATATTAATTTATACCTATTTAAACAATATAAATATATAATTAAATTAATGTTTTACTCTCTAGTTTCATGTGAAGTATTTAAATATCGATATAATTATGTATATATATATATATCAGCGGCGGGCGGTGACATTTAAACCAGGGAATGGTGTCAAAAAAAACTTCAATTTTTAAAATGCTATTTAATTTTTGGTTCATTTTTGTAAAATTCAGCAGAATATTAAGTTATTTTTCAAATTTAGCATTATATTTTTTATAACACGATATGAAATACTCTTGAAATTTTGAAATCTTATGGATGTAAAATTATTATATATATATAATAGCCCAGATTAATTGGCAGCAACACTAACGTAATGCTGCCGACAGGGAAGCGCTAGTGCCGTCGGTATATTTGCGGCAAATTTCAAATATAATTGTAATTTGAACGCGAATTTTGAAATGAAAGACTCCAATTGATTTTAAATTAAGAAACATTAAATATATTAATAATTATTCATCCCCCCCCCTCACCACTCAAAAATTAAATATTCAATTCGCTTTTCTTTGCACACAGCAGAAGAAATTAATCACATCTTATTTGATTTATATTTTATATATTATTTGTTTATTTTTTAATAATTTGCCACTTTTTTTAATTTTTCAAAAATCTAAATTTTGTTATTCTTATTTTTTTATTTTTTACAAAATTTAACGACTTGAGACACGCATGCCCGAGTTTCTCATGGCAATGCTGGAGCAGCCTGTCATACAAACAACACCTGATCTCTTTTATTGTAAATATTATATCGAGCCTTATATCGATTATTGATCCCAAATTTTAAAATAAAAATGATATAATATAATTCTTCTCCTCACACCATCCCACTTATTTAAATAAATCTATTTCCACACAAAGAATATCACAATGCGGTAGATTATAGAGAAAAAAATACTTCCAGATTCTTTTCTAGAGCCTCATTTCTGTAGCTGTGTCAGGACGAAAATGAGGCGAAACTTTTAAGAAATTATGTATTTTCGAGAGTTTACAGGTATACATTTGGAGTGTGGTTTTTTTAGAGTAATAAAACTTTTGGACCGAGACTCCGCCCGCCAGGGCACCAGCCCGGAGGGCCGAACTTCGAGGGCGTGCCGAAGGCACACACGAAAGGCTCGTTATTAGTGTTTAATTAAAATTTATGTGTTTGTGAATGTTAAAAATGTAAGTTCAGGTTGCCTATTTTTTAACATCAAGATTATATTTGATTACAGAAGACCATAAAACACGCGTGTAAATTCTGAATATTTGACTATTTATTTATACAAATTTCTGTTAAAATTATTTATTTCATTTATTGTGGTTTGTTTCTTTCAATAAAATTATAAATAAGAATAATTTCTTCCCAAAAAACTTATTTTTTATTTATAGAATAAAACCCTTTGAATTCATTAGAGATTAAAATTAATATTTTTAAATTTAATTTAAAAAAATATAATGTCTACAAACCTGTTTAGGGCTTTCTAGCTTACCTGAATTTAATTTAATAAAATTTGACTTTGTTCTTTGACTAATATTTCGGGAGCCAATACTTTCAAAAATATTATTATTGTGGATAACGACTTTTCTATCCACTTTAGCTCAAGACTATACAGGTTTCACCCAAATATATTATTTTAATACCTTAAGCAAGGTTGGCGGCAGTGGGGATAAATTTTACATTATAAAATAATTAAAAGTTTAATTAAAAAATTTATTTTTTATAAAAATATAAATTTTAATAATTTTATTATTTTTTAAAAGGAATAATTAATATATTTTCCGAATATGATTGAACTGGTACTAGACCACCCGATCGTGACGTGTGATGTGATCTGACGGCTCAATCTCATTTACTGCCCAGGAAAATAAAAATCTATATGAGCGCCAAAATTCAAATATAATATTTTAATTTGAGCTTAGAGTTAATTGGCAGACCCAAACGTGACGCGTGATGCGTGATGCGTGACGGCTCAATCCCATTTATTGCCAAGTAAAATAAAAAGTGTTCAAGGAGCGCCAAAATAAGTTATCACTTCAAAAATTTTCTATTTTAATAAATTCAAAATTCGAAAATATCGTAATGTTATCTTTCGAAATTAGAAATTACGAAAATAGAATTTGAATTTAGAAATTCGAATTTTGCAATGCAAATGCGCACAACCGAGTTTGCGCTTACGCAAAACATTAACAGTTTCATTTTAAATCTTGTACTGCTAAGGTTAGTTAGGAGTAAAAATAAAAGTAAATAAATATTTTATGAAATATTCATTTACTATGAGTTAGGTTTTTCTAGGTCACTTGTTTTTAACGTGAAACAAGTGACCTAAAAAAACCTAACTCATAGTAAATGAATATTTCATAAAATATTTATTTACTTTTATCTTTATTAAAGATGTTTCACCTTGCGCCAACAATCTATATTAATTATTAGTTAAGAGTGTTGTCACCATTACAATTATGGTACTAGTTCCAATTTGATACTCTCTAAATTTATTTGTTGTACATTAAATTCGAAAGTATGTCAATTTCGAATTTACATGAAAATTAGAAAGTCCCTTGGTCAACAAGAGGTAAGTATACACTATATATATATAAATAATAATTTTTAACCAAATCAACAATCGTAGTAAAATGTTTATCAGATGATTAAATTTATCAGGTAAAAAAAAAGTTTATTGTTATTGTATCATGAGAAAAAGGTAGCGCAGTAAAGATCTCCTTAAAAGTAGTATAAACATTTTTTTTCAATCAATCAATTCCCTTTAAAATGATAGAGAGGGGGGGGATTGAATTTTAATAGAATTGTGATTTTGGGACTAAAATATAATACAATATATATGTATGCAAAGGTTATTTCTAAATACGAAACTGTAAGGGTAGGAATCGATTCAATAACTAATTTTAAGAATTGACAAATTTTAAGAATGTGACAATTTTAAGAATGTGACAATTCTCAACCAGGAGGCTACAGGTTATGACTTTCACACCCGCGTATCATAAGCTAAAGTTGTTGTTCTCCAAATATAAAATAGATCTAGTGCCAAAAATAGGCAATAATTTGTCTTTCCTGTTCAATAACAAAGACAAAATAGAAAAAATCAATCAATGTAATGTAGTTTATAGAATATCTTGCATTGATTGTAATAAAACTTATATAGGCACAACAGGTACCTATGGAAAAAAGATTATATGAGCATAAAAGATCTGTGCTTAAAAAAGAGAACAACAACCAAACAGCATTAGCACAACATGCGCGGACTGAGGGTCATAATTTTGATTTTGAAAAATTTTAATATAATTGACTATGAGAAAAAAATAAAACAAAACGTTTTTTCAAGGAATCGTGTTTCATCCAACAAAGCCTAAAAAACACAGTAAATTACAAGGTAGACACGGGCTTTTTAATGAGGGAATATAAAATTTTAATAGAATAAACATTTATGTCTTTTTATTAATTAATTGCGTGTGCCATGAAAACGTGGTCGGTTGACCTTCCCTCGACTGGTCATTAACAGTAATTAGTTAGTTAAATTCAAACCAGCTCGGGTACTGATTATTTTTCGATTTTTTAAATTTCATTGGACTTCATTTATAAAGAGATGTAAATAATTATATATTCGTATGTTATCTCATTTTAAATTTGTATATATATGTATGTGTGTGTTGTGTGATCGAGCTTTTATCAATGTTCTGTACAAACTGATGGAGTCGGCACAATGGTGGGTGAGTACTTTTTTGACACCTGTAATTATAATAACTCACTGACTTGCCTATTGTGTGGTCCCACAGTTTCCACTGAGGAAGAGATGCTGAGAACGCTCTCGAAATATTTGGAATAACCATTTGAAAAAAAAATTACTGGAAAGAAGCAAATTCAATTTATTTATCCTTAACAATAAAAAATTAATATATCCAGTACACACCAAGCCAGCAAAATTCTTATTAAAATTTTTTATTTATTTATTTTTTATCAGTCGACACCTGGTAGGATTCCCATTGCAATTCACCAACTACTCTATTGAACATATTTAATCACATGCTGAATTTCAAAAAGTAGAATAGAGACAAAGTACTTATGGGTCATTTTACTTTAGTGAATATTTAAATAAATAAAAGAGTTTATTTTCTGCCAGTAAAGTAATTTAGAAAATAGTATAATAATAATATAGAGTTTGTATTCGTATATTTTTATTGACGTCTCAATTAACTATAATAAGCTGACGTGTTCTGATGTGGCCATCCACTTGACATTACCATACAACCTGGCCCCTCAATTACATTAATATTTAATAAAAATTATTTATAATCATGTAGGGGAGGGGGGTTAGTTTTTACATTTTTAGACTCCTAGGGGCACAGTGTGTATGTATACAAAATTTGGTTGGGTTTGGTAAATGGCCAAGATTTTCACCCCCCCCCCCCATTTTGGGCGTCTAGTTTTTGAATTTTTAGACTTCTGGGGACCCACTGATTAGGTATATAAAATTTGGTTGAGTTTGGGAAATGGCCAAGATTTTCATTTTTTGACCCTCAACCCCCACCCCACCCCTCTTTTTGGGGGGTTAGTATTTTGCATTTTTAGACTTCTGGGGACCCACTGATTATGTATACAAAATTTGGTTGAGTTTGCTCAAACGAGCTAGATTTTTAATTTTTAACCCCCCTCCACCCCCCTTAATTTTGGGTCGATATGCACCAAAATCTAATCAGCTCTTAATCTCAATGGACCAAAACTACGTGTGAAATTTGGTTTTGATATTCACACTAATTTTTGAGCTAACTCGTCCACAAAAATTTGCTAACGCACAGACTAACTAACTAACAGACTAATAGACATTTTGACAAAACAATTATCATCTCGAAAAATATAATTATTTCGATGTTTGCTTATTAGAGCTTTTTTATACCGCGAAATGCCATGGTTACGCTCAATTTTTTTAATCAAAATAGTTTCAGCCGTTTTTGAGATATTTCGAAAAAAAGAAGGAAAAAACCACTTTTTTCATGCACGATTATAATACTTGACCATACCCTGTATGGTAAAGTAAAATAAAGTAAAAATAGTTA
The DNA here is from genome assembly GCA_024734495.1 of Forficula auricularia. Taxonomy (NCBI): domain Eukaryota; kingdom Metazoa; phylum Arthropoda; class Insecta; order Dermaptera; family Forficulidae; genus Forficula; species Forficula auricularia. Next base: position 35,917,350 of record JALMQS010000030.1, on the reverse strand, counting down.
GTAAAATAATTGTAAACCAACTAAATGTTCAATTTTATGGGTAATTTTATTTCACAATTAATTTGAAAATAAACTCTTTTAAATTGAGTTTTAATATTTAAACTTTAGTTTTTTATTTATAATTATTACCATAAAATTCTCTACCAATATAATTTACCTATTTTATTAAGTCATTATTGAAGTCAGTATTTACCTAGTTAATAATTCTTGAAAAGTCGACAATTACTGCTTTGTTGACTCGAATCTATTCTTTCTTTTACAAGTGTCAGGGTTGGAGTTAGTTCTTACAATTCTTTCTAGCGCAGTGACCTTTTCAGAGTCGGCAGTTAAGGGTTGTGCCCCGATCTCGTAGTTAAGGGGAGGTAGTATTTTTATTCAAAGTGATTTGGATCCAGGAGTCAGACCACTTAGGGCCGGTTGAATGTCGCAAAGTAAATGCTTTTTACCACTAACACACGGTAGATGGTAAATGGAGGGATTGGGATGGCCAATCAGATGCCAGGCACTGTCAGTGGACATCCCAATCCCTCTATTTACCATCTACCCTGTGTTAGTGGTAAAAAGCTTTTACTTTGCGACATACAACCGACCCCTTATAGTCCTGGAGCCGAGAAGCAAATAAGTTACCTCATCGAAACAAAAGGTTTGAGTTTCTTGGCTGAAAGTACTTTTTATGTATATCCTAAAACCGGCCGTCTCGCCGAGGCCCAGCGGTCACCTTCACAAATGACAGCTGGTCAAAATGGCGAAAAGGGGGTGGAAATGCCCCTTTTTTTTTGTTTTTCGCTTATATCTCAAAAGCACTGGGTCTTAAGGAAAGAATTACTCTTGGCATAATAAAAGGTTATAAAAATTTACTACAAGATTGCTTCTATTTAGTTTGTCTCTATTCCTTATGGTTTTTGAGATATTCGACCGCGAATATCGTTTATGTATGAAAAAAATAAAATTTCCTAAACTTTTGTCTCTATCACCTCAGCCTTTCGTTTTACAGTAAAAGTCCCCAGAAAAGAAGTTGTAGAGCATTCAATTTCCTTTAAAATGATATAAACTTTTATGATTTTATATTCAAATCGTCTGGAGTTATATCAATTTAAAAATTTCAGGTGGATTTATACATTTTGTTAGAAAACCCTGCAATAGCCCAGTATATAGGGGGCTTCAGCTTACATTAATTGTGGGAAAATATTTTTTCCAGGTTCATTTGGAATGGTGTAGGTATACCAAATCTAAGTTTGCGACCTCGAAAGTGTGGGTGACAACTTTTGGTGGCCGAAAAACATCGACATTTTCGGGCTTTAACCCCAAAACTCGCACTTTATTTCCATTTTTCCCATTTCGACCATGATGGAGCCCGTTTTCGACAAATACCATTCTATACATTTTTAAACTAAATTAAATTTGATACAATTTAAACAAAGTTTCATTTTAATTGGATAATGGTAATCTGTGACGCAATTAGGTTGAAATTTTGAAAAACTGCAATTTTTTGAAAAAAATCTCAGTTTTTCTTTGAAAAATGAAAAGCATCCATCATAAAAAGTTGATTTCTGTCTCATTCTCTAGGGGATTTTGTTGACTTGTACGTTTACTTTGATTACTTTTTTGATAAAATTTTTATATTTAAAGATATCCAGCATTTTGCATGACACCTTTGAGGGTTCGGAATGGTTCTATCCGGAAACTTCTGGATATCTATAAATCTAAGAGTTTTATCAAAAACGTGGTTCAAGTAAACGTTCAAGTCAACAACATTTTCTAGAGAATGAGATAGAAATCAAGTTTCTAGGATGAATGGTTTTCATTTTATGAAGGAAAATCTAAGAGTTTTATAAAAAAAAGGGGCCCAAGTAAACGTTCAAGTCAATAAAATTTCCTAGAGAATCAGATAGAAATCAAGTTTCTAAGATGAGTACTTTTCATTTTATCAAAGAAAAACTGAGATTTTTTGCAAAAAATTTCAGTTTTTCAAAACTTCAACCTAATGGCGGCACGGGTTACCATTATCCAATTAAGATGATACTTTGTTTAATTTGTATCAAATTTAATCTAGATTTAAAAAATATAGAATGGTATTTGTCGAAAACGTGCTCCATCATTTTCTGAGGACTTTTACTGTAAAGCAAAAGGCTGAGGTGCTAGAGACAAAAGTTTGACGAAAAATGTAGGAGATTTTATTTTTTTCATACGTAAACGATATTTGCGGTCGAATCTCTCCAAAATCATAAGAAATAGAGAAAAACTAAATAGAAGCAAGAGTAAATCTTTCCTTACGACCCATTGTTTTTGAGATATAAACGAAAAAACCAATAAAAATTTTTAAGAAAAAAATAAAAACCGACTTCAAAAAATTAAATGCAACAAATATAAAAATACACTAAAAGGTATAAAATAATTATTATCTTATTTAGTTACAACTAAACGACGAAATATTAAGACGAAATTACTTTTTAAAGTCGGTGCCAAACAAACTAAACCTATAAGCGAGCGTACCCGCCAAACGTACTAAGTAAGATCCGTCGAGTGCGATTCATAAAAGGTATATGTTTGGCACCAACTTCAAAAAGTAATTTCGTGTTAATATTTCGTCGTATAGTTGTAACTAAATAAGATAATAATTATTTTATACCTTTTAGTGTATTTTTTATATTTGTTGAATTTAATTTTTTGAAGTCGGTTTTTATTTTTTTCTTAAAAATTTTTATTTTTCTCTTTTTAGTGATGTTATTAATAGTGATTATATCATCAGAACTTGACCAAATTAATATGACACCATCCCTAAGACACCCCCTTTCGGATAAAAAAAGAACCATCGAAATCGGTTCATAAACAAACAGGTTAGGTCTAAACAAACCTAATAAAAAAGGTCTAATAAAAATCGAAAAAAAAAATGGGACCAATCGGAAGCTAGACTGGACCCAATGCAAAAAAATTTTCAAAATCGGTTGACAATTGGCGGAGATATGAGGTAACATAGGCACAAAAAAAAAAAAAAAAAAAATTCAGTCGAATAGAGAACCTCCTCCTTTTTTGAAGTCGGTTAAAAAACGGAACATTTCTAACCCCCTTTTCGCCTTTTTGACCAGCTGTCATTTTTGAAGTTGACCGATCGGCCCCGGCAGTCGGCCGGTTTTAGGATATACATAAAAAGTACTTTCAGCCAGGAAACTCAAACCTTTTGTTTCGATGTGGTAACTTATTTGATTCTCGGCTCCAGGACTATTACCTTAAGGGCCCCCGCAGACTGCAGACTTTTTATCGGCCTATAGTTTAGTCGGGTTGGGCTGAAAGTGCGCACACCGAGCCAACTAAACAGTTTGGTTGGTGAACAGGGCGCAGACTATCCAACAGCCGGCCGACTATTCTCGAACTAGTTTGTAACTGACTGTTGAAGCGGTCGCACAATGAAAATATTGTCCAGAAAAATTATTGCTCTCATCATACTCCGGAGGAGGAAAATCAAGAAGAGATTCCGAGAGTATTGGGTGCATCCCATTCTCAGTGATAGATTAGTTAGTGGAAAATTTTACACTATGCATTCCAAATTACTTGATTACCCGAAAATTTTTTTCGCCTATTATCGAATGAGCATTACCAGCTTCAATGAACTTGCCAAGCTAATTGGACCAGCAATAGCGAAGGAGGATACAAATTTAAGACTTTCTATACCTGTGGAGGAGAGATTGAGCGTTACGATAAGGTAAGATAAACCACAAATACTTTTCAACTATTTTTATTAGAATTAATATTACAAAATTCGGCGTTTTGAGAAATTAAGTTATTTACAAGTCATATATTTGCGATTCATCTGAAAAATTTGAATAATAAGACTGGGCTGTATCGTTGGAGTTGCCAGGTGATGAAATGTTTAAAATGGTTGTCGGTTGCGAAATTGGAAAAGAGGACAAGGGTTGCTGTACTCTGTTGTACGTACATGTTGGCTTAGAAGTAGACTGAACGCACCTAGCTAATCTTATCTGTTTAAAAACGTTAAGAATACCTATTTTAGCATCAAGTTTTTCTTCTGCGGTTAAATTTTGGAGTGAAGGGACCAGTGACAAAGCAAAGTTCACATCTTCATCAGTATTAGGCTCATTTAATGCCTTTAATAATGCTTCATCCACGTCCGTCTGCTTCGGTACATTAGGTCTCTTTTTCCGCTGACGAACAGGGGTGGGAGTGGATGAACCAGCTTGATCATGATCCTCATCATTTGATAGAGAATTGTCCTCTTCCAGGTTACCGATTCAATAATTAATTTTAAGAATTAAAATTTTTTATTTATTTATTTTTCATCAGCCGACACCTGGTAGTATTCTCATTTCAATTCACCATCTACTCTATTGAACATATATTTAATCTCGTGTTGAATATCAAAAAGTAGAATAGAGACAGAATACTTATGGGTCATTTTATTTTATTAAATAAATAAAAGAGTTTATTTTCTCTGCAAGTAAAGTAATTGAGAAAATAGTAATAATAAAAAAATAAACTGCAACGGATCGTTGCTAAACTTTATCCAAATTCATTTGAAATATTAATATGTTTGTTCCTTTATTATTAATCAGATATCACTTGCAATTTGTAGTTCATATTGACATTAATTCAAAAATAATTCTCATTTAATAGTCGAGGAATAACCATTCTACATTGGATTTTTGACATTTCAGTTATTATTGTAACCATTGCTGAAGACATGGAGGAATCGACTTAAAATCAAAAACAGCCATCGATTCTCATCTAATACTTGAGGAATAACAATTCTACATTAGGCCTTTGACGCTTCGATTATTATTGGTAACCATTGCTGAAGACATGGAGGAATCGACTTAAAATCAAAAATAACGATCGATTCTTATCTAATACTAGAGGAATAACCTTATTGCTACAACTCGAGCTTGAGAATTTAGTCTTTTTGATTTTAAGTCGATTCATCCACATTTTCAGTAGAGGTTTCGATTAATAGTCAAAACATCAAAAATGGAATGCTTAAGGTTATTCCTCTAGTATTAGATAAGAATCGATCGTTATTTTTGATTTTAAGTCGATTCCTCCATGTCTTCAGCAATGGTTACCAATAATAATCGAAACGTAAAATACCTAATGTAGAATTGTTATTCCTCAAGTATTAGATGAGAATCAATCGCTATTTTTGATTTTAAGTCGATTCCTCTATGTCTTCAGCAATGGTTACCAATAAAAACCGAAACGTCAAAAATCCAATATAGAATGATTATTCCTCAAGTACTAGATGAGAATCAATCGCTATTTTTGGTTTAAAGTTGATTTCTTTATGTCTTCAGGAATGGTTACTAATAAAAACCGAAAAGTCAAAAATCCAATATAGAATGGATATTTCTCAAGTATTAGATGAGAATCAATCGCTATTTTTGATTTTAAGTCGATTCCTCCATGTCTTCAGCAATGGTTACTAATAAAAACCGAAACGTCGAAAATCCAATATAGAATGATTATTCCTTAAGTACTAGATGAGAATCAATCGCTATTTTTGGTTTAAAATCGATTTCTCTATGTCTTCAGCAAAGGTAACAGATAAGAAAACAACGCAGTTGCTATGGTTACTTATAAAAATTCCTCCCAAATTTTTAGCATTTCACAGAGAGAAGCCTATCCATTCTTACTTAAGCAAGGCTAAATGAGCTATATTAAAACTTTCAAATGAATAAATTTTGAAGAATTTAAAAAATTAAAAAAGTACTCTCTTACTCTAGAGTAAAGTACTTTAAAATATAATTTTACTAAAAACTTTATTTAACCTTTTTTGTGGTCCCCAAGGTACTAAATTAGGATATTAAATTTCATCAAAATTGGTTAAGTCATTTTCAAGATATTTAGAAAAAACTAAAAAAGTACTGAAATAAAGTACTAATGTTTGTTGGCCGATATGTACCAAAAACTAATCAGCGCTTCATTTTGTTAAACTAATGGTAGGTTTTCAATTTCATTTCAATCGGTGTAACGGTGTGGAAAAAATCGTGGGCCAAAAAAACGATAACATACATCCATCCATGCATCCATCCAGACATCCATCCATACATCCATCCATACATCCATCCATACATCCATCCATACATCCATCCATACATCCGCACGCACTAAATGGAAAAATCGCACTTTTTGGCCTCTCGACGAGACCCCATGTAATTTTTGGCAAAACCGTCACGTGCTAAAATTCAACCTAATTGAATACTACAATTTGTGACTTTAATTGAGTCCATGGGTTCCGTAGTCTTTACCTGAGGACCCTTTGAACCCACGCTTGCCCCGAGAGCGATTACAATACTTTACCCATGCTTTGCATTGGTTAAAGTGAAAAGTTTATATTTATATTGATGATTCAATTATCTATAAAAAATTGTTTTAAAAAGTTGTAAAGCAACTCTATACAAAACAACAAAAAAAGAGAAACCATGGAAACAGGGAATCGAAATGTTCAACCTAACTTGCCAAACAATAAAAGAACTAAACATGCGAACTAAACATTTGTTGGCGGCACTGTTTGTCAGAATTTTGAATGTCATTCATTCTTAATAGAATAGATAATAGAGTTCTAACCACATTATCGTTGAAGAAGATTTAGAATTTTAAATCCCACAAATATTAATTTGACAATTTAATTGATGAACTTAAAAATTGTTAAATGAATTTAACTTTAAAGGACATCATAGATATTAGAGAAATATTTTTACATTGCATATCAGAGAGGTTCGTCCCCTTAGGAATCGAACCCAAGGGCTAACTAAGCTTGCCGGGCCAGTAGCCAAACCCTTAAGACAAATCCCTCTCTGACATGCAACATATATAAGTTTTATATGCAATGTAAAAATATTTTTCTAATATCTATGAAGTCCTTTAAAGTTAAATTCATTTAATAATATTATATACTGGGTTGATTTTTGAAAAAATTTCCATCTTTTTTCAAAAAAAGACACCCAAAAAGATACTTAAAACTTTGTTTTCACTGTAAAATCCATGGGTCCGTTACTGAAAACTTTTTTCAGTTTAGCATTTTTGACGTTTCGGTTTTTATTGGTAGCCATTGGTGAAGACATGGAGGAATTGACTTAAAATCAAAAATAGCATAAGATTCGTATCCAATACTTGAAGAATAATAATTCTACATTAGATTTTTGACCCTTCGATTATTATTGGTAACCATTGCTGAAGACATGGAGGAATCGACTTAAAATCAAAAATAGCAATCGATTCTTATCTAATACTAGAAGAATAACTATTCTACATTCGATTTTTGACGTTTCGGTTTTTATTGGTAGCCATTGGTGAAGACATGGAGGAATCGACTTAAAATCAAAAATAGCAATAGATTCGTATCTAAAACTAGAGGAATAACAATTCTACATTAGATTTTTGACCCTTCGATTATTATTGGTAACCATTGCTGAAGACATGGAGGAATCGACTTAAAATCAAAAATAGCAATCGATTCTTATCTAAAACTAGAGGAATAACAATTCTACATTAGATTGTTGACCCTTCGATTATTATTAGTAACCATTGCTGAAGACATGGAAGAATCGACTTAAAATCAAAAATAGCAATCGATTCTTATCTAATACTTGAGGAATAACAATTCTACATTAGATTTTTGACCCTTCGGTTATTATTGGTAACCATTGCTGAAGATATGGAGGAATCGATTTTAAACCAAAAATACCAATCGATTCTTATCTAATACTAGAGGAATAACAATTCTACATTAGATTTTTGACCCTTCGATTAATATTAGTAACCATTGCTGAAGACATGGAGGAATCGACTTAAAATCAAAAATAACGATCGATTCTTATCTAATACTAGAGGAATAACCTTATTGCATTCCATTTTTGATGTTTTGACTATTAATGACAAGCTCTACTGAAAACGTGGAAGAATCGACTTAAAATAAAAAATAGCAATCGATTCTTATCTAATACTTGAGGAATAACAATTCTACATTAGATTTTTGACCCTTCGGTTATTATTGGTAACCATTGCTGAAGACATAGAGGAATCAACTTAAAATCAAAAATACCAATCGATTCTTATCTAATACTAGAGGAATAACAATTCTACATTAGATTTTTGACCCTTCGATTATTATTAGTAACCATTGCTGAAGACATGGAGGAATCGACTTAAAATCAAAAATAGTAATCGATTCTTATCTAATACTAGAGGAATAACAATTCTACATTAGATTTTTGACCCTTCGATTATTATTGGTAACCATTGCTGAAGACATGGAGGAATCGACTTAAAATCAAAAATAACGATCGATTCTTATCTAATACTAGAGGAATAACCTTATTGCATTCCATTTTTGATGTTTTGACTATTAATGACAAGCTCTACTGAAAACGTGGAAGAATCGACTTAAAATCAATAAGACTAAATTCTTTTATGATAAACAACTCAAGCTTGAGAATAAGAGAATTTTTTATAAATAGAGATTTTTAATACATTTTAAATATTTGTTTCATCTTATTTGTTATGAGTGTATATTACAGTTAAATAGAATCACAAATTATATCTATTTAAGACTTTATAATAAAACAATTATATTTATTCTCTGTTACTAATAAAACATCAATAAAGCAGCCACGTGGGCGGGCCTTGAAGCTAGTATTTAAATAAATAAAAGAGTTTATTTTCTCTCCCAGTAAAGTATTTTAGAAAATATTAATAATAAAAAAAAAGTTGATTTTTATATTGATGTCTCAATTATCTATAAAAAATTGTTTTTTAAAAGTCTATACACACAACAAAAAAGAGAAACCATGGAAACACCGAATCGAAATGTTCGATTTTAACAGAGCATTAGTTTTCAGTTTTCAAGTCATATCAAGTAGTTGTTTAGCTGTCGTTGGCTCATACACTTGCTTTTAAATAACCACCATGTATGTTGTATTTGTATTATTACTATCGCTAATTCCAAATACAAAATCAAGTGAAAATGATTTCGATCTTCTACTGAATATGTCAAAACAACATTTCTATCCGAATCAAGAAACATATATTTTAAAAAGCTCATATGGAATGGATTATTCATATTTTGATCAACTCTGCAAAGTGATTGGTGAAAATTGGCCACTGTTTATAATGACTAATTATTATGAATTTGAATGGAATGAATATCCAAAATTCAGAGGGGTCAATATCTTAGTTGTTGTGGTGGATAATGAAACACCAATCGACTTCTTTTACACTACCAGGCATAGATATTTATTTTATATCGATTCAAGAGCAGATTATTCCACTTGTTCAAGAAATGAATATTTGAATGTGTTTCACAAATACACAATCTGGTCACATTATTTTCAATCAATCTTTTTATTTCAATACCAGAAGAATTGTTCAAGGGAATTCGAAATCTGGACACGGGCTCCTTGGTCGAATGATCCTGGACAAAGAATCGAAAACATAAAAGACGCATATTTTAACAAAAAACCAAATTTACACGGCGCTTTAGTCCTATTCACTTCCACCCTTCATGGAGGTCATACTTTTAATAATGATGAAATAAAAAATTCATTAGACAATTTTAAGGACATTTGGTTTGAAAAATGGAATATGGTTGATATAGCCACTACAAAAAACCATCATCCGGATGTGAAATCTACAGTATTTTTTGAGCCGTTAATCCCATCAATGGGAATATACGCTTATACTGTTATGCCCCTATGTTTTGTTGTCCAAAAAGGAAAGGAACATCCGAAATTGGAGGCCGTCATTTGGTGCTTCCACTGGAAAGTGTGGATGTGGTTAAATATTGTTTGGATTTTCTCCGCCCTGACTTGGTATTTGATCAACAAACAAATTTCTCTGGCACAATCTTTCTCTGAGATGTTCAGTCTCATCGTTACAGAGGTAGTAAACTGGTTACCAAGGATAAATACCTCTTTGCACCGGTTTCTAGCTGGAATATTGATGCTAATGTCAATTGTGATCATCACTGGATTCCAGAGTACCCTCTATAAGAATATGCAGGCACCAATTTTGTATCCACCGCTCAATGCAATTAGACAAATCAAAGAAGAAAATCTAACCATCATCTGTACATTTCCAGAATCGTGCTTTTCACTTTTTGGGGTAGATATAGCTTCAAGGACGTACACTAAGGAAGCTGAAAAATTATTTCAAGAAATGTCTCGTCAGTTTATTTACAAAGGAATGAATATTCCATGGAATCCAGTATTCACACCAAGATTTATTTACAAGTCCATTCATACTTTAATCGACGTAATGAGGTATTCAAATACGACTCTTATAACACCTTGTGAAACGGCACGTGAAATTATTAATTCAATTCCATCATTCTCAAAAAAGTTGCATGTTGTGGAGGAAACCATAGTCTCTTATCCCCTTGTTTATTTACCCTTTCCATTTGAAGATAAATTGCGCCATTTGCTTGCGTTGTATTACGAGAGTGGAATAGGCCAGTGGACAGAATACCAGTTTCAATTGCAGAAATTGATTACAATTTTGATGAAAGAGAAGAAAGACCCACTAGTCAGAGTATTCAGTGTGGGCGATGTTCAAGTCGCCTTCATAATTCTCGTTATTGGTCTGTTTATTTCAACGTGTGTATTTCTCTTAGAATGCCTTTCAAAATATCTCACCTTTGATTTTAAACATTGGAAGAATTTTCAATCTAAGAGAGATAAAAGAATTATCTGTTGAGTGCTTCACTTCGCAACCATTTTTGTTTTCGTACATTGTGTTTTTATTTAACAACGGGGCGGAGGGCCACACACGAAACAGAATCCAAAAAGACTTTAATTTTGTCATTTTCACTTGCGAAAATTGTACATTAAAGTCTTAATATGAACAATTTGTTTCTTGAATTTTTAAATTATTTACTGTATAATTTTTACTATGTTCAAACTTAATGATTATAATAATTCAATGTGTAAAATAATTATTAGAAATTCCTCACTTTTTGTATTGTCTCCAATTATAGATTTGCAAATGTCTCTAATAAAAACAAAAAACAAAAAACACCCATGAATCAGTTGACTAATGATTAAGAGTCAATCATTGTGTTAAAGCAATATGAGTTGCATAAAACTAAATACTGTTCGTGTCAGTTGAACCGATGTTAAGGGTAGTGTTGGCTTTGCAGGATTTCCTCCAATACAGTTATTTTTATAAAAAAAATGAGAAATCTATATATCAAAAAATTTGTTAACTCACGTACTAACAGAATAACAGACATTTTGACAAAACAATTATTGTCTCGAAAAATATAATTTCTTCGATGTTCACTTATTAGGGCTTTTTTGTAGAATAAAATGCCATGGTTTCGCCCAATTTTTTTAACCAAAATAGTTTTACCCGTTTCTAAGATATTTCGAAAAAAGAAGCAAAAAAAAACCTCTTTTTAACCGACTTCAAATAAGGAGGAGATTCTCAATTCGACTGAATTTTTTTTCTGTCTCAGTTACTCGATTTCTTCGCCAATTGTGAACCGTTCATCCGATCATTTTATTTGCATTGGGTTCAGTATAGTTTCCGAATTGTCCCGTTTTTTCATTCGTATTGGACCTTTTTTGTCATGTTTGTTCAGGCATAACTTCTTTGTTTATCAACCGATTTTAATGATTCTTTCTGCATGTGGATCAGTATAGCTCCGAGATAGTGACTATACCTAACTATTTATTTATTTATTTATTTTTATGTATGTTCAGGGAGACTTTTTTGCCACGTGGACCGATTTAGATAATTCTTTTTTTATTGGAAAGGGGGTACCTTAGGGGTGGTCACATATTAATTTTGTCAAGTTCTGATGTTATGATCAATGAGGAAATAACGAAAATCTCCAAAATAGCATCATCCTATTTTTTGCATGTTGTAAAAATACACTTTGGGTGGTCTGGTTCCATGTCCCACCACTCAAATGATCTGGAGTGAATATATTATGTTTATAATTGACTATAAATTATAATTTTCATAATTTCATTGTGGGTCAAAAATATTTTTTAACACATGTGTATTTTTTACCGCACTCACACCATGCGCAGTACCTGGTCCACCTGCTTAGACCAGCCAGACTGGGCATTCCTTGTATAACTATCATAGACGGTACTATTACGCATTATTTCTAGTTGGGTCAAATCCGTACTCAAAAATGTGTCCCCAGCTCTTGGACTAATATTGAAAAGATTTTTAAAGCATTAGAAAAATATAATTTAAAAATATCAGATACAAAATGTGACTTTGTGAAAAAGGAAATATAATTTTTAGGACACCTAGTAACAGACGAAGGAATTAAACCCCTAACTAAAAAGGTAGAAGTAATAAATAATTATCCTATCCCTAAAACGCGAACACAAATTAAACAATATATGGGCGCTATTGGCTTTTACCGTAAGTTCATACCGGGATTTTCTCAAATAACGAAACCATTGAACAATTATCTGAAAAAGGGAGCGACTATAGATATCAGAAATAAAGAATATATAAAAGCTTTTGAGGAATGCAAAAATTAATTAGCAATCCCCCGATATTAATTTACCCAGATTTAAATAAACCATTAGAATTAACTATAGATGCATCAAATTTTGCATTAGGAGCAGTGTTAAGTCAATATCAAAGACCAATATCTTATATTTCTAGAACTCTAACAAAAACAGAACAAAATTATTCTACTACAGAACGCGAGTTACTTTCGATACTATACGGTTGTCAATATCATCATAATTATCTATATGGAAGAAAATTTACAATTTATACAGATCACAAACCCCTAAAAGACGCAAATTCAAGATTAATGCGATGGAGAATTAAATTGCAAAATTACGACTACGATATAAAATATATAAAAAGGAAATCAAATGTAGTGGCGCATGCTTTAAGCAGGATAGAACCTGAACACAAAGTTAATATAAACAAAGGTACTGACGAAATTTTTGGGACTTAAAATATAATACAATATGTATGTATGCAAAGTTTGCTTCTAAATACGAAACTGTAAGGGTAGGAAGCGCCAATAACTAATTTTAAGAATTAAATATTTTTATTTATTTATTTTTAATCAGCTGACACCTGGTAGGATTCCCATTGCATTTCACCATCTACTCTATTGAACATATATTTAATCTCATGCTGAATATCAAAAAGTAGAATAGAGACAAAGTAATTATGGGTCATTTTATTTTATTAAATAAATAAAATAGTTTATTTTCTCTGCCAGTAAAGTAATTGAGAAAATAGTAATAATAAAAAAAAGTTTATATTTATATTGATGATTCAATTATCTATAAAAAATTGTTTTAAAAAGTTGTAAAGCAACTCTATACAACACAACAAAAAAGAGAAACCATGGAAACAGAGAATCGAAATGTTCGATTTTAACAGCCCAATAGTTTTCAGTTTTCAAGTCATATCAAGTAGTTGTTTAGCCGTCGTTGGCTCATACACTTGCTTTTAAATAGCCACCATGTATGTTGTATTTGTGTTTTTACTATTGCTAATTCCAAATGCAAAATCAAGTGATAATGATTTCGATCTTCTACTGAATATGTCAAAACAACATTTCATCCCGAATCAAGAAACATATATTTTAAAAAGTTCATATGGAATGGATTATCCATATTTTGATCAACTCTGCAAAGTGATTGGTGAAAATTGGCCACTGTTTATAATGACTAATTATTATGAATTTGAATGGAATGAATATCCAAAAATCAGAGGGGTCAATATCTTAGTTGTTGTGGTGGATAATGAAACACCAATCGACTTCTTTTACACTACCAGGCATAGATATTTATTTTATATCGATTCAAGAGCAGATTATTCCACTTGTTCAAGAAATGAATATTTGAATGTGTTTCACAAATACACAATCTGGTCACATTATTTTCAATCAATCTTTTTATTTCAATACCAGAAGAATTGTTCAAGGGAATTCGAAATCTGGACACGGGCTCCTTGGTCGAATGATCCTGGACAAAGAATCGAAAACATAAAAGACGCATATTTTAACAAAAAACCAAATTTACACGGCGCTTTAGTCCTATTCACTTCCACGCTTCATGGAAGTCATACTTTTAATAATGATGAAAAAAAAATTCATTAGACAATTTTAAGGACATTTGGTTTGAAAAATGGAATATGGTTGATATAGCCACTACAAAAAACCATTATCCGGATGTGGAATCTACAGTATATTTTGAGCCGGTTATACTAATTTATGGGAATGGAGGCTTATACTGTTATGCCACTATGTTTTGTTGTTCAAAAAGGAAAAGAACATCCGAAATTGGAGGCCGTCATTTGGTGCTTTCACTGGAAAGTGTGGATGTGGTTAACTATCGTTTGGATTTTCTCCGCTCTGACTTGGTATTTGATCAACAAACAAATTTCTCTGGCACAATCTTTCTCTGAGATGTTCAGTCTCATTGTGACAGAGGGAGTAAACTGGTTACCAAGAATAAATACCTTTTTGTTCCGGTTTCTAGCTGGAATATTGATGCTAATGTCAATTGTGATCATCACTGGATTTCCAGAGTACCCTCTATAAAAATATGCAGGCACCACTTTTGTATCCACCGCTCAATGCAATTAGACAAATCAAAGATGAAAATTTAGCCATCATCTGTACATATCCACAATCGTGCTTCTCACTTTTTGGTGCAAATATACTCACAAAGGAGTTCAATAAAGAAGATGACAGATTATTTCAAGAAATGTCTGGTCAATTTATTTACAAAGGAATGAATATTCCATGGAATCCAGTATTTACACCAAGATTTATTTACAAGTCCATTCATACTTTAAACGACGTAATGATCTACTCAAATACGACTTTAATAACACCTTGTGAAACCGCACGTCAAATTATTAATACGATTCCATCATTTTCAAAAAAGTTGCATGTTGTGGAGGAAACTATAGTGTCTTATCCCCTCGTTTATGCACCGTTTCCATTTGAAGATAAAATGCGTCATTTGCTTGCGTTGTATTACGAGAGTGGAATAGGCCAGTGGACAGAATACCAGTTTCAATGGCAGAAATTGATCACAATTTTGATGAAAGAGAAAAAAGATCCAATAGTTAGAGTATTCACTGTGGATGATGTTCAAGTCGCTTTTATTATTCTCTTTGTTGGTCTATTAATTTCAACGTTTGTATTTCTCTTAGAATGCCTTTCAAAATATCTCACCATTTCTATAGAACTTTGGAAGAAATTCCTATCACTAGTAAGAAGAATTTTCTTTTGAGTGGTTTACTATACTTCATACGCTTTCTTCTTTGATAATGGCAATTTTGGGTAACAATAGATGAGACGCGCACCAGAATCCAAAATTCTTTTCAGAGTCAAGAAACCCGGTTGAATTTTTAGTATCACAATCATCTATTATATTAAGTTAAACATTAACGATCTTATTCGTAGAATATATTTTAAATAAACTTTCACGTATCTTTAATAAATCTAAGCTAACACTTACATATGAATAATTGTTGTTTAAAATTCTGAATAATTGTAAATGTTCCCCAGACCTGGTCAGCAAAATCAGCTTTCATGTTTCTTCCGTACATACCAGTAGCCATCATCTCTTCCATATCAACTTTGAAATTAAACAACTACTTATATCATTCTCCCTTAATTAGACTACACAGAAATTGCAATCTGTTGGAACAACAGAACATCGATACATTTAACACCAAAATGAACATTATCAGGAAGTTGCAGTTTCTCTATAAATAATCTCAGCTTTCTATAAGCTCCTATAAACATAACTTTTATATTGAATCAATAGATAACATAGTTATAATTTTTATATTCTTTACATGCAATTTTTATAATAGGCGAAGTAAAAATTTCTGAGGCTTTTTTCTCTTTATTTCGGAGATAAAATTAACAAAGTTAGGATTTTCCGATTTAGCTCAAATATGCTCCGATTTGTTCGATAATGTTTGTCCTTTGAAGGCAATCTCATAATTTCGTGGATGAAAAAGTCCTCTGTTCCTATTGGTGAAAAACTTGACCAGCTCATTTTCACAAGCCTCTCTTGAGGCCAGTTTTGTACCATCAAGAAAATTTTGCAAATGCTTGAAAAGGTGGTAATCGCTTGGTGTCAGGTCTGGGCTATACGGTGGTTTCGATATAACCTCGATATAACCTCGATATAACTTCCCATCTCTCTGAGCTTCTGGCGCGTCATTAACGATGTGTGCGGCCTGGCGTCCACTTGATGGAACACAACACTCTTCCCATTGGCCAATTCTGGTCGTTTCTCGACGATTTCCTGCTTCAATCTAGTTAGTTGTTGACAATATAGGTCCGAATTGAGTGATTAGCCCGATGGGAGCACCCTATAGTGGATGATTCCCTTCCAATCCCACAACACCAAACACACAGTAAATTTATCTTGGGCGTTAATCAGGGCTTGGCGATTGTTTGAGCCGACTCATCGCGCTTCGACCGCGATCTTTTTTGCCTGTTGTTCCCTTTTGTGATTCATTTTTCATCGCCAGTCACCATCCCCATCAATTCAGCGAAAAACTGCAGGGATCAATTCGGTCCAAAAGTTTCTTTTGCGTCAATTAATGTGGCATTCATATATCGAGAAATTTCTTGAGACCAGCCTTATGCAAATGGTTCCAAACGGTTTTCTGGCTAATCTTCAGTTCCTGGGCAATAGAATAAGTGCTCGCATGCCGGTCCGACTCGACAATTTCCATGATTTTATCGACTTTTTAGACGGTTGGTCTACAAGAGCGTGTCTCATCTTGGAGTCCATATTACCAGAACGGAATCGTTGGAACCACCACTTTGCTATTGCATTTGATACTGTATTGGGTCCATAAACAGCATAACTTTTTTGGCCTCCTGCTCCACTTTCCCCTTTGGTCGTAGTGGTACTGAAGAATGTATCGAATTTTATCTTTTTTTAGGTCCATTTTGGAACGCTGTAACGCACAACTGGCTTCACTAAACACAAAACTATCAAATAACTTTTTTTTAAGCATTATGTTACCTTTAAATCGCAAAAAAAATGACCAGATGCGACATATACATCGTGAGATATGGCTCATTAAAGTCATCTAACTGGAAAGGCTCAGAACTTTTTACTTCACCCATTATTTTGTTTTATGCTTTTTCTCATTAGACACTTGGTTTTATCCAGATTCCAGTTAAATAATCATTTTTTATATAATTTCTTATAAATATTACTTTATTTTATTTCAAATGACAGGATATTATACATATATAGATATTTTATATATTCTTTATATATTATTAATATGTCTTAATATACACTCATGGTGAAAATATGCGGAACAAAATAAAAAGCTATAATTTGATTTAAAGAGACTCTTATCTGTTGGTTTCTTCATTAATTTGTTAAAATATTATTTTTAAACTTAAATTTTATTTAATAGCTCACATAAATTTTGATTTTTCCTCAAATTTCACATTTTATTTAGATTTTTTGAAATTTATCTTTATTAGGTAGGTACATTGTATCAAATTGCTTATTCGCTTAGAATTACATGTTTTTTTTTAAAACATTGATTGAACAAAGTTGATTTATTATTAAAATTGTCTCGTCAGACATCAAACTCAACATTAAATTCAAAATGACGGACCTGAGCGAATTTGAGGTCGCCAGAGCTGTTACGTTAATTGAAAACAGCAAAAGGGCATACCAAGAATGGCTTAAATGCAAATTGCGAAATTGCAAAATGCGAAATTCACTATACAACGATGTCGCAACATTGAGCAATACAAGAGACGTGAAGGCCAAGTTAGAAAAAGGGCTAGATCCACTAGAGACGATAGATTTATTGTTAGCTCTGCTCTGAGAAATCGTGCCCATACCGGAAGTGACATCCGAAATCAACTGAAAGAAGTGAGACAGGTGACCGTGTCTGTTAAGACAGTTAAAAGAAGAATTAACGATCCTGGATTATTATCGCGAAGAACGCCAAGGGTCCCCTTTTAGAGACACGTCATCGAGTAGACCGTACACAATTTGCAAAAACCATGTGAATTGGTCTGAGATGGATTGGAGCCATGTTTTGTTCACAGACGAATCAAGATTTTATCTGAAGCCAGAAGATGGACGTGTGAGAATGTGGAGACATCAGGGGCAATCAGGGGTACCATCAATGGAACATTGTTCCGTAAGACGGCTTTCGGTGGAGGCTCTGTTATGGTTTGGGCTGGCATTTCTTTGGGGGCACGTACGGAATTACACATTGTGGAAAATGAGTCAATGAATGCTGAAAGGTATATTTCAGACTTTCTGGAAGATTATGGAATGCATTTCGCACCACACATTGGCGACCAATTTATTCTAATGCATGATTACGCTCGCCCTCACGTAGCCCAGCAAGTTTGTCGCTATTTATCAGCAGTGAATTTGTCGAAAATGAATTGGCTTGCACGCTGTCCAGATTTAAATCCTATTGGGCATGTCTGGGACATGTTGGGAAGATCATTTAAGAAGAGATCTCTAGCTCCTGATACCTAGTGGAACTGAAAATGCACTTCTTGAGGAAGCGTATCGAATACCTCAAAAACTAATTGAAAACACAATTAAGAGCATGCATAGAAGAGTTAAATGTCTTATCAGAGCCAGAGCAGGGAATACCAATTATAAAAACAATTTAAATTTTTTTTTACAAAGAAAAAATACAGTCAAACATTAAATCACTTAATTTCAGATCTGTAATGTCATCAATGAGATGACATCCTTCCTGAATGTTATATACTTTATTATAGTAAAATCATAAAACGGTCATCTGACTGGATTGATAATGTATAATTTAAATAAAAAAACAAACTTAATTTCAGATAAGACATATTTGATTAATTTAGATTACTTTAAAATTTTGTAATTTATTAATTAATGTCAAAATTAGTTCAAAATGATCAAAATGACTTAAAAAATAAATGATTAAAAAAAATATATAAATTTATATACTTAAAATAAGGATATTTTTTAGGCTTTTTTTTCGACGTTCCGCTAATTTTGTCCATAAGTGTATATATATATATATATATATATATGTTTTATGTTTTATTTCTCTATTAAGTATCCACTTAGATTTATATTTAAAATGTATATAATGAGTTTTGTGGTGTATAATTTTATAATTTTGTAAATTGAGGCTTTTAGACGTTGAAATAATGAATTAAATAAAAGGAATAAAAAAAATCACTTAATTTCTTCCGTTTTTCTTGCACAAATTGTTTCTTAAATTATTTAATGTATAGGTAACATTTATACTTAGAAATGTATCTTTTTATAAATTTATAAGAACCATACTATAAAATTTGATTATATGACCTAGTTGGGGACCCATCGCTTAAATGGAAAAGGCATCTGCAGGCTTAACGCAGAGGATGTCGGATCGTACACGCGAAAGTTAAAACTTTTATCCAGCCACTGCCCTATTTTGGTACAATTGAGACCAGACTCTGCGGGCTTAACGCAGAAGATGCCGGATCGTATCCGACTGGGTCCTTATCTTTTTTCAACTCTTGGTTCAATATCAAAATGAGTCTGGTCCCAATTGCACCAAAATAGGGCAGTGGCCGGATAAAAGTTTTAACTTTCGCGTTCATCTAATGTTAACATATAAATATTCTAAATAAAATTTATTATTGAATATCCGAACAAAATTCATCTGTTTCGATTCCCCAAAGAATTAGACAGATAGGAATTGTAATAAATTTATAAGACCCATACTATTAGGAAAATAGGAGAAAACGGGCTTGAACTAAAGAGTTGAATATATATAAGATTTGATTATATGTCCTAGTCGGAGGATCCAACGCTTAAATGGAAAAGGCATTGCGGGCTTAACGCAGAAGATGTCGGATCGTACCCGATTGGGTCCTATCTTTTTTCAACTCTTGATTCAGTATCAAAACGAGTATGGTTCCAATTGCACCAAAATAGGGCAGTGGCCGGATAAAAGTTTTAACTTTCGCTTTCATCTAATGTTAATATATATATATATATATATATATAATATACCATATAATAATTTTTAACCAAATCATCCATGATTATTGTAAGAGAGGTCAATTTTTGTGGAATCCAAAATAAAAAATATATTTTTATTATGAGTATCGTAGTAAAGATTACCTTAAAAGTTTAAGATTATTAAATTGAAAGTTTTTGCCAAGAGTAGCAGAATTTTTATATATTGAAGGAGACAATAAGAGTGTGTCTTCTGCTGGAATTATAAATTTTATTTATTTATAACGAGACTATAGTTTCGAGGGCTTTGCCCTCTTCATCAGTCTATTACAATGTATTCACAGGAATTAATTTATGAATGAAAGGTTAACATTTTTCATGTGGTAAGGTTATAAATTACATAGAATGGGCAAGTTAAGAATTCTTAACTTGCCCACTCTATGTAATTTATAACCTTACCACATGAAAAATGTTAACCTTTCATTCATAAATTAATTCCTGTGAATACATTGTAATAGACTGATGAAGAGGGCAAAGCCCTCGAAACTATAGTCTCGTTATAAATAAATAAAATTTATAATTCCAGCAGAAGACACACTCTTTTATTGTCTCCTTCAATATTTAAGATTATTATTATATTTTTTTCAATAAATCAATTCCCTTTAAAATTGAGAGGCATAAAATGTTAATAGAATTGTAATTTTGTTACTAAAACATTATATAATATCAGGTGTGTAAGCAGAGGTTGGTTCTAAATACGAAACTGTAAATGGAATCAATAATTAAATTTTGAAAATTATAAACTTTTATTTATTTTTTTATTTTATCAACCGAAACTTGGTATGATTCCCATTGAATTTCACCATCTACTCTATTGACATATTTAATTACATAAAGAAACAAAGAAGTTGTCCTCTGCTTGGTGCAAATAAACATACACACATTTATTCATATATCAAATAAATATATGTATATTAATTATTTTAATAACGAGCTTTTCGTGCGTGCCTTCGGCACACCCTCGAAGCTCGGCCCTCCGGTCTGGTGCCTTGGCGGGCAGCGTCTCAGTCCAAAAATTTTATTTCTCTTAAAAAACCACACTCCAAATGTATACCCGTAAACTACCGAAAATACATTGTCTCTTAAAAGTTTCGCATCTTTAATTTTTGAGTGGCGTGGGGGGGGGGGAGGAACAATTATCAATATATTTAATGTTTCTTAAGGATTAATCCTGGCTCTCTCAGCCACCCGCTCTGAATCTGAATTAATTTGTTCTGAAGCCGAAAGTCTGAAAGATTTGTGGGTAAATTTGTGTAATCATCTTAAATTTTCTTGTAAGAGGCGGCCCGCTCCTCGGAGGCCCAATTAATAAAATAAAAAGAATTGGAGTCTTTCATTTCAAAATTCGAATATATATATTTCAAATTTGCCTGGTTAATGAAAATCGATTGGAGCCATCAGTTTAAAATCAGAGCTGAGAATTATATTTCAAATTTGCCTCGTTAATTAATATATACATACACATATATGTAGGGGGGGGTTAGTTTTTTGCCAAGATTTTCATTTTTTGACCCTCCGCCCCCCCCCCCATTTTGGGTGGTTAGTTTTTGTATTTTTAGACTTCTGGGGACCCACTGATTATGTATACAAAATTTGGTTGAGTTTTGTAAATGGCCAAGATTTTCATTTTATTGACCCTCCGACCCCACCCCCCTTTTGGGCGGTTATATTTTGCATTTTTAGACTTCTGGGGGTCCACTGATTATGTATACAAAATTTGGTTGAGTTTCCTCAAACGACCTAGATTTTTAATTTTTAACCCCCCTCGACCCCCCTAATTTTAGGTCGATATGCACCAAAATCTAATCAGGTCTTAATCTCAATGGACCAAAAATAAGTGTGAAATTTGGTTTTGATATTCACACTAGTTTTTGATCTAGCTCGTACACAAATTTGGTAACGCACAGACTAACTAACTAACAGACATTTTGACAAAACAATTATTATCTCAAAAAAATTTAATTTTTTCGATGTTCACTTATTAGAGCTTTTTTGTAGACCGAAATGCCATGGTTTCGTTCAATTTTTTTAATCGAAATAGTTTCAGCCGTTTTTTAGATATTTTGAAAAAAGAAGGAAAACAACCACTTTTTTCATGCACGATTACAATACTTGACCATACCCTGTATGGTAAAGTAAAAAATAAAACCGACTTCAAAAAAATTAAATGCAACAAATAAAATACACTAAAAGGTATAAAATAATTATTATCTTATTTAGTTACAACTAAACGACGATATATTAACATGAAATTACTTTTTGAAGTCGGTGCCAAACATATACCTTTTATGAATCGCACTCGACGGATCTTACTTAGTACGTTTGGCGGGTACACTCGCTTATAGATATAGTGTTTTTTTTTTTTTTTTTTTTTTATAATGATATTGATACAAGAAGAAGTTGCACCAAGAAGGTACAACCTCTGAAGTCTGTGGTGGACCCTTGTAACGTGAAGATAAGGGAGATTTAGGGATTGGGTAGAGGTCGAAGGTATCTGTGGATGCTGGTCTTGAAAGTTTGAAGGTTATAAGTAGCTGGAAAGATGGTCGGGGGAAGAGAATTCCAGTCTCTAGATGTCATAGGGATAAATGAATTGGCGAATGCGTTTGTTCGATTAGTATCTAGTTTAAGCGCGTAGGGGTGTTGAATTTTAGAAAATCGTGTATTTCGAGCAAATGAGGCCTTTGGTGGGATTATCGATTTTATTTCGTCAGTTTCTTTGGCACCGACTTCAAAAGTAATTTCATGTTAATATTTCGTCGTTTAGTTGTAACTATATAAGATAATAATTATTTTATACCTTTTAGTGTATTTTTTTGTTGCACTTAATTTATTTTAAGTCGGTTGTTATTTTTTCTTAAAAATTATTTTTATTTTCTCTTTTTAGTGATGTTATTGATAGTGATCATATCATCAGAACTTGACCAAATTAATCGAATCGAGAGCCTCCTACTTTTTTGAAGTCGGTTAAAAATACAATAAAGCTAGAATGATGAAATTTGGCATACAGGTAAAGCTTGGAACATTAATAAAGGAGGAAGCTGAAAAACCGAAACTTTCCTTTCTTCGGGGTCCGAAATGAAAGGGTGAAATTTATGAAAATCCGACCGGATTTTTAACAGATATTTTATGAGAAATATTTAATTATTATTAATATGAATGTTTAAATGTAATTATTTAGATATAGTAAAAGATAAAGATTTTTCAAAAATTAATGGTTACTGACCAAAAACATAAATGTGAAAAAGGAGCCGTGTTCGGTACAAACGGCTTCGCCGACAAAAGAAGTTGAGGTCTAAACGGGTATCAAGTTCCATTGTAATTGCTTAAATCATAGCTATAGGGATGAACAACGTTCTTCAATTGATTTAAAAGAAAATTTGTTACGTTCTTTGATATTAAATTTATAACTTGGCAAGTTTTATATCCAACTAAATTGCTTGTAGTATAAAATAGAACAACTAGCAAAGTTATATTTTAAGCTTGTATTAAATATCATAGAGTTAAACAAAATTTATTGACGATTATAACTTGCAGAGTTATAAATTTAATATCGAAGAACGTAACAAATTTTCTTTTAAATCAATTGAAGAATGTTGTTCATCCCTATAGCTATGACTTTAAGCAACTGAGTGGTACCCGTTTAGATCTAACCCCTTTTAACGACGCCGTTTGTACCAAATTTGGCCCCTTTTTTCATGATTTTGGTCAGATATTATTATATTATTATATATTATGGAAATACGAGTATGTATAATTTATTTTTAAATTTTTTTATCAATATTATTCAACTATATTAACACTCAAATATTTCTGACATATATTGTAGTATATAGCTGAATAATATTGACAAAAAAAAATGATTAAAAAAAAATCGGGACGCGTTCTCATTATCTGATAATTTTTAAACTTCAGGAAATTAGCTTTGCCATATATAGGGAAAAAAGTGGTTATTATCCTCACAGATTAAATAAATTGACGTTCTGATGTGGCCAACCAATTGATTTACCATACAACCTGACCTCTCTTTTATATTTAATATTTAATAAAATTAATTATCATCATGTGAAGGGGGGGAGTTAGTTTTTGTATTTTTAGACTTCTGAGGGCCCACTGATTATTTATACGAAATTTGGTTGAGTTTGCTCAAATTTTTAACCCCCCTCCCACCCCCCTTAATTTTGGGTCGATATGCACCAAAATCTAACGTCAGCTCTCCTTTGTCGCCTGAATTTCTCAGAGGGCATACGATATGACCTTCAGGCGATGAGGGGTTCATTAATGAATTTTTACAGCTTCAACAGGAGAACTTATGAGAAATCGCATGCGTGAAATTGTATATAAAGAAAGAAAAAAAAGAAAAGAATTTTTTTTTGTAAATATATTATATTAATATTCCTATAATTATGAAATAATCCTGTAATTAAATTCACCCGATTATGTAAATATTTCTTGTTAGTGGAGGCCCCCACCTGCGTGGCCCAATAAACGAAAAATCTCAATGGACCAAAACTACGTGTGAAATTTGGTTTCGATATTCACACTAGTTTTTGAGCTAGCTCGTCCACAAAATTTGGTAACGCACAGACTAACTAACTAACTTACAACCAGACAGACCAACAGACATTTTGTCAAAACAATTCTTATCTCAAAAAATATAATTTTTTCGATGTTCACTTATTAGAGCTTTTTTGTAGAGCGAAATGCCATGGTTTCGCTCAATTTTTTTAATTAAAATAGTTTGAGCCGTTTTTGAGATATTTCGAAAAAAAAACACTTTTTTCATGCCCTATTACAATACTTGACCATACCCTGTATGGTAAAGTAAAAATAGTCGAATTGAGAACCTGCTCCTTTTTTGAAGTCGGTTAAAAATTAGCGAACATCGCTCGGTGTTCCACGTACTTTTTATTTCTATTTCAAAAATTTGTCTTCCTAAATCCCCATTAATATTGGGTGGTGGTTGACAATAAGCGTTAACGTTAACGCCCACCTGAGCCAGCCAATTCTTTCTTGTGGTCTATTCCTCCTCGATCCATCCATCGCGTGCTTCTTAGCTAAATGCCTGACCGTCGGTGTTTCAAAGGTACCCGGAGCACTTCATTTGCCCCTCTCGATCACTCATTATGGATGTTTAAAGAGTTTTATATTGCCCCGCTCAAACCTGTTCTCTCTCTTATCTTATTAGAATTTTTCTTCCTGGATATTCCTACACACACACACACATATATATAAAATGAACGCCGCGCCGGCCATAAACGTGTCGAAGCTTTAATTTTATAATTACTTTTTTATGATTTCTCTAATTGTGTAGATTTTATATATATATGCATATATATATATATTTTATTAAGCAATATTATTTCCCTTTATGTATTCTGCTGTCTGTATTATAGGGCATTGATTATTATCACTCTTTCGATTAATAATTGCTAGAACGCTCAAAAACGTGTGCTTTTATTACCATACGTTTATATTTAGCTTAATTTATGACCAAGAGAGAGAGAGAGATGATCTTTGCTCTCGAGAAAGGCGCGGTCCACTAACAATTTACTATTACTATTATTATTTTTGTTTCAATGACCATATTAACGTTTTAATAGGGTTATGTGTGTGGAGGTGTTGTTTTTTGTTAGCTATTTTGTTGTGGTAAGAAATACTTACGATTTTATTAACTTTTGATCTGCTTCGCGGTGGTGTAATTCAGTGGTGAATCTCTTTATCTTAAATTTGTACTTATTTTTACTGATTTGAATGTTGAATTTGACGTTACTTTAAATTTATATAAAAAAATAAAATAAGAAATAAAAAATAAAAAAATGAAAGGAGTAAAAAAATAATTAATTATAATAATGTGTTATTGTTGTTGTAGAATGTTGAGGTATTTCGGAAAAACTTTGGCTACAAGATCACTGTGGACCCTTTCACGAGTCTCCATTAACTTATTATAATAATGTGCTTGAATTGACATTGGGAATGGTGGGTGGTGGAATTTAAATACTTTTCGATTATTGAACCCTGTTCTGTTCAAATTATGATTTATTATTTTGATTATAATTTCTCGATAATTCCCTGCCTTTCGAAATTATTCTGTATATTAAAAATTCACAGTTCATTGGACAATGTTTTTTATTGAAGCTCTTATTCAATTTTTGTACAACGTTTCGTCTCTCTCGAGACTTTTTCAAGCACTCAATTGGTTAGAGCAACATTGGTTGAGATAACAGTAAAAATAATTGAGACATAGTAGAATTTTTCTTTTTAGATTGATACAACAAAATAAGTCTAGATGGATTTGACAGATGACAGATATATAGATGTTTATATCTGTCATCTGTCAAATCCATCTAGACTTATTTTTGTTGTATCAATCTAAAAAGAAAAAAATTCTAATATGTCTCAATTATTTTTACTGTTATCTCAACCAATGTTGCTCTAACCAATTGAGTGCTTGAAAAAGTCTCGAGAGAGACGAAACGTTGTACAAAAATTGAATAAGAGCTTCAATAAAAAACATTGTCCAATGAACTATGAATTTTTAATCTACTAATTATAATGGACATTAATCAACATAAATTATTCTGTATTTTTAACTGCTTTTTCTATGAACTATTTTAAACATTTTAAAGGAAAATTAGACTTTACTGGCTTTAATTTCAAGTTGAATAACTATTATGGATTTAAGCAAAAAAAAAATTATAAAATTACTACAATAAAAATTGAAATTTCCAAAAAAAGAATCTCGCCAACGTCCTTGAGTTTTTCTATGGAAATTTACCATACAATGTGGGATACATTGTAACGTTACAATCGTACTCGAGGATTATTTTAAAGGAGTTGGTTCTTAAACTTAGATTTAACGCTTGAGAGTAGTTTGAGTTAGGGGTGTTTGTAGGGTTGCACAATCTGTCGTCAAATTTTGAAAGTCTCCCAACACCCGGGTTTCAATAAAAATCTCCCGGAATTTGAAAAACGCACCAATAATACTGATAATATATGTATAAATTTAAATTTAATTGAAATTAGAAGGGTAGCAAAATAAATATTTTAATCGTCCATATCTCGTGTACGGTGAGTCACAGAGTTTTTGGAAACTTAAGCTAATCTAGATGCTAGAAGAAGCGGCCACAAGATTTTTGCTACAATCTAATAAGCTGACGTGTTCTGATGTGGCCATCCACTTGACTTTACCATACAACCTGGCCCCTCACTTATATTTAATATTTAATAAAATTATCTATAATCATGTAGGGAAGGGGTGTTAGTTTTTCCATTTTTAGTCTCCTGGGGGCCCACTGATTATGTATACAAAATTTGGTTGAGTTTAGTACAAGGGCCTATATTTTCATTTTTTGACTATACAGCCCCTCCCCCCATTTTGGGCGGTTAGTTTTTGCATTTTTAGACTTCTGGGGTCCCACTGATTATGTATACAAAATTTGGTTGAGTTTGCTCAAATGGCCTAGATTTTTAATTTTTAACCCTCCTCCACCTCCCCCCCTTAATTTTGGGTCGATATGCACCAAAATATAATCAGCTCTTAATTTCAATGGACCAAAACTACGTGTGAAATTTGGTTTCGATATTCACACTAGTTTTTGAGCTAGCTCGTTCACAAAAATTTGGTAACGCACAGACTAATTAACTAAGAGACATTTTGACAAAACAATTATTATCTCGAAAAATATAATTTTTTCGCTGTTCACTTATTAGAACTTTTTTGTAGAGCGAAATGCCATGGTTTCGCTCAATTTTTTTTTAATCAAAATAGTTTCTCGAATGTTTTTTCAATTGCGAATCTAATGTAGGGAATTTTTGTCAAATATTGAGTGAAAATAATATCTGAACTTATATATTTCTAACTTGAAATATTGATATTAAATAAATTTTATAATTTTTCTCATTAATATATCAGAGAATAATTGATACGTCAACGAGAATTATTTTGACCGCGCTTATTTGAAAAAGATATTTATCGCGAGACTACTGCGGATTACGCTATTGGAGTCTGCGGAGTCTTAAGTCTGGACCAAGAGAGAAAAAGATGTGATCCACTTAGCTACAAATCCAACGTCATTTCGCGTATAGCCCGCTAGATATTCGGATGGATCACCAAGTGAATTTGAAATCTCAGATGTTATATATTTAATCTCCCAGTCCAGAGCGCTAGATCTATTAGCATGTATGTTAGATGCTTGCCATTAATTAATCGAATGTTTTCTACATTTGATTCAATCGCGAATCTAATGTAGGGAATTTTTGTCAAATATTGAGTGAAAATAATATCTGAACTTATATATTTCTAATTTGAAATAATGATATTAAATAAATTTTTATAATTTTTCTCATTAATATATCAAAGAATAATTGATACGTCAACGAGAATTATTTTGACCCCGCTTATTTGAAAAAGATATAGATAGATAATTCTCGTTGACGTATCAATTATTCTTTGATATATTAATGAGAAAAATTTTAAAATTTATTCAAAATAGTTTTAGCCGTTTTTTGAGATATTTTGAAATAAGTAATGAAAAAAAACACTTTTTTATGCACGATTAAAATACTTGACCATACCCTGTATGGTAAAGTAAAATGGTAATAGAAGTTTCCCGTGGCGGATTTAGGTTCGAGAGCGCTCTAGGCCCCGTCCGATATGTCGCCATTTTTGCTTTATATATATTAAGAATTATTGAGTTTATAATCAAACATCTAATTTACGAATATTAAAAATAATTTATTTTGAGGTTTATTAATTTAGATATAATAATTAAAATTCAAAAATAAATAATTTTTTTACGACTAATCACATATCACATAAACTTTTTTTCTCGCTTTAGCTAGCGCGGAAACATCCATTGTTATATTCTCATAATCCAATTTCTTGCGCCAATTTTCGATGTACTTTTAGAAATTTTGGACTAAAATAACTGTATTTTTTTATTACTATAGAAACAATCGCTTTAGTGAAAATAAAAGAAAAAAAATAACCCTTTTGTAAATATTTGTGTTGTTTTTATAATTTTCAGTGTAATAATCAGGGCCATAAAATTTTTTAACTATCTCTCACCAGTTATGTTCCGTATAGCTAGCTAAAGGTAATACTTTTCATCATTTTTTCTTTTCGTATTGTGGTCTTTGTGAGTTAGCCACAACGCGTTGTGGACATTTTTTTCGTTCATTGAGCGTTTTTGTTCTTTGAGCCTAACATAATCGTACAAGTATATATATACAAGAATCGGTCATTTAATATCCTCTTCTTCTTTAAGTGGCATATCAGGTCTTCCTGACTTTTGGCTCATCTCTCACATATATGAGCCCCGTCCCATCTCAATTGGCCCACCAATATTTTTTCTTTTTAAATAAAATTATGCTCATTCACGGTAAATTTAATTTAAATATTTATTTTTATTATCATTTGGAACAACATTTTAAACAATTTAAAACATTTTATTGTAACATTTAACTTAAAATTATTTTTTAATTGTTAAAAACAAAGGAAAACATACAAAATCCTAAACCTTTACCACTGTGTGACGTCGCCTTTATTTTTAATTACAGCTTGAATTCTTTTGGGCAAACTTACTTATTAAGTTTTGACACTCATCTTGAGTGAAAGTATCCCAAATATTTTGAAGTTTGTGTTTTAATTCAACTACAATTCTAGCTGGTTGTATTCGTAATAACTTTTTCATTGTGTCCCAAAGAGGTTCTATTAGTGACAAGCTGGGACTGTTTGCCACCCACTCCAAAAGTGGAATATTATGATCAGAAAGCCATTTTATAGATTTTCTTGATGTGTGAGGCCGCCCCGACTTGTTAGAACACAAAATTATTATTATTCTGCAATGCATCTGCCATTGTTGGAAGTAACGATTTTTTTAAATCTCTAAATATTTATTGGTGTTTACAATTCTATCAATGAAGTGAAGTTTTCCAACGCCTCTAGGCAGACATTGAACCCCATACCATAACTGAAACAGGAAATTTTACTTTCTTTTTAAACAATCTGAATTGAAAGCTTCATTTTTCTGACGAATAACTGCTTCGATTGTCCTCAACACAAACTTCAAAACGAGACTCATCACTCCAATGGACACTATTCCATTCATCACTCGTCCAATTAATGTGACTTTTAGCCTATTTAAGCCGGTTTTTCTTTTGTTTTAATGCGTTCCAAATGATAATAAAAATAAATATTTTTACCGTGAATTAGCATAATTTTATTTAAAAGAAAAAATATTGGTCTGACCAATTGAGATGAGACGGGGCTCGTACCTGTGCTGAGTGTGTTTAGCTGTTTTTAATCAGAAATACGGGACCTACTTTCTAACGCCGGTTCCGAACGGCTAGTTTGGAGAGTTTACTAGGCAATTATACTCTTGGTAGATTGCCATTGATTTCCAAGAGGAGGCTAATGCAAATAACTGATCTGCCGAGAATCAGTCTCGAACCAGCGTATTTCAGGCCAGCGGCCCGATACTATAACCATGACCAATCATTTAATATAATAAGATAATATAATTTTCTTTTTAAATATAGGTGTGTGTATAAAATGTTGTAGTAGTCGGAATATAGCATGTCTAATTTTTGCAATGTACCGGAATCGAACCTGAATCTCCTGTACAATAGATCTACTGCTTCTACCCACTCGACCAGCCCCGACCCCTTCTATATAATTTCAAGTAAATAAAAAACCTATTAGTGTCTTTGAATAGTTATTCTAATGAAATCTTTCGTGGTTGACTTTAATCCATAATAGGGGTGGATTTTATTAATAAAATAGGCTGTAGAACATTTAGTGGTTGTTTTTTTGCAGGAAGGGGGTGGTATGCCCACTTTATCATCCCCAGGGCGTTTATGACGCAAGAAGCGAGTGCATTTTTTCCATCGTGTCTCTTGTGGCTGGCCCTTTGACCCTTCCACCCTCTCCTACTCATATATGACCCACCAGCAGCGCCAATATTCTGAGTAATTAATTTCATAGGAGAGTGTAATATCCATCGGGAGCTCATCTCTGTGATTTATAATTTCTTGCTGCGGCTCTCGGCCGACCCTATACTCGAAACAGATGAATCCAATCCAATATGGAAGCAACCAGGGCAATTGCACCCCTCTTTTGAGGGACGGGGTGCCTTCATTCAAACAATTCATCTTTCAAACAGCTTCCGCTCTATGCTATAGATTTAATTATCCACTCAACAGATTTGGTTTATTACAATTTATCCTTTTTCTTTGTAATTTATTGTTACTCTGTTTAGACAAGGCTGTAGTCTGTAGACAAGTGGGATATATATGAGTACAAATAACACTCTTCTCAATTTACAGAATATGTATTGAAAAATATGTAAACAACAGTGCCTGTCATCTGATTGGCCATCCCAGTTTACCTGGGGGATACCATCTACCGTTTGTTAGTGGTTAAAAGCATTTACTTTGCGACATACAACCGGCCCAAAGCTGTATGAACGGTTGTGCCATCAATAGCTACTGCAGCTTTACCTCTGGTCTCACCTTCACCCGCCCTCTCTCACTTCCCCTACCAGCAGCCCAGAATCGTAGCGGAATGGGAATCTTACGGGGTCGCTTTTTCCCATTTAGACCCTGCCCAGCGCGCTTAAAGAAGCAAAGCTTCAAAAAAAATTATATTTTAAAAAATTATTCTAATTTTAAAGAAAATATTACTCGGTAGCAGGTATATTCCAATAGTTTTGAAATTAGCTACACTTGTGCCACAGCTTACTTTAGCGGGCAGTCCTCTCTAACTAGAGTTTTCTCTAGAACAGTGGTGTCCAATCTTTTGGATTACAAGGGGCACATTTGAAAAAGAAAATTTCGGGCCGCGGATAAAATATTATAATTCTATTGATATTTGTTATTCAAAAAAGATAGTTAAAATAGATAGTTAATGTAGAAATAAGAACTTTATTATTTGTTTAGCTCATAGTGAGCTTCTAATTTTACTTTTCGTAAATTTTATACTTTTTATAGCTTCTCGTATATGTAAATACTTACAAAAAGTGATATTATATATTATAGTATTTGATTATATTTTTTCCTGGGTAGATAATTAATATAAAATTCTAATAAAGAGACAATATTCAATTTTTCTTTCAGATCTCGGTATCTAATTGTTCTCCTAGAACATTCAATCAGAAAGTTTGCAAGTAGAAAATTTACATTAGAGACGATATACAACCCTTAGACCATGAAATATATAGACACGCCCTCTGCTACTCTCCACACAGAGTGAAGTGAGGCCAACATCGCCTACAGATGACGTCACGTTCTCTCATAAATATTTTGGTAATCTTAATATAATATTAATTTGCGATTATTGGAATCCAAAATAAATAATCTAAATTACGAAAAATTTATCGCAATGTATAATAATTCCTATAGCTCGGCCATGCTATTTCTGTGTGTTCCTACCTACAGATGACGTCATATTCTCTATTTGATGTTGGCCTCACCAAATCGACACCAGGGCGTGTCTATATATTTCATGGTCTAAGATACAACCCGAATATGGATCGCGAAACCTAAGTTAAGAACCGCTGTTGTAGACAATAATGTTTTAATTTTATTTTATATATTTTAGTACCTACTTATTAGCGCCGTGCGGTCCATGGAGCATCCTTAAAATTAAAAAACGTCAAGAGTATTTTCATACCGCGTTATAAAAATCTAATATTAAATTTGAAAAATAACACAAAATTCTTCATTTATCGATGAATTTTACAAAAAAGAGTGTGGGTGTGATATCTATATTTGTCGAAAGACATTTACAAAAGTTTTTCATTTGCAAACCGACGATAGTACAAGACTCATGATCCTAGTCGGCTGATACGGGTGAGAATCTTGGGAAGCTCTATGGTAGGGTTGCTTATGTGTAGCCGATAGGGATTCCTTTTTTAAGCACGGACCTTGAAACTTACGCTGTATTTCAAAAGACTAGGTATACTATGTTGTAAATAGCCGTTGACTTATTGTAATTTTATTGAATTTAACCAATTCAAAACTCTCCTCTCTTTAGTTCATTTCGAAATTCCTCATTAATATAAATAAAATAAAATTTTAAAATTTGACGGGTTATATTTTGGGCAGCATTCTCTGGATGAAGTATCACCGCCCGCTATTACTACATATATTTTATTATCTTTAATTTTCTTACAAAAATTGGTAGTTGATTTAATCCTAGTCGGCTGATACGGGTGAAGATCTATGGTTGGGTTGCTTAAGTGTTGACGATAGGGTTTCCTTTTTTTCAGCATGGACCTTGAAACTTACGCTGTATTTCAAAAGACTAGGTATACTATGTTGTTTATAACTGTT
Source organism: Forficula auricularia (assembly GCA_024734495.1). Lineage (NCBI taxonomy): Eukaryota > Metazoa > Arthropoda > Insecta > Dermaptera > Forficulidae > Forficula > Forficula auricularia. The sequence continues at coordinate 35,883,994 of JALMQS010000030.1, read as the reverse complement.
GACTTATTGTAATTTTATTTAATTTAACCAATTCTCAAACTCTCCTCTCTTTAGTTCATTATGAAATTCCTCATATTTGTAATCGGAAAATAAAATAAAATTTTAAAATTTGAAGGGTTATATTTTGGGCAGCATCCTCTGATTGAAATGTCACCTCCCTCTACTACTAAATGTGGTTTTTTGGTTTCTGCTCATTTGGTGCACGCCATTCACTTGCCTGATGTCTGGATTGCGTGTCGTACTCATAAACCCACTTCTCGTCTCCGGTAATGATCCTTTTGATGAATGTGGGATCGTATTCAGCCTCGCAAATCATGTCTTTTGCGACGTCAACACGGTCTCTTTTTTGCCTGAAATTGAGATCTTTTGTCACAAACTTTGCTGCTACACGATCATAAACCAAAATGTCTTGGACGGATCCATAGGCAATGTTCAAGCCCTGCGCTTATCTCTGGTGGTTAATTTGCGGTTATTGAACAACATTTCTTTTACTTTATCAATGTTTTCGTCGGTTTTTGATGTCGATGGTCTGCCACTGCGTTAATCATCTTTGATTGACTCATGAACTCTTTTTGAACCCCTCGTTCCACTGGTAAACGACCGTTTTCTTTAGAGAATCGTTGCCGAAACACTTTTCCAACATTTCAAAATCCGCTTTTACGCAAAAAGTAATTCAAGTTCGTTGTTGCAAATTTAAATCCATTTCTAAAATTGTAAAAAATCGCCAACACACACAAAGATAGATGTACTCTTGGCTACGTAATCTTTTGGAAATGTCAAACTATGACGCTAAGATTTAGAGGGAATACCAACAACAGATGTACCAACTTAACAAAAAAACAGAACTCAAATCGGAACGATCGGAGCGCCACACGGGGGGGTTATTCTGGGAACTTTTTGATCAACGTAGTATTTTAGTACTTTTAATCACTTTTCTTACAAATATTGGTAGTTGATTTAATTTCCGTTTTCTATGAATGAATGATATACGATTATTCCAAGAGGGATGCAACCGAATTGATTAGATAAAATTTCCACCAGAGATGTATAGATGTTTGTGAATGTGTTGAGAGAGGCCGTTTATGATGGATGAGTGTCATAATTGCAAGATTAGGGGTTGCTTCCCTCTGGTTGCGGCGGGCGAGAGCCCCAAGGGGTGCCTCTCTCTCTCTCTCTCTCTCTCTCGGAAAGCACAAGGGGCGAATCAAAGCCGATTGGCCACGGAGGGGGCGATTGGGGGGTGCAAGTGTAGCCAATAAACTAAGCATATTGACATGCTTCTAATTAAAAAAAAACAAGCGAAAAGCTACTCGAGGGTGCGTCGCGATTTTTTAATTTGAATCCAGAGACAAATTTAAATATTTTATACGTGTTTTTTTTTCATAAGGTTTGTTTTAAATTATCTATTCGTAATAATATATGGGCGTAAATGTCAAGGCAGGGAGGGCGAGTGGGGTTGGGGTGGTAACCAATTCTCTACAAGTGGGTGTCTGATTTATGAAACTTATTATCTCTTGGATCTGTCGACAGATTATCTTTATTAGACTTTTTTTTGAAATAAATAATTCAATTAATAAAATTGGAGAGAAAAAAATGAAAATTTGCAGTTTCGGTAAATTAAATAATAATTTTATCGAAATTCGATTTAATATTTTCTTATATAATAGTCAAAAAGCCGTTTTTAGAATAATAGAAATTAAGAAATTAATCTCTACTAGTCTGAAACATGTCCGGACTTGTATTTGCCATTCTTTCAATATATTAAATTCTAATGAAAGAATCGCACATTTAAATAAATGATAGATAAACTGACACGTTCCGATGTGGCCATCCACTTGATTTTACCATACAACCTGTCCCCCTCTCTTATATTTAATACTTAATAAAATTATTTATACTCATGTGGGGGGTTAGTTTTGCATTTTTAGACTTTTGGGGGCCCACTGGTTATGTATATAAAATTTCGTTGAGTTTGGTATAAGGACCTATATTTTAATTTTTTGACCCTTGACCCCTCCCCCCCTATTTCGGGTTGTTAGTTTTTGCATTTTTAGACTTCTGTAGGCCCACATATTATGTATACAAAATTTGGTTGCGCTTGGTACAAGGGTCTAGTTTTTTAATTTTTTAACCCTACATCCCTCTCCCCCATTTTGGGTGGTTGGTTTTTCCATTTTTAGACTTCTGGGGTCCACTAATTATGTATACAAAATTTGGTTTGGTTTGCTCAAATGGCCTAGATTTTTAATTTTTAACCTCCCTCCACCCCACTTAATTTTGAGTCAAAATGCACCAAAACTACGTGTGAATTTGGTTTTGATATTCACACTAGTTTTTTGAGCTAGCTCGTCCACAAAATTTAGTAACGCAGATACTAATAGACTTAGGTACTAACAGACATTTTGACTATTATCCCGAAAAATATAATTTTGTCTATGTTCACTTATTAGGTCTTTTTTGTAAACTGAAATGCCATGGTTGCGCTTAATTTTTTTAATCAAAATAGTTTGACCAGTTTTTGAGATATTTCGAAAAAAATAAGCAAAAAAAAAACACTTTTTTCATACACGAATACAATACTTGACCATACCCTGTATGGTAAAGTAAAAAGTGAAAACTTATTTACGCTAAGGACGGCATTAGAATTAATTAATAATAAAAATTTCAAACAATTTGTTCATTAGTAAGCCTATGTTATAACATCGCTTGAAAATCTCAATAATATCATTCCAAAAATAATATCTTCTGCATTTTTGAATCAGAAATCCTAAAATTTAGCAAAAGAAAACAAAATTTCTATTACTTTTCCTTGTTAAATTATACTATCTGAATCCAGGCACACAAACAGAAAAAATAATTCTTGAAAATAATTTTTCTCCACGTTCGAGGCATTTTTAAAAACAATGAGAAAAAAATGAAAGTTTTTGGCTACATTCAATACCGCTGACAATATTTACTATTTTATAGGAAAGGCAGAACGATAGCCCAGTCACTAATGGGCGCTAGATCCTCCCCACAATGTGTCAGAGTTAGTTAAAAAATAATTTTTAAGAAAAATAAAAACTGACTTCAAAAAATTAAATGCAACAAATAAAATACACTAAAACGTATAAAATAATTATTATCTTATTTAGTTACAACTAAACGACAAAATATTAACATGAAATTACTTTTTGAAGTCGGTATCAAACAAACTATACCTATAAGCGAGCGTACCCGCCAAACGTACTAAGTAAGATCCGTCGAGTGCGATTCATAAAATGTATATGTTTGGCACCGACTTCAAAAAGTAATTTCATGTTAATATTTCGTCGTTTAGTTGTAACTAAATAAGATAATAATTATTTTATACCTTTTTAGTGTATTTTATTTGTTGCATTTAATTTTTTGAAGTCGGTTTTTATTTTTTCTTAAAAATTATTTTTATTTTTCTCTTTTTAGTGATGTTATTAATAGTGATCATATCATCAGAACTTGACCAAATTAATATGACACCATCCCTAAGACACCCCCTTTCGGATAAAAAAAGAACCATCGAAATCGGTTCATAGACAAAGAGGTTAGGTCTAAACAAACCTAATAAAAAAGGTCTAATACCTATGAAAAAAAACGAAAAAAAAATGGGACCAATCGGAAGCTAGACTGGACCCAATGCAAAATTTTTTTTCAAAATCGGTTGACAATTGGCGGAGATATGAGGTAACATAGGCAAAAAAAAAAAAAAAAAAATTCAGTCGAATAGAGAACCTCCTCCTTTTTTGAAGTCGGTTAAAAATTTCAAGTCATTTTAGAAGAAGCATTAAACGCCTGAATATAGGCAATCGATTCGTCACATCTTCAAAGCGAAAAAAAGCTTAAAGGCTCTACCGTAAATTATTCGTGTTTTAGAGTTCATCCGTTCATCCCTGCCTGTCGGGATGGCAAAAGTATTAAATTCATTATTATTATGATACTATTTATTTATTTATTATAAGGAAATTTAATGTAAAAAATTATTTGGCAATATATTTTTACTTATCTATATGTATAAAATTAAGGTTTTGTCTGTACATTGGTCCAAATCACGCCAAATTTTGGTTACAGTCGTTTCAAGCAATGTTATGAACGAAAACACCCTCAACAAAATTCATGTCTGTCTGTATGTTTCGGTGGGTTCCGCGAAAAGTTGCTCACGATTCACGTAAAATCGGCTGAAGGGATTATTATGAAATTTCATATTTGTATCAGATAAATATATTAAAGATGTTTCACCTTGCACCAACACCACAATCTCTACTAATTATTTGTATCAGATGTCTTCTAAATTACGTTTTTAGCTATATAACGTTTTGATATTTTGACCCCAAAGGGGGTTTGGGGTGGTGCACGAATGAAAACTAGTACTGGAATTATTTATTTATTTATTTATTTATTTATTCATTCATTCATAATTCTTACAATTTAACTTTACACAATGCTCTGAGGCAGTTTGCCTCATATGAGCAGTAAAAAATAATAATTAACATAAAACAAAGAGGAGAAAAATAAAAACAAGTGTGTGCGAAAAAGAAAGAAAGAACGAAAGCTCCAGCGAATGGAAGTTGAGAGGAAGGTGAGAGAGCCAGCAGGAGGGAAAAGATACACCATAAAAGAGAGACGCCAAAAAAGAGACGCTCACTCCCGAGACCCGCCCCCGCGAATACATGCCAAGAGACCACGATTGAAGATAAGTGATGATGAAGATGAACGGGTGAATGAAGGTAATGAATTCCACAGTCGGGCAGCAGTGACAGTGAATGACCTATTCACCACCTCGGACCGGTGACTCAGGATATGAATACGATTTGAATCAGCCCGAAAAGCCCGATTATGTATGGATGATTTAAAAGTGAACATTTTATAGATGTATTCAGGCTGATGTGAAATGAAGGTGCGATGCAGGAATTTGCCAAGCATGTAGAGACGCCTCTGGGTCGCCCTAAGCCAACCAAGTCTGACATAAAAGGGGGAGACATGATCACGTCTAGGAATGTCAAAAATAAATCGAACGCATGCATTCAAAGCCCGATCAAGTAAGCCCGCGCGGGTCCCAGAGACGTCGCCATACACGAGGCAGCAATAGTCCATGGTTGGCAATATCAAAGGATTGATGAGATGTTTACGTGTCGAAAATGGAATGAGATGCCTGACTTTAATGAGTTGATGGAGACCCCGAAACACTCATCGACTGACCGAATTAATGTGTTCCTCCCTAGAAATAAAAGTGGAAGTTGAAGTAGGCGTACAGAATATTAGGTCGCGGTTCACCCCTCGGATATACGTTAATTAAAAATCAATCAATTTTAGTAAAAATAAACAATATTTCATAAAATTTCAAACAATTATCGCTAATTTGAGCAACACCTCGTCAAAATATTTCAAAATAAGAAGATATTTCAGCTTGATTAAAACATTATATCGATTACATAAGAATATCAAAGAGCGTTTTGTTTTATTATATATATTTCTAAGCTTCTCAAGCGAAAATAATTCATTAACGAATTTAAAAAAAAAAAAAACTTGGGCTATAAAATATATGTTGATAGAGATTAATGGATCAATTAAATTGATGAGAAGATTATATCCTTCTTCTTTTAATTTATTATTTCAAAAGACCTATATATATATATATATATATATATATATATATATTGAGAATAGTATTATAAACATTAATTAAGCAAAAGTGATAATAATAATAATAATAATAAAAGAAATCGAAACTTGTAAATGTGTTTGGACTGTGAGCGCGTTTTCGGCTCAGTTAAAGAAAACCCATGCAGGTAAACGTAGGTAGGCGCCTTCGGATCGGCTAATCAACATGGTAAACCTGAGGAAAAACGAAAGAGAACAAGTTTTTGATCAACTCACTGACTTCATCAAGTCCATTTCGTTAAAAGAGTTTTATAGATCGGCATGGAAAACGAATTAAGCGCTGAGCGCGCGGTTGATAACCGACGTCCAAGGAGAAGAAAAAAATTATTCTCTCTCTCTTTCTCATTAGACATATATAAATATATTATAAATTTATATTATATACTTAGGGGGTACTAAATATAAATAGTTGAAGCGATAAGCGAGGTATAAAACCCGAGATAGAGAGCTTTCATTGGCAACACACACACACACACACACTTAAGTCAATCATAAATTCATTGAATTTAAATATCAAAGAATTGTTAAGCTCTTAACAAAGAACAACAACAACAACTTGTTTTTTTTGTTTTTGTATTCTAGATATGATAGAATGAACCAAGAACAAATATATCGCGGGAATATGTTAACAAAGAGGTTGTTATTAATTGTTATTGTGGGATTGGATTTAGTAAAAGTGACGAGATCAAATGAGTTTAAAAATAATCTGACGTGTTCTGATGTGGCCATACACTTGACTTTACCATACAACCTGGCCCTTAAAAGTATTTATAATCATGCAGGAGGAGTTAGCTTTTGCATTTTTATACTTCTGGGGTCCCATTGATTATGTATACAAAATTGTAGACCTTTTAGAACAGAACCCATGCTGCTGGGGAATAATAATTGAAATTAGATCATTTTTCAACCTATTAGAGACAATAGAGTCAAATATTCTTGGAAAGACAGATTGAATAGATATTGGTCTATAGTTAGAAACATTAGATTTGTCTCCAGATTTAAAGATTGGGATGACGTAGGCTGACTTCCGCAGTTCTGGAAATATCCCTTTTTTTAAAGAAAGATTGAAGATATAAATTAGAAGAGTTATAAGGTAGGTTATGCAGTTTTTTACTAAAAGTGGTGGAATATTATCTGGGCCTGAAGACTTTCTTACATCTAGCTCATTGATAGCATTTTCGACCTCACTATAGAAAACACTGTAATCATGCAAATTGGAAAATGAATCGCCACCAAAACCTGGAGAAAAAGACCCCGCAGGATTATCTTCATAAACGGTAGAAAAATGATTACCGAACATATCAGCAATGGCATGACCATTTGACGATGAAACATGGTGCTGGGCATTATAGATGAATTAATTATAGTATTTATATAATTCCGAAAATTTTTAACATTACTGTGAATAGAATTCTTAACACTTATCATATAAAATTGAAAGTTTTTGCCGAGAGTAGCAGAATTTTTATATATTGAAGGAGACAATAAAAGAGTGTGTCTTCTGATGGAATTATAAATTTTATTTATTTATAACGGTTACCAGAAAACCCTTATTGACAAACTATTAAAAAGAAAATTGAAAAGTCAACTCTGAATCTGATTTATTCCCAAATGTCCGAGCCAGAATCAAAACCAAAATTAATAATCCCATACTATGGAAAAATTTCGGAAACTTTAAAATTAAAATTCAAAACTTTAGGATATCAAACTATTTTCAAATCCTCTAGAACATTGGGATCTGATATTAGCAATAATAAGAAAGACAAAATTCAAAAAATGGACAAAAAAGGTGTCTATTCCATAACATGTGGAGAATGTGATTCGACCTATATAGGAAAAACAGAACGAAATTTAAACACGCGCATTTCGGAACACAAAAGGATTTTTAAAGGGGGTTCAGGGCATAGTGCATTTGCAGACCATTTAATTTCCGAGAAACATTGTTTTCCAGATGAATCAAATATTAAATTAATTAGATCAGAATTAGATCCCTTAAAATTAGTATTTTCGAATCGTTAGAAATTTTAAAATCATACAATAATTCACCAAAAAAATTCTTAAATCGTAAAATAGAAATTCCCAAAAGCTTTATTTTAAAAATAGCAGCTAAAATATAAACTTCACGAACGCCACCTACAGTCAAAATAATAAAACAAGTATAAATTTCAATTCTTAACTTGCCCACACTGTATATTTTCTTAACCTAACCACACGAAAGATTTTAACCTTTCATTCATAAATTAATTCCTGTGAATACATTGTAATAGACTGATGAAGAGGGCAAAGCCCTCGAAACTATAGTCTCGTTATAAATAAATAAAATTTATAATTCCAGCAGAAGACACACTCTTTTATTGTCTCCTTCAACTTATCATATAATTATCATAACACTGGTTAGACAAATATTTACACTCGGCTCTGAGTTTGGAGAATTCCTGATAATGTTCAGAACTGCCAGTCTGTTTGTACAAAGAGTGACACTTTTTCTTAGCTTTCACTTTTTCCAATCAATTCAAACCATCTTGGATATAAGTTTGAATTATTAAATTTAGTAACTGGTACAAATTGCGCAATTGCACTTGACAAAACACTATATATAAATGATTTAAGGATTCATTCACCCCTGTCGCTTCAAACAGGTCTGTCCACCGATAATGAGACAAAAAAATTATTCATAGAAATATAATCACCCTTATGTTGAACATTTAGAACTAACTTTGTGTAGCGTCACCTATCCGTAAAATATATTGATATTTTGAAGCTTATATTTTTAGGACTGTAAAAGTATCATAAATGTACTACCTTTGAGATATTTTATTAAATGTACTAGAAACTAAATTATTTCAATGTTAATGTATTACTATTGTACTTTTCAAGCAAAAAGGTAAACTGTAAATAATACATTTGTATTGTAACGGCTTTTTGCTCATTGTGTTTGTAGGCATGTCTAAATTCCAATACTTAAAAGATCCCACGCCGTAAAAAGTTCATTCTGATCTCAAAGTGTTTGTATTTCTAAAGAGATGATGATTAGATTTTGCTTTGTCGTTGAAAAATGAAGAAAATTTCATTTTTTTTTCAAAATAATTAAAATAGAAAAATAGCTACATTTCTATTAGTTTATTTTATTATATTTAAGTTTATTTGATACTAGGGCGGCTCTAACTGGCACGTGTACCGGATCTCAGTAAAATTTTAAATTAGGTATAAAAATATCTGAAATATGAAAAAAATCATTTTCAACTATGAAATTTCGTTTCGGTCTCAAAATGCTTGTATTTCCAATACAAAGATTAAATTTGGTAAACTCTTCATAATTTTGGTTTAAAAAATAAAGAAATTATATTTTTTTGAATGGTATTATTGAAATTTTAAGGGGTTGTTATGTTGATAAAAGCATAAGTAAATTATCAAGTTTTTTTTTAATTTCAATTTATTAATTTATTGGTTTATTAACTCATATAAATAGTATGTTACAAATTTTCTTATATATTGAAATTAAGAAAATCAACTTTCTCAAAAGGAAATGAAGGGATTGGAGAGGGAGAGGAAAACCAATCGACTTGATTGGGGAATAATGGAATTGAAATAATTATCTGGAAAAGAGGTTTTTTATCTAATTAGATTTTTCCTCTTATTAAAAACAAGGACTAAAGATGAATAAGGACACTCAATGGTGGAGAAGTTATCTCCGTAATCGAAGCCAAAAAATACAATGTATACATTAATTAATGTAAAATAATTGGTTTAATAAAATTATCATTTCACAAACATCTGTAAAATTTATAAGATAAAAGCGTACCTTACCTACTAGAAAATAACATCAAAATCAAATCCATAGTCTCAGTGGCGTACACACGGGGGGTGGGGGTTAGGTGTCAGAATCCCCAGCCTTGAGACAGACCCTATCTATCTGTCAAATCTAAAGTTAAGTAAACAGCGTGTGATAGGAATAAAGTTTCTAGGATCAGTGGTTTTCATTTTATGAAGGAAATTGCAGTTTTTCAAAATTTCAACCTCATTTCGGCACTGGTTATTATTATCCAATTAAAATGAAACTTTATTTAACTTGTAGCAAATTTAATCTTGTTTAAAAATGTATAGAGTGATCTTTGTCGAAAACGTGCTCTTTCACGGTCAAAATGGGAAAAAATCGAAAAAAGTGCGAGATTTTGGAATAGGTATTCAAAAGTGATCAAGGGGCCTCTTTTATAAAAAATCAAACTACTGGACCATTTTTTTTTATTCAACTCAAAATTTTGTCCTCTTTAATTTACAATAGGACGGTTATTTACAAAAAAATGGGCCGTTTTTGTGTTATAAACGAAACTGGAAAAAGTCCGAAAATGTTGAGGTTTTCAGCCACCAAAAGTTGTCCCCCACACTTTCGAAGTCGCAAACTTAGATTTGGTATACCCGCACCATACCAAGCAATCCTAGAAAAAATCTTTTCCCGCAATTAATGTAAGCTGAAACACCTCTATTTACTGGGCTATATATCCTTTTAACTATGGTAGAATTGAAGTAGTGGGTTTGTTCAAAATTTTAACACTAAAATTTTAAAAAATGATTAAAACAAAAAAAAGAACATTTGCTGTAAATATGGACATGGGTAGGGAGTATTTATTGCTCGATACTCAAATAATTCTAAAATGAAAAATTAATATTTTAATTTTAATTTGAAAATAAAAACATTTTGTTCAAAAAAAAAAAAGAATCTAGTAGAACCCACCTCACCATAACTAAGTTCTTTGCTACGCCACTGGTAGTCTCATAATTAAAAGGAGATATTATTAATCGTTAATGGGCCCAAAATTAATAGGAAGAGGGGTTCTTCATAAATAATTATAAATTATTTATTAAGTGTTTTTTTTTTTTTTTTTTTTAATAAATCATTTTAATAAATGGATTGCCACATCAGCTTTTTATTTTTTTTTTACGAATCGAATTTTTTTCTAACTCTTATGCCCTAATAAAAGATTTTGGAATTAAGAATTTTTTTAATGAAAAGCAAATTTATAAAATAGTCATGGATTTAATTTTTAACCGACTTCAAAAAAGGAGGAGGTTCTCTATTCGACTGAATTTTTTTTTTGTGCCTATATTACCTCATATCTCCGCCAATTGTTAACTGATTTTGAATTTTTTTTTGCATTGGGTTCGGTCTAGCTTCCGATTGGTCCTATTTTTTTTCCATAGGTATTAGACATTTTTTGTTAGGTTTGTTCAGACCTAACGTCTTTGTTTATGAACCGATTTCGATGATTCTTTTTTTATTGGAAAGGGGTATCTTAGGGATAGTGCCATATTAATTTGGTCAAGTTCTGATGATATGATCACTATTAATAACATCACTAAAAAGAGAAAAATAAAAATAAATTTTAAGAAAAAATTAAAACCGACTTCAAAAAATTAAATGCAACAAATAAAATACACTAAAAGGTATAAAATAATTATTATCTTATTTAGTTACAACTAAACTACGAAATATTAACATGAAATTACTTTTTGAAGTCGGTACCAAACATATACCTTTTATGAATCGCACTCGACGGATCTTACTTATATACTTATATAGTTTAGTTGTAACTAAATAAGATAATAATTATTTTATACCTTTTAGTGTATTTTATTTGTTGCATTTAATTTTTTTGAAGTCGGTTTTAATTTTTTCTTAAAAATTATATCTCATGTTTTTAAAAATTCCGAATTTTATTGATGGCAGAGATCCTGGTGGTTTGTATTCGAATTACCATGCATGTTTGACTAAAAAAGTCGGCTAAAAATAGTAATTAGCGCACATGGTTTACTAATGCATATACAAGAATAAGCAAGCTTATAGCAGCCCGATGATGTTTAAGAACTCTAAATTATTTGATTAAAAATATGTATTATGGCTATTTAATTAATCATAATAATAAAAGAAGAGTAAATTTAATAATAAAATGGATTTGAGAATTTCTTATCGAATTATTTCAGAGAATATTGGCCAGCGAAATTATCTTATCAAATAACGGGATTCTTTCTATTCTTTTTTTTCTTTCGCATTAGTTGGTGTCGAGAAGACATCGAGACAACGTCGACCCTCCTCTACGCCCACGCAAAGGTAAACAACCCTTCTTAATATTATTATCCAACCCCTTAATTTTTGATATACAGGGTGGTGACTTGGCCGACGCAGCATAGCGATTACAATGTTAATTTTTGAATGTGCATTTATTTGCTCCCCTAATTATTTTAGAGTTAAAGTTCTTATAGGTTTTTTGTAGAGAAAAAAATACTGAATCCGAACATATTTTTGTTTTCAAATTTTGAAATTTCAGAACCGTAATAATCAACATTATAAATAATTGTATTTTTACAAAAATCACTGAGGCCATGGAATTATTAAAACAAACAAGGCATTTTCATTTGTTGTTTTTAAGTGACGTTTGTTATATTTGAACTTTTTAAAAATCAGTTCTTATTAGAATTTATTGATTACCATAATGAGAAACTCGTTAAATTTGAATGGGTTGAGTTTTTTTTAAATAAAAATAGTAGATTCACGTAGATGAAGTTTAGAACGATCTTTTAAATTTTCACAAGAATAATCAACGAAATTATAAGTAATTTATGTTGATTAATGTCCATTATGATTAGTAGATTAAAAATTCAGTTTATTAGCAAAGTTTTTATTGAAAGTTCTTCTTCAATTTCGTATTGTTCTCTTCGAGACTTTTTCAAGTACCAATTGGCTAGAACAACATTGGTTGAAATAAAGATAAAAATAACTGAGTACATAGTAGAATTTTTTTCTTTCTAGATTGATACCATAAAACAAATTCTACTATAGTCTCAGTTATTTTTATCTTTATTTCAACCAATGTTGTTCTAGCCAATTGAGTGCTTGAAAAAGTCTCGAGAGAGACGAAATCGTTGTACAAAAATTGAAGAAGAACTTCAATAAAAAAACTTTGTCCAATAAACTGAATTTTTAATCTATTATAAGTAATATTTTTAAACGTAATTAAAACAATAAAATTAGTAAGGCAAACAGAATTTAATTTTTTAACATAATTAACAAATGCATAAAATTATAACAAAAAATAACAATCATAGCAAATGTTCGAATAAACCACCATTTACCACTAAAACAAAATAAACTAAATACATTGTAATAAGAACTGACTTTAAAAAGTTAAGTTTTGTTTTATAATCATAGATTTGTTCACCAATATGAATCCATTTTGAGACTAGTATAAACAATAAAACTTAAACAATCGACAACAATAAAAGTTTTGAATTTAAATTTTTTAAATAAATATCTACATTTTTAAAATCGTTTTTTTGGACTTTTAAATTATGAATTCGACAAAATCTGATGTAATTATCTTTTAGAATTTTAATTCTGCTCAGTTTTTTGTATTCTAATTATGCTCTAAAATAATCACTAAAGACATCATTATTAAACGTCAAATAGAAACTACAAATGAAAATGCCTTGTTTGTTTTAATAATTCCATGACCTCAGTGATTTTTGTAAAAATACAATTATTTATAATGTTGATTATTACGGTTCTGAAATTTCAAAATTTGAAAACAAAAATATGTTCGGATTCAGTATTTTTTTCTCTACAAAAAACCTATAAGAACTTTAACTCTAAAATAATTAGGGGAGCAAATAAATGCACATTCAAAAATTAACATTGTAATCGCTATGCTGCGTCGGCCAAGTCACCACCCTGTATATAATATTCTTAATGAAAACATTTTATCATTCATAAAGAAAATTATTATTATTATTATTAAGTCATGTGGATGAACACATCATCTTATTTATTTATTTATTAAAATCCTTGGCTATTTTAAATTTGCTTTTCATTAAAAAAAATCTTAAATTTCTCAAACTTTTATTTTAAAGGGTTCGGGACTGTTTGAATTTGATCGTCTCCCCTAATTCTGAGAAATAAATTATTGAAAATTGTCCTTTTAACATAGTAGTAAATGGTCCGAACTTTTAAAAGGGCTATAACTTCTATACAAATCATACCATTTTCAACAAATTTATACAGATCAATAATTCAACTTTTATGAATCGAATTTTCAATAGATTTGACAGTCTAGTTAATTAGTTATTCATAAATGTAAAAAATACAAAGTTATTTGCAACCAACAGAATATGACAAAAGCACTAGTGTAGAATTCCAACTCTATTTCTTGAAATCGTTTTTGTGTTAAATAAATGTTTTTATAATGAGAAAAAATTTATCTCAATATTCTTTTTATTAATATTATCAAAACAAAGATTTGTATTCGAAAGTAACCTCATTATTAACAATTTTTCATTAAAAAATTTAGTATGCAGACGTTGTCACTCTGTAGAAATATAAAATATTTTTTCGAAGATCAACCAGATAGATAAGCTGTCCCGAACTCCCTTAAGGCACATGAGTTCGAAAAATTCCAGTGATTCATTAAAAAAAATATTTTTTTAATGAATTTAAAATAAATAAAAAACATTTTACTTTTTAGTAATCAAGGTGTTGAAGCTTTTATTTTTATGATTAATTTTATTAAGAGTTGAAATTTTAGTAAAATCACACATAATTATATTTATAATTAATTATTGAACACGATCAAATAATACAATAAACTACGACGTTTCGATCGACTTATTCTCCTATCGTTCTCAAGTATGAGCATTGATCACCCACTCCGATTTTACGTACTTATGTTATTTTTTAAATATTTAATTAAAGGGAAAAAGACTCGGTAGGTTTGTTACAAATTTTACTGATATGGATAAATCTAATTAACAATTTGAATATATCAGGGCTATCAAGCATTATAGTCTCATAATATTTTTTTAAATTTTTGCTTTTTGATTTTGATTATCTTTCAACAAACTAAAATACAAATTATTTATTTTAAACACCTGTTAACGATAAACGAAATAACTAAAAAAAAGACTCATTACCAAAAAGTGGATTTAATAATGGTTAAATAGCGAATAAAATTTTTTTGAAATTTTCAAAAATCGAAAAAAATAGTATTTATTATAGGACTACTATCAACCAGGTCTTCAAATTTCTAGAATGAATAGAAGTTTAAAATAAAAAAATTATCACAAAAATCGAAGATTTCACAACATACAGTTTCAAAAACAAGATTAAAATTTTCAAAAATCCCATATACAAAAAACTAAATAATTTTTTTGTATTTTTTTCTAAAAAGTAGGAAAAACAAATATTAAAAAAAAATTGAATTTGAACTATTTTTGAAGAAGTTATGAGCGAAAAACCGAAATTCGATATCTTATAAAACTGGTAATCAAAAAAATTTCAAAATTTACCAGGGAGAGTATTTTGATGGGTACTAAAAAGTGTCAAAAAATGAAGGAAATCAAAAATTTAAATTTTTCAAACCGTCCAATTTGGCGTAGGAATGAATGCCTCTAATATATAATATATTTAATTTTTTTCCTGAGCGGCTTAAACTAGTTCCGTCTTGTTCAATCGGATACTTATAATATAAGAGTACCCTTTTGACTATTACACAATTAAGGGATTTGTATATTTATTTATTTATTTATTTATTTATTTGGTTCAGTTTACATACACAGTTTACATATATATTAATACATATTGAACATTAACAATATTTATCAATTAAAATTTGAATCTAAAATTCAAATCATGAACACAACTATATGTATTATATTAAATGAAATGAAATTAAAATTTAACCCTCTGTAAGATTAATCTTGAGTCGAGGGTTAAATTTTAAGAAAAATTAATGAGAGAAATTCAAAAACATAAATTTAATAAATTACATTAAATTAAAGACATAAAAGAACAAAGACAAAATAAAAAGTAAAACAACATAAAATAAAGTAAATCAAAACAAAATAAAATCGTCATACAAATTCACATTCTTAGAAAGCCAGAATTAATTAAAAAACTCTTTATATGTACTAACATTTCTAAATTGATCATGAATTATATCTATACTTTATTGCCATTCTCAGGCCAACAATTTGAGCATGTCTCGAGTATAATTCAGTTTTAATCCTGGGCAAAATTATATTTGTTCTGCTAGATATACGTGTGGGGTAATAATGCATTAACTAGAACTAATTATTCCAGGGTTCCGAGTCCTCTCCATCCAAGTGACCTAGAGCCCCTCCAAGCCAAAATGACCCACTCTAGAGAAAGCTTCTCGTCAGTATGGACTCTCCAGGGATAGCCCTCCCATGCCGTGGATACGCGTCTTCCAGGTTAGATTTCTTAAATTGAATTTTTATTATTCTACCTATCCCTTATTTATATATGATATTTTATGTCAAATTTAAACAAATCGCTATTTAAATACACACACAAACTATCTTAATTTGTTCCAAATTATCAAATTATTTATTCATTTTATTAGAATCTTAACATTTCAACTGATTTAATATAAAATTCATAGTTAAAAAAATGTTGATAAATATAGGGGAGAGGTGGCATGAAAAGGACATTTTTGCTCTGGAGGGTCTAACAAATAAATAATATAACATTTTAAAGAGGTAAAAAATAGAATTAAAAACTTCAATTTATTAGCTATCGATATACAATACAATAAAACATATTCAATTGTTCTTAGTACTATATTTTCGCATTTAGAAAAAAAGTGTATTTTGTCCCTTTCAAAAATGGGTTGTATTGAAAGGAACACAATCATTTATGAAAGGGACAGGGCGATAATATAAGGAAATCACCGTAAACTTTGCTTCACACATACTAAATATTAGGAAGCACGTATATAACTAACTATCTTTAGTTTAAAATCAGATCTTTGAAAGTAATTAATAGCATATTGGTCTTAAATTTCTCATCTTAAAAAATAATTAATATGGAAATAAAAATTTATTTTCATATAATTAAAAAACAAAACAATCATAGTTATTTTAATAGTAAGTACCTGGAGCCACCGAGCGATGCTCGGTAAATTTTTGCTTCAGTTAAAAGCTATATATTAATCCCCGAACCCCCACCTTCGCCCCCAGACCACCACCACTTCACCCTACCTCCTGCACCCCTCCACCCCACATCCACCCCCACCCTACCCCAATTCCGCCCCACCCCCGAAACCACTTCCCTCGCCCCCCGTACCCCTCCACCACCGCACCCCCACATCCTCCCCACCGTCACCTCCACCCTCGCCCCCGTACCCTCACCCAGTTTTTGCATTTTAAGTCTTGTAGTGGCCCACAGATTATGTGTATATATGTATAGGTATATAAATAAATACCGTATAATAATTTTTTTTAATTAAATAACAATTTTTGAGTTCATCAATTAAATTGCCAAATTCTAATACAGAAAAATACGCTTGTGGGATTTAAAATTCGATTTTTAATCAATTAAATTTTCAAACTTTTAATATATATAATAATAATTATAATGATCTTATTGTGGGATATAAAATTAAAAAACCAATTATTTATTAAAAGGAAATTGAATAAAAATGTAAATATACATTTTTATCGAGACAACCACCTGTGAATAATTGTTTCAATTAACAAAAAACCCATCAAAAACAACTTAGCCGAAGATGAGACCGTGACAGATCGAATGTCCAAAACAAAACCCTCCTAACCCGTGAATTTCATCCAAATCGTTAGAGCCGTTTTCGAGAACCCGACCGGATATATATAAACAAACGTTGCTCGTTTAATATAATAAGATAATTCTGTTTCAAAATAAATGTTTTTTCTATATGGTAAAAAGTAACAATAACAATTTTTTATGAAATACTAGTCATAAAATGGACGTCCCTTTCATAACCGGGTTGTGTCCCTTCATAACTATCAAACACAAATTAAAAACATGACCACAATATCTACAATTCTAAATAAAAGTTTACTGATCTTTTTTCTCGTATCTCCATGTATATATCACCAATTATAAACAACGCTAAACAGTTTAATTAACAGTTTACAGTACTGGAAAAAACGTTTCTAAAGAAGAGCCAAAAAAATAATTTGATACACGATTACAAACACATGCACCTTCACCGGCACCCTTGAAATGATAGGAGTGTTAAGTAAGATGACAATGTATATATTTTGAGGTTGCCACAAAACAATAATTTTTAGAACAATAATTCCTAGTAATTCCAAAGAGGTGTACACCTAATTCCAATCGCGGATCACTCCTCGCGTATATCTAACCTTTGGTCTATATTATATGAGAAAAAGGTTTGAATTTTTTTTATCGTTAATTGAAGGACAAAAAGGGAAAAATTTTTATTGGGGGGCATTAGGTAAATCAAAATGTATATTAGGTGGGCCGAAAAAACTGAATTTTTTTTGGCATAAAAAGAAATTAAAATTGGTTGACTTGTTCCCTCGCGCATCGAACTTTAAACAAATGAAAAATTGCAAAAATCATTATATTTTGTAATTATTTTTTCTTTAGTTGAAATTATTTATAATTTTTAGAAAAAAACCGACTTCAAAAAATTAAATTCAACAACTAAAATAATAAGAAATAAAAAATGAAATAAAATACACTAAAAGGTATAAAATAATTATCTAATTTAGTTACAACTAAACGATAAATTTTACATCAAATCACTTTTTGAAGTCGGTACCAAACATATACAGTTTATGAATCGCACTCAGACGGATCTTACTTAGTACGTTTGGCTGGTAATGAAGACAACATCGCGTAAGCTCGCTTATATAGTTTGTTTTGCACCGACTTCAAAAAGTGATTTCATGTAACAATTTCATCGTTTATAGTAGTAACTAAATTAGATAATTATTTTATACCTTTTAGTGCATTTTATTTTATTTTTGAGTTCTTATTATTTTATTTGTTTCATTTAATTTTTTTAAAGTCGGTTTTTTTTCTAAAAATTATTTTTATTTTTCTCTTTTTAGTGATGTTAAGAATAGTGACTTATGATAATACCTTGCATGCATCTCGTAAGAGAAAGATTCGGGCGAAGGAATCAGAAATTGATAATAAAATTCAATTAATTAATAGAGAAATTATCTCGAAACGTTAGCGGGTTTTAAATGAACGTTTTAAAATTGTTTTTTTTATAAAATATTTTATTTATTATAATTTCAATTATTTGCTCATAAGAATTGGAGATTTCAGTTATTTTGTCATTGATCATATCATCAGAACTTGACCAAATTAATATGGAACACCCCTAAGGTACCCTTTCCAATAACAAAAGAATCATTGAAATCGGTCTATAAACAAAGAAGTTATGCCTGAACATACATAACAAAAAAATGGTCCAATACCAATGAAAAAAACGGCATCAATCGGGAACTAGACTGAACCCAATGCAAAAAATCATCGAAATCGGTCCACATGGTAAAGAGAAATAAATGTTTAAACACAAAAAAAACAGACATTCCGTTGAATTGATAACCTCCTCCTTTTTTCGAAGTCGGTTAAAAATAATGTCGTTCCGAGACGACCTTTATTTAGACGGAAAGCTATTTGAATTATCCCTTTCACATGCGTGTCCCTTTCATGCCACTTCTCCCCTACTAAAAAATGCTCAAAATATGCAAGGAAATCAAGTATCAAAATGGTTTCAAACCGTCCGATTTTCCAGGGGCTCATTAGTCGTTATTACTCTATATCGAAATGGGACATCTGATTGAGATGGTTTATCATTTAAGGCAGTTCTTTCTGTCAAATGCAAAAATCTCGAGAAGCTCCTTCGATACTTGTTGGATGATAAGTCATTAAAAGCATAATTACCATTGACTGTTAAAATTTTGAAGACAATTTACCACACCAAATATGAAATATTGACAATTAAACATGAAATTGTTTACAGTAAATGGTGGATTGGGAAATGGTGGGAAAATAATCATTATTTTATTTTTTCATTAAAGACTCACCATCTTGATGAAAAACTAATATTTATGAATAATATATATGAGGATCTTAAAAAATAGTTATTTTTGCGATTATTTTAGTGTAGGATATTAGATCAATGGCTTGAAATGATCCGCTGTATGTGTATCTATGAAAAAGAGCCTTTAGTAGAGTGGTACAAGTCACAGCAAAAACATAGCCTAAAATTTTAGTTCGTTCATATTAGTACTAATACTGAGCGATGCTCGGTGAATCTTTCCTTCAGCAAATCCTTTATTTTAACATTATTTTACTGTGTACCTGATAAAAATGATTTTTATTGAGAGCTGCTGAACGCAAAAAATGTATTGTAACAGTATATAGTGCTTCCGTACACTAAAATTTCTTATTGACCACACCTAAAACTTGCCTTTACCTTTGAGCTTCACTTCTGCACCTGCTTTGATTCAATTCAGTGGCGGATCATTTTTTATTCTATTCAATAGCATACAAAACTATCAAAATGTGTTGTTGCAGCCAGAAAATTGAGACTTGCTGCGCGGAATATATTTTTGCAATAAATTTGATTATTTTTATTTACAATAACAAAGTTTTATAAAAACAATTATAAAATTGCTGGTTAATATTTCTAATCGCCGCAGGAGAACAAAGTGTTCAAAAAATCACAATCACAATATTTTCAAGGCCTTAGAATAATGAATTAAGCGGGCAACCCATTGTCAGCCTGGGTACAAAAGGAAAGAGTAACCTTTTTTAAAACCCTGGGAATGGATTTGCTCCAATCTGAGAAATAATGAATTTGATTACGATGAAAAACTCCATCAAAAACAATTTTACCGAAGATGAGACCGTGACAGATCGAATTGTCACCCTAAAAACCCCTAACCCGTGAATTTCATCAAAATCGGTAGAGTCGTTTTCAAAATATAACCAAGATACAAATATACAAGCAAATATATATATATATACAAATAAATATACATTTTTTGCTGCGTTTAATAAGAGTAGATGGAGTTGTTACGAGGCTAAAGCTTTTGTGTGGATTGATCGTGAAAGAACCTCCTTAAATTGATTTATTCAGTGAAACAGCAAAAAGCTTCAACTTTTTCCTCCAATTTGTTTTTATATCCACGCAATATTGTCTCATCTGGCGATGCTTTTGTTGTTAGTTATTTTATTTTTTCCTTATGCATGGAGAGAGTAGAATGTGATGGGGGGATGATATGTGATGATATATTGATCATTAAACCCGTTTCATGATAAATTTTAATGATCCTATGGAAAAATATTAATTTATGGATTGGCGGGTTTTCTCGTCTCTCTCTCTCTCTCGCCAAGAGAGAAACAAATTAATTGATCTAGAAGGTGGCAAAATTTTATTATCCGCCATATAATCGTAGAGAGAGGCTGGTTGGTTGGGCTTGGCTCGGGATTAATGCCTTTTCGGAGAGTGAATGGAAGCCAGCCAGGTAATTAGTTTGGCTGGCTGGGGCCAATTAATCAATCGCGCCCTCTCTATTGTTTCTCTGATAACATTGTTCGGGAGGTAGCTCGCTAGCTAGCTAGCTCTAGCCGCCCCTCTCGCTGATAATTAGCGCCGTTATTCTACATTAAAGTGACGTCACGAACGTGCTTAAACCCGAAGTTAATTACAAATTACTTTAATAGAGCAAGGATTTAATGAGCCTGGAGAGAGGGAGGGGGGCTAGAGGGGGTGGGGGTTGAGCAATCTTGGTTGGTCGGGGCGGCCGTGGAGGCTCCGCCCCATTGCCCCAGCAACCCCCTAGGCATCGACGAAACCACCCCTTGCTCAAGAACACTCGCCTCTAACGAATTCCGGTGAAAACTTTTCTCTAATGCCAGTTTGCAAAATGTAATCAACGTCATTCACTTCCCGCGATTGATCCATCCAGCTATTTACCTATTAGGGGGCTGTTAACTCTATTGACAAAACCCTTAGAGCAGACATTTTATTTATTAAACTACCTAATACAAAAAAACGCTTTCGTCATCTATACTAATAACGAGGGGTGATCCGCGATCGGAAGTAGGTGTACACCTCTTTTGAAGTATTTTGGAAGTACTTGGAAATATTTGAAGGTCTTAGAAATATTTGAAAGTACTTGAAATATTTGGAAGGACTTCAAATATTTGAATGCTTGGGAATCTTTGAAGTACTTGAAATATTTGGAAGGACTTAGAAATATTTGGAATGCTTGGGAATCTTTGGAAGTGCTGGGAAATCTTTGGAAGTACTTTGAAATATTTGGAAGTACTTGGAAATATTTGGAAGTACTTGGAAATATTGTGAAGGACTCTAGAAATATTTGAAAGTATTTCAAATATTTGGAATGCTTGGGAATCTTTGGAAGTGATTGAATCTTGGAAGTACTTGGAAATATTTGGAAGTACTTGGAAATATTTGGAAGTACTTGGAAATATTTGGAAGTACTTGGAAATATTGTGAAGGACTTAGAAATATTTGAAAGTACTTCTAAATATTTGGAATGCTTGGGAATCTTTGGAAGTGATTGGGAATCTTTGGAAGTACTTGGAAATATTTGGAAGTACTTGGAAATATTTGAAAGTACTTAGAAATATTTGAAAGTACTTCTAAATATTTGGAATGCTTGGGAATCTTTGGAAGTGATTGGGAATCTTTGAAGTAACTTGGAAATATTTGGAAGTACTTGGAAATATTTGGAAAGACTTAGAAATATTTGAAGTACTTGGAAATATTTGAAAGTACTTCGAAATATTTGGAAGTACTTGGAAATATTTGGAAGTACTTGGAAATATTTGGAAGTACTTAGAAATATTTGGAAGTACTTGGGAATATTTGGAAGTGCTTGGAAATATTTGGAAGTACTTTGAAATATTTGGAAGTACTTGGAAATATTTGGAAGTACTTGGAAATATTTGGTAGAAGTACTTAGAAATATTTGAAAGTACTTCGAAATATTTGGAATGCTTGGGAATCTTTGGAAGTGATTGGAAATCTTTGGAAGTACTTGGAAATATTTGGAAGTGCTTGGAAATATTTGAAAGTACTTGGAAATATTTGGAAGTACTTGGAAATATTTGAAAGTACTTGGAAATATTTGAAAGTACTTCGAAATATTTGGAAGTGCTTGGGAATACTTGGAAGTGATTGGGAATCTTGGAAGTACTTTGACATGTGATGAAGTACTTGGAAATATTTGAAGTACTTAGAAATATTTGAAAGTACTTCTAAATATTTGAAATGCTTGGGAATCTCCGGAAGCGGATTGGGAATCTTGGAAGTACTTGGAACATTTGGAAGTACTTTGAAATATTTTGGAAGTACTTTTAGAAATATTTGAAAGTACTTCTAAATATTGGAATGCTTGTGAATCTTTGGAAATGATTGGGAATCTTGGCAAGTACTTCGAAACATTTGAAGTACTCGGAATATTTGAAAGTACTTGGAAATATTTGAAAGTACTTCTAAATATTTTGAGAATGCTTGGGAATCTTTGAAAGTGATTGGGAAACTTTGAAGTACTTGGAAATATTTGGAAGTACTTAGAAATATTTGGAAGATTAAGTGGGAGATAAATTTAAACTAATTTATCGCGCGGAGAATTTACCACTGCTCGAAGCCTCCTAAAAATCTTAGTAAATTGGATTGTATCTAACTTTCTGAAATTTAGTTTGTGATCCCGGCTTCTTTCCTTCTACTCTGTTCTTTTCACGATGGAGAGGCCATCCCCTTTAGGGGATGCACCTTCTGGTGTATCTCCTTCTCTCATCAATATCATTAAAAAAAAGTACTGGAAATATTTGGAATGCTTGGGAATCTTTGGAAGTGCTTGGGAATCTTCAAGTACTTGGAAATATTTGGAAGTGCTTGGAAATATTTGGAAGTACTTAGAAATATTTGAAATTACTTGGAAATATTTGGAATTACTTGGAAATATTTGGAAGTACTTGGAAATATTTGGAAGTACAAGTGGAAGTAGATTGTACAGCATATTAGGTTGCGGTTCACCCACATGGACTAATACTGTCGACTTTCGTTAATTCGAAATCCAAGGACTACAAGAAAAATTCGAATTATCAAGAAGAAAGAAAAAAATCAAATTATTAAGAGTTTTTATCATATTTTTTAGGCGACTGTGGGTCAGTGGTCAGAGTGTGGTTCACAGTCTGAAGTACGCTGGTCTGAAGTACGCTGTTTTTTTTTATTAATTTGTTAAAATATTATTTTTAAGCTTAATTTTATTTAATAACTCACATAAATATTGATTTTTTCTCAAATC
The DNA here is from genome assembly GCA_024734495.1 of Forficula auricularia. Classification (NCBI taxonomy): domain Eukaryota; kingdom Metazoa; phylum Arthropoda; class Insecta; order Dermaptera; family Forficulidae; genus Forficula; species Forficula auricularia. The sequence goes on along the minus strand of JALMQS010000030.1, from coordinate 35,860,168 downwards.
TCACATTTTATTTAAATTTTATGAAATTTCTCTTCATAAGGTACATTGTATCCAATTGCTTATTCGCTTAGAATTACATGATTTTTTCAAACATTGATTGAACAAAGTATATTTATTATTAAAATTGGCTGGTCAGACATTAAACTCGACATTAAAATTCAAAATGACGGACCTGAGCGAAGTTGAGGTTGCCAGAGCTGTTACGTTAAATGTAAACAACAAAAGGACATACCAAAAAGTGACTGAAATGATTGGTGTATCGAAATCTACTACAAAACGATACCGCAACATTGGGCAATACAAGAAACGTGAAGGCCAAGTTAGAAAAAGGTCAACATCCACTAGGGATGGTAGATTTATTGTTAGCTCTGCTCTGAGAAATCGTGCCCATACCGGAAGTGGCATCCAAAATCAAGTGAAAGAAGGGAGACAGGTGACCGTGTTTGTTAAGACAGTTAAAAGAAGACTTAACGAACCTGGATTATTATCGCGAAGATCGACCAAGGGTCCCCTTTTAGAGACACGTCATCGAGTAGAGCGCCCACAATTCACAAAAAGCCAGTGAGAATTGGTCTGAGATGGATTGGCGCTATGTTTTGATGACAGACGAATCAAAATTTTGTCTGAAGTCAGAAGATGAACGGGTGAGAATGTGGAGACGTCGCAATCAAGGTACCTCAATGGAACATTCTTCCGCGGACGGCTTTCGGCGGAGGCTCTGATATGGTTTGGGGTTTGCAATTCTTTGGGGGCACGTACGGAATTACACATCGTGGAAAATGGGTCAATGAATGCTGAAGGTGTATTTCAGACATTCTGAAGATTATGGAATGCATTTCGTACCATACATTGGCGACCAATTTATTCTAATCCATGATAACGCTGGTCCTCGACAGTTTGTCGCTATTTGTTAGCAGTGAATTTGTCGATAATGAATTGCCCTGCACGCTCTCCAGATTTAAATCCTATTGAGCATGTCTGGGACATGTCGGGAAGATCATTGAAGAAGGGATCTGTTACCTAGATGAACTGAAAAATACACTTCTTGAGGAAGTGTATCGAATACCTCAAAAATTCATTGATCACACAATTAAGAGCATACTTAGGAGAGTTAAATGTGTAATCACATCCAGGGGAATGAATACAAATTATTAAAACAATTTAAATTTTTTATAAAGAGAAAAATACAGTCAAACATTCAATAACTTAATTTCACATAAGACATATTTTATTAATTTTAGATTATTTTAAAATTTTGCAATTTGTTAATTAATGTCAAAATTAGTTCAAAATGATCAAAATTACTTAAAAAATAAATGACTAAAAAATATATATATATATTCATATAAAATAAGCATATTTTTCAGGCTTTTTTTCGACGTTCCGCTAATTTTGTCCATGAGTGTATTATAGGTTTCACCGAAGGCCAAGCCGGAAATAAAAAAATATTTAAATCCAAAATCTTGAATAAAAAAACCTAAAATAAAATTGTCATTTTAATCATAAAGTAGTTATTGATTTATTTTGATTAGATAATGTAAAATTTTATATAAAATTAATTTCATATAGTGTTATTTAAATAATTCTCAACTTTAAAAACTAAAGATAGTAATTTTATATACATTTGGATTTTCAATATTTAATATATTCAAGAAAATAATGGAGGTATACAATTATTATGTATTAATAATAGCCAGTATTTATGGAGTGTGATTTTTTAAAGGGGATACAATTTTTGCCCGTATTTTATAAACTCTAATATTTTTAAAATAATGTAAGGAACTTCCTTCCTGAAGGAGGTCCCCCGACCAACACGTTTTTTTATTTTTCCCATATTTATTTATTTATTTTTATTATTTCGACGACATGCGGAATTCCTTTTATTATTATTATTATATTCTTGGCAGCAGTATACTAAGGTTTCACACCGTTCTGCTGTGGCCACACCCTAAGCCACTCAACTGGATCCCGTGAGTGCGAGGATCGGAGAGGCTATAAGGGGAGATGTGGAGCCCCTTTAATGAGGACCTTTCGATCGAGTTGAGTCAAAAGAAGTGTAGTATCTAATATTTAATAATATAAGTTAAAATACAAATGAAAAATAATAGAATTAAAAAATAAATAGTGTGAAAGCCGGAAATGTTTGAAATAAAAACAATTATAAAAAATAAATACAAAATGTAATTGGATGTTGATGACAGTCCACGGTAGTGTAAAAAATATATAATGGTTTTATTATTACATTTATTTGTTAAACTGACGTGTTCGGAGATTTATTCCTCCTTCTTTCAGGGTAACAAATCTCCGAAACGGTTTAACAAATAAATGTGAAATAATAAAACCATTATAATCTTATTTTTACAACCACTCGTGGACTGCCTTCATCAACATCCAATTACATATTTATACCAGTCCGTTCCCTAAAGAAAAAACTCTATCAAATAAATACAAAAGCTAGTTTGATTTATCAAATCAGCTGATAATAACTCTTGTATGATTTGGCAATGCGTTGTATTAATACTCGTTTATGTTTACATCCAAATATAGCATTTATGTGATTTTTTAAAGTAAACTCAGTAAATTCCTCGGACAATAATATGTTTTATTGCAAAAAAAGTAAACCGGCATGTTTCAAAAAGCTAATTTTTAATTTTTTTTTAACTTTATATAATCAACAAATAGTAGTATAATTCAAGAGAAAATGTCAAGATCTTAAATTTCCATAAGACTAAGAAAATGAATAATCGAATGTTTTCTAAATTTGATTCAATCGCGAATCTAATGTAGTGAATTTTGTCAAATATTGAGTGAAAATAATATCTGAACTTATATATTTCTAACTTGAAATAATGATTTTAAATAAATTTTATAATTTTTCTCATTAATATATCAAGAATAATTGATATCAACGAGAATTATTTTGACAGCGTTTATTTGAAAAAGATATTTATCACGAGACTACTGCGGATTACGCTATTGGAGTCCTGCGGAGTCTTAAGTCTGGACCAAGAGAGAAAAGATGTGATCCACTTAGCTACAATCCAACGTCATCTCACGATGGATCCATCCGAATGTCTAGCGGGCTATACGCGAAATGACGTTGGATTGTAGCTAAGTGGATCACATCTTTTCCTCTCTTGGTCCAGACTTGAGACTCCACAGACTCCATTAGCGTAATCCGCAATAGTCTCGTGATAAATATCTTTTTCAAATAAACGCGGTCAAAATAATTCTCGTTGACGTATCAATTATTCTTTGATATATTAATGAGAAAAATTATAAAATTTATCTAAGAAAATGTTTACATTTTAAAAAATTTGCTCTCTAATATGTGATTCAAACTTCACCAAAGCATAGATAGAGAATTAAAATATTATAAAAAATTAAATTAGAGTTATAATCTAATATTTTTTATTTAATATTTGCGGCGAAAGGACCTCCTTAAAAAAATAATATTGGGAGCCCCTGCTATATAGGCAACTGAATTGGCAGATCAGTTAAGGGACTATCCTACAAAACAAGGCGAAAGCCATTTCCTCATTTTTAGTTCATCCAATGCGAAGCAGATAAAGTAGTGGATCGGTTTCGAGCCAAACGCGACTTCAAAGGGTTCTCAGGTAAAGACTTACTGGAACGCATGTTCTTTTCCACACCTTTAAATCGATTGAAATGAAATTGAAAACATACCATTACTTTAACAAAACAAAGCGCTGATTAGTTTGTGGTACATATCGAACAACAAACATTAGTACTTTATTAACCGACTTCAAAAAAGGAGGAGGTTCTCAATTCGACTGATTTTTTTTTGTGCCAATTGTGAACCGATTTTGATGATTCTTTTTGCATTGGGTTCAGTGTAGTTTCTGATTAGTAAAAATATAAATTTCATTGGTATTGTACCTTTTGACGTGACAACGTCTTATAATTCGATGGAGCCAGCTGCACGCACAAAAAAACATGACTCGTGCGGCGCTACCTCGCCTGTGAGGCGTTCCATTTAAGGCTTGAAGTGCAAGCGAGAGCGCGGAACGAGCGACAAAAGATTGAGGCGGGCTTTTTAAAAGCTACAGTTACAAAAATTTTAATGATGTTTCCAAATTTTAAATTTTAAATTTAAGATTTATGAACACTAATTTAATCACAGTTTATTCTTATAATAAATTATTCAAAATTATTACTTTTTTACAACAAATTACAATTAAATTTGCAAAAATAATTAAGTAACTAATTGAACAACAACTTTTATTCAGTTTACTTGCTGAAAGAAATAATGTCAATACAAAATTTATTATTATAAAATAATAAAATCAAAAATTAAATTTTAACAGTCGAGTAGAAATTTAAACAATAAATTTTATTCAAGTATTTTGTAAATTTAAAATGATTTTCTGAACGAAGAATTTTATGAAAAAATCGGTTGTCTGTAAAGTCGGTTTTACTGACGATAGTTGAACGTGACAACGTCATAAGAAAATACCATTCCATCAGTATTTTTCATGACGTTGTCACGTTCAACTATCGTCAGTAAACCGACTTTACAGACAACCGATTTTTTGTTAGGTATGTTCACGCATAACTTCTTTGTTTATGAACCGATTTTAATGATTCTTTTTGCTTTTGAATCAATATATCTCCAAGGTAGTCAAGACACCTATTTGTTTATTTATTTTTATGTAAGTTCAGCAAGAACGTTTTGCCTGGTAAAACGATTTCGATGATTCTATTTTTATTGGAAAGGGGGTACCTGTAGAGTTGGTCCCATATTAATTGCTGCAAGTTCGGATGATATGATCAATGACGAAATAACGTAAATCTCCAATTCTTAAATAATCGAAATTATTAGCTGATTAGTTTATGGTAGATATCGGACAACAAACATTAGTACTTTATTCTAGTAGATACTTTTTTAATCTTTTAGAAAAAAATCCAATTAATTGGGATAAAAGTTCATGAATTGATAAACAGGTATGTATTGCCATGTACCCCCCTCTCTTGGGCTACCCTGATCCACCCTTTGGGCTTTGTCTTCAAGAAGGCGTTAAACAAGAGCGAGGGCTAAGATTTGAATTAACCCTAAGCGTTGAGAAACGAGCCAACGAGAACCCAGCAGCCTCTCCATCTAAACTAAACTTTTAAATTGCATTCTCTTTTGGCTATGGATGTCCTCTAGCTCCCCCCTCTAGCTCGTTCTATATACACTGAACAGTGAAGGAACTCGTAATTTGTCGTCGCAAAGGGACCAGGGCAGGGGGGTCCCTTTTGCTCTTTTGTTAGCCCTAGAGAAAGCGAGAGAGTGTATGTATACATACACTGAGCCACTAAAGTTGATACCAAATTGAACCCTCTCCGCCAGGGGTGTTTTTTTTTACCCATTCTTTAATAAATCTAACCTCGGATATTAAGATAGTCACTTTTGGAATAAATGTTTAATTTCGCCCCTCCCTACCCCCTCCTCTTCTCCTTTTTTTTATTATAACATTAATCTTGAATATAGGGGGATGATGAAATTCAATTTTTATTGAAGAGGTATATTAGAAAACCCACGCACATTCCATTCATTCTCTTTAACGAGATTTGGCTAATAAATTCTTTACATTTAATCTAAATTACTGTTAAAATTGAGAAAAAATAAATTTAAAATCAGAAGCAAATTCGTTGGCTATTATTAAGTACGTTCAGTGAGCGCAGGTCGCCGGAATTTCTGAATTTAAAATAAATTCATCCAATTCTTTGAATAAATATCATTTTTCTAGATAATTTCATTGAAAAGATTTTATTTGACCTAGAGTAGCAGAGTTGTTGATAAAGAGAAATCAATGGGGTTGTCGCCTGCTTGATGCAAATAAACATGTACTATATACATACCAAATATAAATATTCATAAGCATATACCTATACAAGGATATACATTTAGGTATAATTTATTTATTAAAGACTATAGTTTCGAAGTTTTGATCTCCATTATCAGTATAAATATATTTCATCTGTTATTTCTCATGAGCTCTATAACCAGAATGGTTATAGAAATTTTATCTGGCTAGCTTGATTTAACAGCAAAATGAATTTTTCTATATCCTTTCTGGTTCTGGAGCTCATGAGAAATAGCAGATGAAATATATTTATAATTAAAAGACTGATTATGAAGATCAGAACTTCGAAAACTATAGTCTTTAATAAATAAATTTTACCTATATACTTATACTATATATACATATTTATATTTTCTATATATATTATACCTAACATGTTTATTCGTATCAAGTAGAAGACAACTCATTGATTTCTCTTTATGTTTAAAATCATTTTTTTTGCTTTTTCAATCATTTTTTAATATTAATTCCAAGGACTTTGATTTGTGACAAAATGTGACAAGGAGTTCCTGGGATCTTAAAAATTGTGATGTCACAAAAGTTAAATTAAAAAATTTAAACAATTTTCAAATCTATTTTTACTTTACCATACAGGGTTTGGTCAAGTATTGTATAATATTTAGATTTCAGATTAGTATAGTCGAGTTTAATTTATAAAAAAAAAAAATTGCAATTATTAAATTATAGGGTATAAAAGTGATTGTGTGACGTCACAATACAGGGGGACTCAATGAAAAATGTGACTAAATGTTTCACGGGGAGGGGGTTAAAATTTTTGAAATTCGTGTGACGTCCACAAGGTTTCAATTTCGATAATAAGATTAGAGATCAATTAACTTTTTAGTAGAATTGACAAATTTTGAAAGTAACGAAATAATTTAATGAGAAACACACAAATGATGCCTCGTAATAATGGAGTTTCTATTTTTTTAAGTAGAGTGGTCATTGAGTTTTGTAAAGCGGGGCTCTGCCACTCTTGCCTCCCCCCCCCCCCCGCCTAATTACCCCTATGGTGTCAAGAGACTATGAAGAATTTTAATTTTTAAAAAAACTTAACTTATAAAATTTCGCAAAAATAATTTTTTTATGTTTTATTATTTTTCTTTAAATTCGTGGTATTTTTTATAATAATTCATGAATATCTACAATAAGTCCAATATTTTGCTGCTTATAAAAAAAATTACAAAAAAGTATTATCAAAACCATTTTAATATGAAAAACTTGAATAAATTTTATAATTTTTCTAATTAATATAACAAAGAATAATTGCTATATCAATGAGAATTGTTTTTGAAAAAAGATATTTATCGCGAGACCTCTGCGGATTACGCTATTGGAGTCTGCGGAGTCTTGAGTCTGGACCAAGAGAAAAAAAAATTGTGATCCACTTAGCTACAATCCAACGACATTTTGCGTATAGACCGCTAGACATTCGGATGGATCACCAAGTTAATTTGAAATCTCAGATGTTATATATTCAATCACCCAGTCCAGAGGCGCTAGATCTATTAGCATGTATGTTAGATGCTTGCCATAAATTAATCGAATGTTTTCTATATTTCAATATATATTTATTCAATATATATTCATTTATATATTCAATCGCGTATCAAATGTAGAGAATTTTGTCAAATATTGAGTGAAAATAATATTCTGAACTTATATATTTCTAACTTGAAATAATGATCTTAAATAAATTTTATAATTTTTATAATTAATATAACAAAGAATAATTGACATCTCAATGAGAATTGTTTTTGACCGCGCTTATTTGTCCAGACTTAAGACTCCAATAGCGTAATCCTCTGTAGTCTCACGATAAATATCTTTTTCAAATAAGCGCGGTCAAAAACAATTCTCACTGATATATCAATTATTTTTTGTAATATTAATTAAAAAAATTATAAAATTTATTTAAGCATTATTTCAAGTTAGAAATATATAAGTTCAGATATTATTTTCACTCAATATTTGACAAAAATTCACATTTGATTCGCGATTGAATCAAATGTAGAAAGCATTCGATTAAAAACTTGAATGTCCATTTTCACAAAACTCAGTAGCATGGTCTATTTAAAGGACTAAAAGAGAATATTTATCTGATTTTAAGACACTTTTTTATAATATATATATAAGAGCCTAAAAACCTAATCTTTAATAATACTAATAATAATTGAAAAATACCTTTAGTTACGTATTTACATTTAATTATTTCAATAAATCATTTTTTTATCAAGCTATTTTCTTGTCTCTAAGCTTGTTCGTTGTCAGTTTGTTTATTTGACTCTCTCAGAGGGCGTAAAGAGGGGTGGGGTGGGGAATAGGAGGGTGCGCACCCCACCATGGTCTTCTTTATTTTTTGTTCCTTTTTTCTCACTGAACGCCCCATAAAGACGTTATTAGATCTCTCTCTCTCTCTCTCTCTCGAGAAGGGAAAACGTAAAGCAGAAGAATAAGGAGCAGCAAATAGCAGGCAGCCAGCCATTTTGCCAAATGCCCCCCCCTCAACCCCCCTGCCTGACAGGGTCAAATAGAAATCCTTGCCAATTTGTCTACTCCTACTCTTTTCTACTTACTCCTGCTCCTTTTCCTCGCTCTCTCTCTCTGTTTGTGGTTTATTATATTAAAAACTTTAAAAGACCGCGTCCAATATTAAAAAAAAAAACATCTCAAAACCCTTAATAAAAGTAGCATTATATTTTATAATCTTTATTCAATTTTCCACAAATTTTTATTACAAGCAGAAGAAGAAGAAGAACCTTGGTTGGTGGGTGGGTGACGTATGTAATACATACAGGGTGATTCATAATGAGTGTAAAATTTTTTAAAAGATTTTGGAAGGGGTCCTTGGTCCATTACCTTACCCTACATTTGAACCCACCCCCTTTTTTATCTAATTGTCTCAGAATTTTTTTGACCAGTCGGTTCCAGTAAGCAACAGAGTAATATACTGCCTTAAAAATATCTCTGCCATGATCACTTTATAAAGAGAAATCAATGAGGTTGTCCTCTGCTTGATGAAAATAAACGTATACATATATGCCATATATAAATGCTTATTATACGAGCTTTTCGTGCGTGCCTTCGGCACGCCCTCAAGCTCGGCCCTCCGGGCTGGTGCCCTGGCGGGCAGCGTCTCGGTCCAAAAATTTTATTCCTCTTAAAAAACCACACTCCAAATGTATACCGGTAAACTACCGAAAATACATCGTCTCTTAAAAGTTTCGCCTCTTTAACTTTTGAGTGGCGAGGGGGGGGGGGGGGAGGAATAATGATCAATATATTTAATGTTTCTTAATTCAAAATGAATTGGAGTCTTTCATTTCAAAATTCGAGTCCAAATTAGAAATTAGAATTTCAAATTTGCCTGGTTAATGAAAATCGATTGGAGCCGCGCTGACAATTATATTTCAAATTTGCCTCGTTAATTATTATATATTTAATGTCTCTTAATTTAAAATCTATTGGTGTTTTTTCATTTTCATTCGAGTTCAAATGAATACAATATTATCTCGACACAAAGTCCAAATCAAAAATATCTAGTTTTAGTAAGAAAAATCAAGATATAAATATTAATGTCCCAATGGAGTAATCGGTAGAGCCAATGACTATAGTTCAAGAGTTCGTCGGTTCGATTCTAGGCAAGAGCGTAATTTTTTTAGAGAAATTTCTCTAAGCGTTGTTACAAATTAATCTAGATGAATATTATATAGTATATATACCTATAAGGGGCGGGTGGTGACATTTCAACCAGGGATGCTGTCCAAAACGATCCCACCAAATTTTAAAATATTATTTTATTTTCTTCACTCCTTTTGTAAATCTCATCGATAAACGGAGGATTTTTCGTTATTTTTCCAATTGTACTTAATTTTTATTAAAAATGTTTCACCTTGAACCGACCTCCTAACTCTTTAAAAATTATATTTGATAGAGACTATAGCTTCGAAGGTTTGACTTTCATCAACTGTCTTTTAATTATAAATATTTTTTTCTGCTATTTCTCATAAGTTCAAATACCCGCTTGGATATAGAAAATTTTGTTTTGTTGTTATATCAAGCTCTCGTTTGTTATATGGTTCTGGTGGTATTTTGCCCGAATATTTTATTTTGTTTGAGTCTCACGTGAACATTTCTTAGTAATTCAATTTGTCGATAAAATTATTTTTAGAGGTCATTCAATAATTTCAAAAATTTTAAAAATATAAAAAATGTAAAATTTTTATTTTCAATACAGAAATTCTTTCTATACCTTTGTAATATAAATAATTGGTTGAAAATTTCATCTCAAAATATGAATCAGTCAATAATCGGTCAATAATTTTGAAGATTTTTTAGTGATTCGTCTTTTGACTGTTAGGCTTGTTTTTTTATTTTTTTTTATTTTTAATATCAATTTTCATCATAATGAACAAAATAGAGGACCAGACTAAATAAAAAATTGGTATTAAAATATATTTAATTACAAAATGACATCTTTGAGTATTGATTTTTTTATTTTTTTTTTACTCTCAGTCAAAAAATCTGACGATTCAAAGGATCGCTTAAAACCAAATAATAGTTTGAGTTCAAATATCTATCTATACTTATTATAATCGGCTTGCGCTTTGACGCTTATTTAATTTTAAAATCCACTAATAGTTAATGAGCCAATAACATTTATTAAAATGTATAAATTTGGAAAAAGAGGAGTTCAGACAGTAAAGGAAGTGAATAAAAACGCCCAATTGCAGAAAACAGTTTCGGATTTAATTATATAATGCCATCTTCAGTTCTAATGAGAATATTTGCAAACTCAATACATTGAGTGCAAATATTGCGATGCCTTGATGAATGAATTGAATTATCGTTTTTTAAAAAAAATGAAAAAAATTACCGAGCAATGCTCGGTCCGTCAAAAATACTTATAATTAATGATTAGGGGCCATTCATAAAATACATTCGCAAACAGGGGCTGGGTATTGCTTACCGTGATAAAATGTGACAAGGGGTGAGGGGGGCTGTAAGGAAACTTGACTTTCGTACTTTATTTTAATTTTTTCTTAACTTGTCAGCAGCAAATCGTTTATAGGTGGGGGTCTAGGTTTTGTGACGTTATATTCGTTAATGGTGGTCCCAGAAAATGTGACGCAGTGTGACAAAGGGGGGTCCAAAAAGGCGAAACTCTTATGTGTTACGTATTTTATGAATGGACCCTTAATAAAAGGGTGAGTTAAATCAAGTTATTGAAACATAGGGTGGAGACAGAGCACTTTGCTTATTTAGAAATTCAATTAAGAAAAAAATAACTCAGATATAAGTTTAATTCTTTGAACAGGATCAACTACAACGTTTAATTTTTATGTTTCCACAGTTTTAAAAATGATAATTTTGTCCATTATTTTCAATACACCGCGTAAATCAAACTCAAAAGTTTAGTTCAAATCTTTCCAGCATATCGGCGGGTATGTTGGCGACAGCTTGACGAATGTTGATTTTCAGGTGAGTCAGGATCCTAAGACGATCGTTATCGACAAGTGATTTTAGGTAGCTTCTAAAAAATAGTCGCAGGGGACTAAGTCAGGCGACCGTGCTATAATGGACGCCATCTGCCTGATATCACCTTCAAAACTGTGTAAACATAAAATTTAAACGTTGTACTTGATGCTGTTCAAAGAATTAAATATATATCTGTGGTACTTTTTTCTTAATTGAATTTCTAAATAAGCAAATTGCTCTGCCCTACCCTATATATTTTTTAAACAGTATTTGGTATTGAAATACCGACCCCCTCCTTCACAACTTTCTAATCCCTGGCTGATACGTGTTTTCTGAATCACCCGGTATATACATCCATATTTGTACCTCCTTCCAGCTGTTCAGCCCTCGCTCAGGTTTTTCCCTTAAGAGCAGATAAAAATGATGGGGAATGCTGCTCTCTCTCTCTCTCTCGTCTTTGTTTCATCTTCTCCTACTATTTCTCGAGAAATGTATTCTTCCTCTTACCCTATACCCCCTGTAACCCACCCCAGCAACCCATCTCTCTACCATTTAATAATAATAAGAAAATGAAAATCTTGCAAAGTTATTGAAACTCGAGATATTGCGGTTTCGATCCTTCTTTTTTTCTTTTTTTTTTTTTATCTTCTGCTTCTTTCCAGTCAACAAGTCTTCCTTCCTTCCTTCTTTTTCGATAAATAATTTATTGCCCTCTCAACCTGTATTCATCTAAATAAAAAAGAAAGAAGAAAAATCCTATTAAAAACTTTTTATATATAAGTATATACTTCAATTGTATTCAAATTTTTCAATATATATACACAAAGAATGCACAGGAATATATAATATAATAACGATCATAAATTCTTGAGGATTATTTATTTATTTATTTTTTAAATTAATTCATCCATCTTCGGGTTTTTAATATTAAACTATTAAATTATATTCTATTTTAGTAGCAAAATAGAAAAATAACAATAACAATAGAATACAGACAATAATGTGTGTGTGTCTATGTGTGTTTCTAAATATTTTTACTTTACCATAAGGGTTATATTGAAGTTTTGTAATCATGCATGAAAAATTGTTTTTTTGCTTCGTATTTTCGAAGTATCTCAAATATTTTTGAAAATTAAAAATTCAGCTAATTCACGGTGTTTTAGTCTACAATAAAGCCTTGAATAATGATCAGCGAAAAATTTATATTTTAAGAGATAATAATTATTATTATGTTCTAATAAATTTCGATAAAATAAACTAGTCAAAATTTGTTTTTTGGTTTAATTTACTTATTTTTTTTATATATATAAATATAGAGCTATACCTATAGTGAGCTATAAAAAAATGCAATTAATAAATTGAAATTAAAAAAACACCTGTTAATTTGTTTATACTCTTATTATAACGACGTCTTAAATTGACAATAAAAATCATAAAAAATTTTTTTCACTATTTTCGATCTGGGAGCTCTCGGAAGCTAGATATGCACACATTTTGGCACCAGAACAAACTTTCTTTTTTAGGGTCCTAAAGGATGAAGGTTCTGAAATGAGAACAGATGAAAGTTCTTTGCCTGTTATTTGATAAGATTCTTAAATTAAAATTTTTTACTTTACCATACAGGGTATGGTCAAGTATTGTAATCGTGCATGAAAAAAGTGTTTTTTTTCCTTCTTTTTTTCAAAATATCTCAAAAACGGCTTAAACTATTTCAATTAAAAAAAATTGAGCAAAACCATGGCATTTCGCTCTACAAAAAAGCTCTAATAAGTGAACATCGAAAAAATTATATTTTTCGAGATAATAATTGTTTTGTCAAAATGTCTGTTAGTCTGTTAGTCCGTGCGTTACCAAATTTTTGTGGACGAGCTAGCTCAAAAACTAGTGTGAATATCGAAACCAAATTTCACACGTAGTTTTAGTCCATTGAGATTAAAAGCTGATTAGATTTTGGTGCATATCGACCCAAAATTAATGGGGGTGGAGGGGGGTTAAAAATTAAAAATCTAGGTCGTTTGAGCAAACTCAACCAAATTTTGTATACATAATCAGTGGACCCGCAGAAGTCTAAAAATGCAAAATCTAACACCCCAAAATGGGGGGGGGGTGTAAGGTCAAAAAATGAAAATCTTGGCCATTTACCAAACTCAACCAAATTTTGTTCGTAATCTCATTTAAAAACATTTATTTTCAATAACATCAACAAACATATAAATATAAAATACAAACAATAGAACGATTAACAATACATCAAGTAAGCTTTGTACGCATCAATTCTCCCCTCCTTAGAACACGGACGCAGCTTCCCACAGGATCATTCTTCTTTCTTCCTAGGTTTAAAATAACTCGAATGATATTTAACTAACCTTCCCCTTTCTTGACTATTTTCAATAATTTTTGCTCCATCCATCGATTTTTCTAAATATAATTTTATTTGATGAAGTAACTCTTCCTTATTTTGATTTAATTTCATCTGACCAGCATCTAGTTTCTCCTCTTCCATTATATTCAACTCATCCTCCTTGACTTCCTTCAACCAGTACGGAATTAAATCATCTTCATTAGTTAATGCCCTTCTACTTTCCTCTATTTGTAATTCCATTGATGGACTAATGATTTCCGAAAATTTATTCACACAACAAATAATATGACTACCGATCTCACTTTCTATTCCTACTTTCTTAGGGAATCCTACTGCTTTTTGGACAAGGAACTCCCTTTTTCCTTGCCCCTCCACTCGTTTCCTTCTTGAAGCAAGTGTCTTCCCCATGTCCTTCCCGCCTACAGAATCCACAAAAACGTCTATCCTGAATGCAACTTCTATCCTGAGTGGGACTTGTCTTCTCTTCTTTATCCATATCCTTTAAATCCCTTTCTATTTCTTCTACCGTCTGCATAAACCCTTCAATATCAGTGAATTTCATTCCCCTAATGGACGATCTAACACGTGGAGTAATCATCTCCACTAAAACTTGAAGGATTGAACCAATACATAATCAGTGGGTCCCCAGAAGTCTAAAAATGCAAAAACTAACACCCCAAAATGGGGGGGGGGAGGTCAAAAAATGAAAATCTTGGCCATTTACCAAACTCAACCAAATTTTGTATACATAATCAGTGTGTCCTTAGGAGTTTAAAAATGCAAAAACTAACCCCCCCCTCCCGCTATATGATTATAATTAATTTTATTAAATATTAATGTAAGTTAGGGGCCAGGTTGTATGGTAAAGTTAAGTAGATGGCCACATCAGAACACATCAGCTTATTTTAACTAATTATATTGAGATAAGTTAAAGTCGTGTTCAGTGCACACTATTCTAGAAAAATAGCAACAGATTATTCGTTTTATTAAGATTTAAGTAAAATCGTTTTTTCAAGGTATTTTAGATTTATTTGGATTATTTCTCTAAGATTTAATACCTTGAAATACATTTAGAAGATATTTTTTTTAATATTGGAAATTGCCCCCTCCATAATGCTTGCCTTATTCAATTGAATTATAAGGAGGGAGAACTTGACAAGAGAATCAGTCCATATTGAACTCACTCAGAGGAAACATCATCCTATACTATATTTACTGTTCAAATTATTTTTACTCAACTCAATTGAAATTATTTCAATTAACCAACACCAACTACTTTTACTGATCACCTATATATTAATTACAATCAACTCAAAGTTTTTCTAAAAATTTTTGTTTTACTTGAATAATATAAGTACTTTATTAAATTTCTTCCAGAACTTAAGTGACTTGATTTAAATTTTTCGTTAAATTGAAGGGTTGGTTTTGTCACAAATATAATAAAACAATAATTTTAATAACTATTTGTATTATTTAATTGATAACTATACAGTTTCGGTCACCACTGGTCGACCATCCTCAGTAGTTATCTCGTTCAAGAACCGGAATTTGTCATTTCACATGAAACATTCATTCTTAAATCTTCAATATAGATACATATCACAATTATTACAATCACACACATATATATATATATAGCAACAATTTATATGATAAACGTTTTTATAAATTGTTGCTATATATATGTATGTGTGTGATTGTAATGAATTGTGTGATGTATCTATATTGAAGATTTAAGAATGAATGTTTCATGTGAAATGACAAATTCCGGTTCTTGAACGAGATAACTACTGAGGATGGTCGACCAGTGGTGACCGAAACTGTATAGTTATCAATTAAATAATACAAATAGTTATTAAAATTATTGTTTTATTATATTTGTGACAAAACCAACCCTTCAATTTAACGAATAATATAAGTACTTGAAAAAGTCCTGAAAAAGGACGAAACGCCGTACGAAAGTTGATATTTTACATTAATAAAAAAAATTGTCCAAAAAAACCGTGAATCTTTTATTTATTATTAAAATAGACATGAAGCAACTAAAATTACATACAATATAGGGGTGGGGGGGTTAATATTTTGTTACGATCTATTTAGGGTGGAGTAGAAGCTAAAAAGTCGTTCTAAATACGTTACGTAATTTAAGCACAGCCTCCAACTTACAACCAAATTTCACTAAATATTCTAGCTTTCTTACATCGAATAAAAATCAAATTAAGGAAATTACTTTTTAATTAAAGACATTTTGGCAACATACAACCAAAATTTCTTCAAATTTTAACCTCTAACTTTCTTACAACGTTTTGAATATTTATAAAAACAAACAACAAATATTTAATATAAGAATAGGTTATATGTTATCTATCACTCATGGGCTGATAGTAATCAAGCAAATGATAAACTCAATTTTTTATTTTTATAAATTTTTGGGCTTATTTAGTCACACAAATTAAACAAATAGAGTAATTTCAGTAGATTAACACTATTTATTTCATAGATTTACTAGACAGTTTCGGTCACCACTGGTAGACCATCTTCAGTACTACTCATTGTAAAATGTTTCATTGTTAGATTCTTCCAAAACTTATGTGACCTATGTAGGTGCTCGTAGAATTTAATTTTATAAATTTTAGGGTTTATTTGGTAGAGAAATTAAACATACATTTATTTCTCTTCATTTTATTATAATCACTTACTGATGATCCCTATACCTATATATAAGTATAATTGTCAGTTTATTGACCCCCAACTGAGTAGTTGTTTAATTTGTACCTTTAATATCTACCTTCGCCCCCTAACTGATATCAAAATCCAATAAATAATTTGTTTGAAACGTTCCGGCCAACCAAGCGTCGTCGAGACATCGTTTATAACCCAATCGATTTCGAGAAGCAACGCGCACACACTTTATTATGCTTTTAATTTGATCTTAAGTTGAGATTAAGGGCTTAAAAACTTCAATCGTGATTTTACAATTTCATTAAGGCATTGGGGAGGTGGAGAGTTTAATATCGGTCCTCGCGCTAAAGTTGACAAACGTCGTGTGTTTGGGGTGGGGGATGGGGTTGGGGGAGGTTGTAGTTGGGGTGGGGTGGGGGGGTTCATTCACTCTAAAGACAAATTCGGACGGACGGAGATAGAGGCCAATATAAATAGCCCTTCTGGTATCTAACTAGGCTGATATATATGGCCCCTCTAAGAGCACAAGGGTAGTCTCTAGGTGCGGGCGTGCGGGGGTAATTGTGCATGGGGAGGGTCCGCCCTTCGACTGTATTTCACGAGGGGCGGCGGCACAAAGCTCGGCGTCTCTTTTGATTCGCGGGGATTAATTGAAATGCCGCACATTCCACCTCCACATGCACAGAGATGGGGATTCCCCCACACAGGGGTTCCAGCCAGGCAGGCAGGCGCACTCTACACACCCGGCATACGCAGCTTTTATTGATATCAAGTGTTTTTCTTTTCTACCCTGCCCCTTCCCGCCCTTGAAGAACTTGTATCAAGCAAGCGTTGCGGTTCCTTGTTGCCTGGGGGGCCAAGCGATAATCCGTGCATGGGGTTAATTCCTCAAAGCTCAGTTCATCTATACCTGGGCCAACTTTGCTCGTACGTCTATCCTATAGTCTTGGAAATATATATCTATATATATGTATATTGTATAATTTGAAGGAATTCGATAAACAGATGCCTGTAGTTATGTAGGTTGGAATTTAGAAGACAAGCCCGCAGGCATATATTGAGCCTCCTATAAACCCTCAACTTTTCACTAACTAAATTAATACCAAATTATATGTATATAGAGAGAGAGAACATAAATATTCAATTAAAACAAAAAATTCAGAAGAATGTATCATGCTAGCTATCAATTCAAATAACCTTAAACTAATTTTTAAGTAATTTGGTGTTGGTACTTGATGAAACATTTTTGAAATTATAGAATAAAAAATAGTTGGTAGGTTTCACATTAAGATTTCTTAATGTGAAACCTACCAAGTATTTTTTATCCAATAACCTTAAACTAAGGTGACCAAACGTACTCCTTTTTTGTGAACCGTCCTTCTTTTAAAATCTGAAGTTCTTTTATACTCCATTGCATTATTTTGTTCTCCTAAAAACTTAATTTTCTGTTTGAAGTAATTCAAAGAGTAAATATGTATTAAAATGAAGAAAGAGAAGGTAACCATGTACAGAGGATGAGTAGTGGAATTTTCTAGTTTTAAACAAGAATGTATTCACTCACAAAAATTTAAAATTATTGATTGTATGTGCATTAAGTTGCCCCGTCATTAATGCAGCTGCAGAGAGGGTATTTTTGCTAGGTAATTATTACTAGAGCAGTCAAAAAACGCAACTATATATAAAGACGATAACTGCAGTTTTAACGGTTAAACATGGGGGATGCAAGCTGTTCTGACGTGAGTGCGCTAGTGGAAGAAAATTCAGAATTATCCAGAAATAATTTTTAAGAAAAAATAAAACCGACATCAAAAAAATTAAATGCAACAAATAAAATACACTAAAAGGTATAAAATAATTATTATCTTATTTAATTACAACTAAACGACGAAATATTAACATGAAATTACTTTTTGAAGTCGGTGCCAAACAAACTATGCCTATAAGCGAGAGTACCCGCCAAACGTACTAAGTAAGATCCGTCGGGTGCGATTCATAAAAGGTATATGTTTGGCACCGACTTCAATAAGTAATTTCATGTTAATATTTCGTCGTTTAGTTGTAACTAAATAAGATATAATTATTTTATACCTTTTAGTGTATTTTAATTGTTGCATTTAATTTTTTGAAGTCGGTTTTATTTTTTTCTTAAAAATTATTTTTATTTTTCTCTTTTTAGTGATGTTATTAATAGTGATCATATCATCAGAACTTGACCAAATTAATATGGCACCATCCCTAAGATAGCTCCTTTCCAATAAAAAAAGTATCATCGAAATCGGTTCATAAACAAAGAAGTTAGGCCTGAGCAAACCTAACAAAAAAGGTCTAATACCAATGAAAAAAAATGGGACCAATCGGAAGCTAGACCGAACCCAATGCAAAAAAAATTTCAAAATCGGTTCACAATTGGCGGAGATAATGAGGTAACATAGACACAAAAAAAAAAAAAAAAAAAAAATCAGTCGAATAGAGAACCTCATCCTTTTTTGAAGTCGGTTAAAAATTCATAAAACGCAAAAATATATGAATACAATAATTAAATAAGCCGTTTTCTTTGAAAGTGGTGTAAGTCTATTTTTGACAAAAAGTTGTTTTTTTTTTTTTTTTTAAATGATAATGATGAGAGAAGGAGTTACACCAAAAAGGTGCAACCCCTAAAGGCCTCGGTTGGCCCCTCCATCGTGAAAAGAAGAAGAAAGAATTTTATGGGTTGGGCGGGGGTCGAAGGTATCTGTGGATACGGGTCTTAAATAGCTTAAGGTTATAAGTCGCGGGAAAGATGGTGGCAGGGAGCGAGTTCCAGTCTCTGGAGGTCATGGTTAATGATAATAATGAATGCAATCTGCTATGATCTTTTTATAATAATCATTTCCCCCCAAATTTTTTTTTCATCATTTTGTCAATTTAAATTTACGTAGTTAATGAAATTACAATTAATATAATTACTTTGAAAGTGGTGTTAGTTTACATCCCACAAAGACATAATATTTATTTCAAAGAGACTCAGAACTAGACATAGATCTATTGTCCTGCCAAAGATTAATAAGTCAATTGCCCAAAAAATGCCTATTTTGTGGCAATTAAATATTTTAATAAACTCCCAAATGGTCTAAAAAATATGTCGTGTGACAAAAAAATATTGAGAAAAAATTGGTTAAATTGATTGGATCGTTGTGATTTCACCCTGTGATATGTATGTAAATCTCTAATGTAAACTAATGTTTATCAATGTACACCATATTTAATTTATAGTAATTCTTTGTAAAATTAAATAATTATTAATTTTTTAAATATAAGATAGATATACAAGCTACTAGCTTCAAGGCCCGCCAAAGGCAAGCGCTTTTCTGCTAGGGGGCTTAGCCCCCTGGACCCCACGTGGCTGTTTTATTAATGTTTTATACACGTGTAAAGAACACTTTCATATATCAACTCTTGTGAATCAATTGTAATAGATTAATAAAGTAAAGGGTAGTTTCACAGTGAAACTACACACCCTTTACTTTATTAATTAATATCATGTTTCACCTAAAACCTACACCACTTTCTCTAAGTAAAAAAAAAAAAAAAAATGTAATAGATTGATGAAGAGGACAAAGTATATCTCTTTATGAATGAATTTAAAAAATTTATTTTTACAGCAGAACGCAATATTTTATTGTCCCCTTCTGCTACTCAATTATTCGGCAAAAAGAACCTTTCAACTTAAATTAAAATAAAGTTTTTGTCTTGTAAAAATTCAATAAATAAGGTAAAAATCGTCATTTGGGAAGAATTATCTAATTAAAAAATTAAAAATAATAAACTTTTAAAGTTTATTATTAGATTATAGAAAATTTAGGTTTAATTAGGCTCAAAATAGGTTTTTAATAATTTCAATAGGCTGAAATTTCCTAGATTTCAAAACAATATAACAATGGGTTTTCAAATGATTTTGTTTTCTTTAAAGAATTCTACGGGCTAAATGAATTTTGGTTTTAATCTTTAAAATATATTTTTAAAGAAATTCCAAAAGCTAATTAATTCCTTTCAGTTAGTTTAGTTAGTATAGTTTCAATAATCCTTTATAATTAACTTTGAAATAAATAAATAATATTGAAATGAATGAATGAGCTCGAATACAAAAGCCAAAAGGCTTAGTTCTTTTGAAATGGCCGAGGGTCTTAAATACAATAGAAAAAAGATGAGGTGAGATTCCCAAGGGTATTTTTAAGAAAAATGATTTTTAAATAACATATTTTATTTTAAATTAAATATTTTTCATCTATATATATAAACAAAAGCTTGGCAGAAACTTTTTTATTTTTTTCTACTCTATTAAAGACGGTTTTCAGAATTTTTCAAATTTTTTCACCCAACCCAAAAGAAGTTTGTAATTTTTGAAAAAATAGCTTTTTTTAAATAACCATAACTTTTTCAAAAATTTAGTTATCTTGACGATTTTTTTTTAATTTTTGGTTTTAAAAAAATATATAGTTTTTTAAATCTTTGTTGCAGTATTGAATTCTTCTTCAACGATAATGTGGTTAGAACTATTGAGAATGAATGACATTCAAAAATCAAACAAACAGGGCCGCCAACACTTGTTTTTTTGCTAGTTTAGTTCTTTTATTGTTTGGCAAGCTATGTTGGCTAACCTGAATTTTTTTTAGTTTTTCCTGAATTTTCCAATTTTCCGGGCAACTTTCCCAATTTTTTTTACGTATTAACCTGAATTGGACTATTACGAAATTAAAAATAAAATAGCCAAATCGGTCCAGGCTTTTGAGAGATCTGCGCTTACAAAGAAACAGAAATTCATTTTTATTATATAGATATAATATAAGATAGATATAAGATTTTAATCCGGTCCTATGTACAGTTGACTTGTCAACTCTATAGGACATGACATATTGTATGTTGTGTATTTTTCTGGATAAATAAATAAATAAATAAATAAAATAAATTATATTCGACGAAACCACTAGAAAATGCAATTCTAAGAAGACGAAAAAATACTAATGGTGAAGAGGTAAATTGGCTGAAGATATGTTGGATAAGGGTTTTCAAAAGCAATGCTGTATAAAAAACAATGCTGTATAAAACTTCATTTGATGAAAATGCGGAGTTTAAAACATAGATTTAATATCCCCCAGTCGAGGAAGACCACAAAAATTTGAAAATATATTACTAGCCCCTTTATATCATCATACCAGGCCCATCACGGCACAAAAACGACATTCGACTCTCGGCTCCGAAATATTCGGAGAGTTTTGAGAGAAATCCCTCCTTTTGTACCAAAAATAATTAATCACCTTACTTAAGCACCCAATTTGAATTTTTCTAATCATAAAATTGTAGACAAAGACCCAACTTAGAAAAAAAGATTAATTTTAGAAATGATCGAAATTAAAAATAAACTGCAACGGATCGTTGCTAAACTTTATCCAAATTCATTTGAAATATTAATATGTTTATTCCTTTATTATTAATCAGATATCACTTGCAATTTGCAGTTCATGTTGACTTTAATTCAAAAATAATGATCGATTTTCATTTAACAGTCGAGGAATAACCATTCTACATTCGATTTTTGACATTTCGGTTATTATTGGTAACCATTGGGAAGACATGGAGGAAACGACTTAAAATCAAAAATAACCATCGATTCTTATCTAATACTAGAGGATTAACCTTATTGCATTCCATTTTTGATGTTTTGACTATTAATGGCAACATCTACTGAAAACGTGGAAGAATCGACTTAAAATCAATAAGACTAAATTCTTTTTTGGTAAACAACTCAAGCTTCGCATTGGATAAAGTAAAAAAAAACACAAATTCAATTAACAAAATGGTCAGTTATGAATCTATGGAATTTATCAAAAATTCTTAGAAAATTATTTTATTTGAATTAATTCAATTTCATATTTATTTGAAAAAGCAACTTTTTTTTTCAATTCCAAAAATTCCATTGATAAAGAGAGAATTTCTCCCGGAATGTTTGGGTTTTATTAAATAAACGTTTTGAAGATTGTTTTTTAAAAGAGTTATATCTATTTGATATATACCTATATAAGAATTAACAATAAATTATATAAGTATATTAAAAAAAAGAAGAAAGATTAAAAATATTGTGATTTTTTGAGGGTGTGCATTTAATAAAAGATTGAAAACCGCCAATATCTAATACATATATATAATAAGTACAATAACTAGGTAGTTTTCTAAGTCTATCTAAGCTTAGGTACTATTCCTCTTCAATACTTTTATAATTCATTAGCAGTGTAAATACTTGATACGACGTTTTGAGAATCTGTAAATAGAACAAATTAATTAAAAACAAAAAATTTAAACTATTAAATGAAATTCAGATAAATGATAAGTATAGTGCACTGACAAGTATACTCTTCTGTATTCATTGGAGTAGACGAGAAAATTTTCATGCGTGGGGGGGGGGGTGTCAATCCTCAAAGCAAATTATTTAGTGGGAATTTTTTTTTATTAAAACAAATAGGTTAAATAAGAACATAATTCTTGATTAAACATATAGGTCCCCCCTTACCTCTCAATTCCGGATTTTGTTAAAGAAAATAAAGTTTTACTTTTAAAGAAATTTTAATTTATTCTAATAGTATATTATATAGCAGAGGTGGCCACAACGTGTCTCGCGAGCCGCATGCGGCTCTTGAACCCTCTTGAATAATACTGATTTTAAAAAGTACAGGGTGGGGCATAAAGATCTACCACATTCTGAAGAGGTATAAAAAAATGAAAAAATTTAACTAGAAAGAAACTGAATATATTTTTGAAAAGAACATAAAATATACATATTTTTTAAATGTATTTTAAACATTATCAGACATAAAAAAGGGGGGGGGGTCAAAAATGAAAATTCTAGCCATTTCGACCAAACTCAACCAAATTTTGTATACATATTCTGTGGGCCCCAAAAAGACTAGAAATGCAAAAACTAACCACCCAAAATGGGGAGAGGGTCAAAAATGAAAATTCTAGCCCTTTCGACCAAAATCAACCAAATTTTGTATACATATTCTGTGGACCCCCAGAAGGCTAGAAATTCAAATACTAACCACCCAAAATGGGGAGAGGGTCAAAAATGAAAATTCTAGCCCTTTCGACCAAACTATGTATACAAAATTTGGTTAGTATTTTCATTTCTAGCCTTCTGGGAACCCACTGATTATGTATACAAAATTTGGTTGAGTTTGGTCAAAAGGGCTAGAATTTTTTTGACTCCCCTCCCACCCTTTTTTTGTCTGATAATATTTAAAATACATTTAAAAAAATTTAATTTATTTTATTTTTTTAAATATATTTAGTTTTTTTCTAGTTAAATTTTTTCATTTTTTTATATCTCAAAATGTGGTAGATCTTTATGCCCCACCCTGTATAATAATTAAATTAAAAATAATAATAATACAAAAATTAAATTAATTTGTAATGTTATAAGTAAGTAGAGCAAAAATATATATGTTACATCATTTATATTTTATAAAATAAAAAAATGTGTCTTTTTTTAATAAAACATTAATTAATCTCCAAACAATGTGGCTCCCTTTGAAACAGTTTTATAAATTTTCGGCTCCCAAAGTTAAGGTTAGTGGCCAACCCTGTTATATACAGAGTTCCAATATAATATTTATTTTTATATCTCTCTTAAAAATTAAATTTTTTCAAAAATTCTAAAGTGATACAAAGCGTCAATCCACAAAGTAAAATATTTAGTCTTAAGTTTTTTTTATTAAAACAAATAGGTACTTCAAGAAATGAAAAAAGGACACTATTCTTGATTAAAGATATGAAATATATTTAATTTCGGTTAGTTTTCCATAAGAAACGGTTTGTGGTGGACGTTACTCATCCCATGAGCCCTGCCCTTGGGGGGCGGGGGTTCTGACCCTGCTAGATGGCACTCTACAAAATTAACTATGGAAAATTATATTTTCTTAATTTTTTAAAAAAGAACTAATTTTGAGTTGTTTCATTGCTCCGCCAGCTGGTGATGAAAAACTTCAAATTAAATTTTTGATTAGGCTTTTACTTACAAAAGAGAATGTCTCAAAAGAGAGTGTGAGTAGTTTGAGCATAGTCATCTGAAGTGGTTTCTTATTGTGATTCAACATCATCAAAATGATCATTCTGAATCGAATTGGGTCTCTCTCCCAGCCACAGTGGAATATAGCCTCTTGCAAATTATCCGACTGCAATCAAATCTAAATTAATACGTATATAGAGACTACTATTCAAACCACCTAAAAAACTAATCAAGACCATTAAAATACCGACTTGTGAACACCATGTGACTTTGCTTCAATAACAATTCAATATTAAATTAAATAATTAATAATAATATTAATAAGAATTTTGCTGGCTTGGTGTGTACTGGATATATTAATTTTTTATTGTTAAGGATAAATATATTGAATTGCTTCTTTCCAGTAATTTATTTTATTATTCAAAACCGGCCCTTAGTGTTCTTTTTTCCTTTTTATTTACGAATTAACATTTATTATATTACACTGGCATCATCATCATTGAGTATACAGTCCTAAGACTGGTTTGATGCAACAATCCGTCTCCACTCGACTCTGTCCCCCGCCAGCTGTTTGACCTCTCTAAATGTCTGGCATCCCATATCCCCAATTATTTGGTTGAAATATTCTAATCTGGGTCTTCCCATTCCCTTTTCTTTCCCACCTCCCCCTCCAAGATATCCCTAAGCAGTCCCCCATGTCTCAGTGTGTGCCCCATCATCTGACCACTTCACTTCTTCAGACTCTTCTACAAGGTTCTTCTTTCTCCGATTCTTCCAAGAACTTCTTCATTTGTAATTTTATCCATCCATTTGATATTCATCATTCTTCTGTAGCACCACATTTCGAAAGCCTCTTTCTCTCCGCTTCTCTAATTGTCCAGGTTTCACACCCGTACATGGATGGCTATGTACTATTTTACTATAGAGTAAAGTATCTTTAAAATATGATTTTACTAAAAACTTTATTTAACCTTTTTTGTGGTCCCCAAGGTACTTAATTAGGATATTAAATTTCATCAAAATTGGTTAAGTCATTTTCAAGATATTTAGAAAAAACTAAAAAAGTACTGAAACAAAGTACTAATGTTTCTAGACCGATATGTACCAAAAACTAATCAGCGCTTCATTTTGTTAAACTAATGGTAGTTTTTCAATTTCATTTCAATCAGCGCAAAGGTGTGGAAAAAATCGTGGACGAAAAAACGATAACACACACACATACATACATACATACATACATACATACATACATCCCCACGCACTTCCAAAAAAAATGGCACTTTTTGGCCTCTCGACGAGATTCCAGGTAATTATTGGCAAAACCGTCACGTGCTAAAATTCAATCTCATTGAATACTTCAATTTGTGACCTTAATTGAGTCCATGGGTTCCGTAGTCTTTACTTGAGGACCCTTTGAAGTCGCGCTTGCCGCGAGAGCGATTCCAATACTTTCTCCCATGCTTCGCATTGGATAAAGTAAAAAATCGTTAGTGCCGTTTTTGAGAAAATCATAAAAAAGAAAAAATCTTTCATGTAAATGTCCACTTCCTGTTCTCTGATTTTAACCAAAGGCTTGCTGGTCTCCTTCTAGCCTATATTGAGCTTAACTTTCGAATTTCGTAGCTCTGAGATTTATGGATGCGAAACACAGTGGGGTTCATATGGACCAATGGATTTTTGGCCACTCTATGGCCTCGGGACCACAATATCCGGTTTTTTGTTTTAAATCCCGTATCAAACTTTTAATGGCATCGATTCCTTCCACCTAGAAGTTACAAAGTGAAATGAACTTCATTCACTTCGGAGATAGAAAGCTGCAGTGTCAGGACCCCGATATCATTACATGATATCGAATATACATAGTAGTGCACCTAGTCCCCTGGCCAGCAACTAGCTGGTTTTGGTATATTTCACACAAATTTTAATACCTCATTTTATTTACTTACACAGTTTACAGTTTTTCATAAATTACCTTCGATATTAGCCGTTCTCCTAAAATACAATATGCGAATATTTGTAAATACATCCAAATTAAATAGGATATCGTATGAATATCTGATGTGAAACCATCCTTAAAAGCATAAATTATTAAAAAAAAATGAGTTAGACATTCAAATATTTCTTAAAATGTGTAAGTTTAGTAGCATAAAAAGCTCACTTGTAATATCATAAAAAGAGTTAAACATAATCCAAAGAAACTGGTTGAGAATTGAATGAAGATTAAGATTCCAAAAATATCTTGAAATTTTCCAACCGTTCTGAAAATGAAAAAAAAACTTTTTGATATTTCATATCTTTCAAAATTTTCTGAAAGTTCTTTCTAGATACCTTATACAGAGTGTGCCAAAAGTCAAGGATCAAACGTGAACACGAGAGAGGTGAGTTCAGGATTGTCCAAAATAAATAAAATATTTTAAATAAAACTCACTTAGTTTTAGAGTTATGGGCATTTTTTTAAAACCGTGAAAATCGCTACCCTGCTCTAAATATTTGAATGCTGTGGCTACCAATTTTCATATTTTATAATTGTAATTTTTGTTACGGAATCCTGAATAATACTGCTATCGATCACAAAACAGAAAATAAATAAGAGTATTATACTTTTTGAGAAAAAAAATATTTTTGTCAGATTCATGTGTCAAAAAATTTTAATCAGCTAACTTTGACTCTTGATATCTTAAAAAAAACTGTGTCAAACAATAATGGTAAATTATCTAAAAAATTGACGCATTTAATCAAGATTTCAAAATGGTATAAAACATTCCACTTTTTTAAAAAACAAAAAATAATATTTGCATTTTTATGCGAAAGAAACTAATTTCAAAACACAATTTCGTAATTGGCTAAAGGATAGAATTTAACATGAAAACTAATTTAATCTATATTGAACATATTTCCTCCTTTTCTATTCACAATTATTAATCTATTCACAAAAGCCAAAAAAGATAAACCTAAATTAATTCTACTATATCTAGGCACGGAAACTTTTGGTAACGTTAAAACAAAAATCAAGACCATATGGTTGATTAATTGTTATATTAATTATTTCCCTAATTTATTTATTCATTAAAGATCCCTGTTGCTCAAAGATATACGGATGAGTAGTACAAAATATCGTAATTTATTTAGAAACTATGGGACTAATTAAATATTGTACAAATATAAATACAATATTTTCTATTTTTCTATTGACCCCTAATCGAACTTTATTTGATGCAATTTTTAATTCTGAATATCGATATCGAATATAGTTTTACAAACGTCTAAGAAACAATCTGATAAAAAAGGCAGAACTTCTGTAATTACTTGAAGGGGTTCTGGCGCACCTTAGCCACTGGATTATAGTTCTGCCTTTCGTATAAAATAGTAAATATTGTCATTGGAAATGGCATGAAATCAAATTGAACCATTATGAAATTACTTGATTTTACAATATTTTTGACATCTTCAGTGGTCCTTTAACCCTAAAAACGACTGGACTCGGCGAGTAAGAATTTCACATTTGGGTTGTGTGCTGATTACATTACAGTATGGGATATGTTATTTGGATTTTGAAATAATCGTCTAATATGTTCACTAGCTCTCGGTCTATCAGCTTTTTTCGAATTTCGTTTCGAAATTTTATTATTTTTAGCCCCCTCCCCCCCTGGATTTTAGGTCACTATCAATTTCATATAGTGAGTCGTTTCATAAGATCGTATTTGGTGCAGATACGAAATTTCGTAGAAATCGATCAAAGGGGGTTTACGAGTTATATTGATCTCTATTTTTTGAACTCCCATCAACCCCCTGAAAAAATGATTATTTTTTATTATACCATAGTTTCTTTTTAAAGTGAATTCGATTTTTCTGTTGTTTTTTTTAAGTTTGAAAATTTTATAATTTACATTTTTTAAGAGCCCCCCCCTCCCCTCCCCTTCCTTGATTTTTAGTTCAATTTCAACCAAAATCTAAGCAGCTCTTAATCTCAATACAAAGAATCTACATGTCAAATTTCGTTTTGATATTCACAGTCTTTAGTTTTTGAGCTAAAGCGTACACAAAATTTGGTAACGTACTAACAGACTTTTTGACAAAATCATTAATGTCTAGTAAAAGATGATTTTTTCGATTTTCATTCTTAAGGACTTTTTTGTACACCAAAACGCCATGGTTTTGCTAAATATTTTTTATCAAAATAGTTCTATCAGTTTTTGAGATATTTTGAAAAAAAAACAATTTTTTTCATGCACGATACAATACTTGACCACATAGGACCAGTATGGTAAAGTAAAATAAATACATTACCGATAAATTCTTCTATGATGCATAACGCATTTGATCAATCTCTTTTCCATAATCCGAGTATTATTATTCGAATCGTTAAAAACATTTTTCAAAGTATTTTCTACAATTTCTAATTCAATAGATGGTTGAAGTATCATACTGAAGAGGAAACTATCAATCAATGGATGATACGTAACACCCAATGTAATAATCGCAAGTTGTAATACAATCACAATTAAATAGTTTCGTAGATTGGAAATGTCTGACAATTCGCCATACCACATATCAAAAAACAAAAGACGATTTCTAGTTAGAACTAAACGGATTATGTAGATCAGAACATAACCACAGATCGAGATCATTATATAATTTCGATAATATTTTTCCCGAGTGTTATAAACCGGGTGTATTTATTTTTAATACCCTTGAATCGGTCACTGTCCGCTAATTTATCATAATCCTGGATGTCCGTCATTAGTTCCAGGATTTGCTTCCGTTTCCAGAACAGGATGATCACTTTAGCGACCAGCATCCCTGTGATTATAGTGTACGAAAACGAGGATGCTTGTTCTAATTGTAGGGATTGGAAATCGCGAATAACCATAAAAACGGACAACAAAGCGTGGGTGGTGATTAGAACAAGCATGGTCCAGAGAAATATGCTTGACCATAACGACGGAGGATTCTCGTCTAAACGGATACCAAACTGGTTGAATGTTTTCAGATGGCTTTCCATGATTCCAACTGAATCAAAAAGTGTATGTATATCTTAACGTAAACTTACTTCTTCCAGTGCTTTGTAATTAACAAAACTTGGATAATTATGGAATAACAAATAATCAAAAATTCATAAAAAGAAATTTGATATTTAATTATAGGTTGTGTTATAAAGAGAATTCTAATTACAAGCCATTTGACACTCTCGGTTAAATGGTAGGTATTATTAAATTTTGTATTTAAAAATAGCAAATATAACAAATTATTTAAGTAAAGTAAAACTTTGTGAAATCTAAAAACTAATATTACAGAATTCTAAATTACTAGAAAATATATAAAAAGGAATTATTTATTAGTCGCGTTTTCAATAAATGATATAACTCATACTATTAAACCAGCTGCGAAACCCACCTTAGGCGGGCATCTGCTGGTCAGTGGACTACGACCCCTGGAGTCTGATCCCCCCTCACCCCATCCCCTGGTACGTCACTGGTATAATAAAATCATTTATAATCACCCTCACACGGCTCCCTCGTATTAAAATAATTTATTCTCTCCCCCTTCCTAGGTACGACACTGGTATTGTCAAGATCATAGAGGATGAGATACCAGGTCTGTAACTTTAAAATTCTTAAATTTTAATTAAAAATTCATTTAGGTACTTACCTACTCAAGTTTGATCTCTTCATTTCATGATTTACTAGATACTAATTCTATATATATCTTGGGATATAACTACAGCCAAGTAATAGATTTATATATCTATCTATTTTTTATTAATTAAAGTAACTATTCACACGCGAGTGTGTCAAACAAAATTTATAATTGCATTTTTTTTTGCTTTTCGGCCATTTTATCCATCAGCCAATTTACGATACTGATATTAGATTATGACTTCTAAAACCGAGTCCACTTGATTAGCATGCTGGTACGCTAACCGCACGACTAACCCGACCCTCAATTGCATTTTATTCAATTTTATTTTAATATACTAATCAATTTTTTAATGAGGTTGTCCTCTGATTGATGCAAAGAAATGTATATGGATATGTTTAATTGCCTCATTATGTATATGCTGCTGTAAAAACCCATTTTTAAGTAAAAACGCGTTTCACTGAATACCTTTGTGGACACTAGAATTTACTGATGTTGGTTTAGTTTGGTTCAAAGGTCTAGAATCTTCATTTTTGACCTTCCACCTCATTTCGTGTGTTTATTTTAAAAAATTTTTAAACTAAAATGTAAAAAATTACATCCTCTACAACTTTTCTTCTAATTTTTAATATTTTGGTTTAAAATTTTTTGAAAAATAAACACACGAAATGAGGCGGAAGGTCAAAAATGAAGATTCTAGATCTTTGAACCTAACTCAACCAAACTAGTTTTTACTACAACATATATATGTATATATTTATTTGCATCAAGCAGAGAACAACCTCATTGAGTTCTCTTTATTAAAACTTTGTGTACAGCGATGCTTTGATTATGATGGCCGGCCGGAGCGGATCAAAACGTTGGCAAAAAAATATATTAATTTGATTTCAATTTTATTTAAGTAATGCTGGCTGCAAATCATGAATTTAAATTTAAAAATAATACCTACTTCTATTAATAACGAGCTTTTCGTGCGTTCCTTCGGCACACCCTCGAAGCTCGGCCCTCCGAGCTAGTGCCCTGGCGGGCGGCGTCTCGGTCCAAAAAGTGTATTCCTCTTAAAAAACCACACTCCAAATGTATACCTTGTAAACTCCCGATAATACATAGTCTCTTAAAAGTTTCGCCTCATTTTCGTCCTGACACAGCTACAGAAATGAGGCTCTAGATATGAATCTGGAAGTATGTTTACTTTATCCAATGCGAAGCATGGGAGAAAGTATTGGAATCGCTCTCGCGGCAAGCGCGACTTCAAAGGGTCCTCAGGTAAAGACTACGGAACCCATGGACTCAATTAAGGTCACAAATTGAAGTATTCAATGAGATTGAATTTTAGCACGTGGCGGTTTTGCCAAAAATTACCTGGAATCTCGTCGAGAGGCCAAAAAGTGCCATTTTTTTGGAAGTGCGTGGGGATGGATGTATGTGTGTGTGTTATCGTTATTTTCGTCCACGATTTTTTCCACACCTTTGCGCTGATTGAAATGAAATTGAAAACCTACCATTAGTTTAACAAAATGAAGCGCTGATTAGTTTTTGGTACATATCGGTCCACAAACATTAGTACTTTATTTCAGTACTTTTTAGTTTTTTCTAAATATCTTGAAAATGACTTAACCAATTTTGATGAAATTTAATATCCTAATTAAGTACCTTTGGACCCACAAAAAAGGTTAAATAAAGTTTTTAGTATAATTATATTTTAAAGTACTTTACTCTGGAACATATTAATATTTCAAATGAATTTGGATAAAGTTTAGCAACGATCCGTTGCAGTTTATTTTTTCTATAATCTACAGCATTGTGATATTTTTTGTGTGGAAATAGATTTATTTAAATAAGTGGGATCGTGTGAGGAGGAGAATTATTTTATATCATTTTTTTAAAATTTGGGATCGATAATCGATATAAGGCTCCAAATATTTAAAAGAGATCAGGTGTTGTTTGTATGACAGGCTGCTCCATCCAGTATTGCCATGAGAAACTCATATGGGCATGCCTGTCTTAAGTCGTTCAATTTTGTAAAAATAAAAAAATAAGAATAATAAAATTTAGATTTTTAAAAAATTATAAAAAGTGGCAAATTATTAAAAAATAAACAAATAATATATAAAATATAAATCAAATAAGATGTGATTAATTTCTTCTTCTGTCGCAAAGAAAAGCGAATTGAATATTTAATTTTTGAGTGGTGAAAGAGGGAATAATTATCAATATATTTAATGTTTCTTAATTTAAAATCAATTGGAGTCTTTCATTTCAAAATTCGAGTTAAAATTACAATTATATTTCAAATTTGGCTCGACTTATCTCGTACTCAAAACACAAATATACCGACGGCATCAGCGCCTCTGTCGGCAGCATTAGGTCAGCGTTGCTGCAAATTAATCTGGACTATTCTTATTATAATAATAATTTTTCTATTTTACAAAAGGATGATTGCTTAAATGGGGATAACAACGAAAGAAAAAAACTCAAAAAAATATTTAGAAAATATGATAAAATCTATATTCAAGATAATATTAATAATAATAACAATTTATAATATATATTACACAAAACAATTATACTAAACCTATTTGACACTAAATATATATTTTACATATACATAGTTTGGATATCTGGTTTCTTTTATACAATATTATTTTTTTATTTTTTATTTTTATATTTACATATTTATTACAAATGAATTAAAAAATAATAATAATAATAATAATAATATTATTATTATTTATTTATAATAAAGATTTAGAGAATTAGCTATAAATATAATAAATTATTAATTTATTAATCATTTTATTTTTGGATTTTTTAAGAAAAAACAGTAAATAATTATTGTATTGTAATTATTATTGTTATATTTTTCGGGCTATACAAGACATGTTATAGATAATCACGTGACCCTGGATCTCGTGGACTGTATGTATTTATTTTAATTGCGATTCGCGCGTCTATATTGGCAAACTTTGTAACCTTAAAAGCTCAAGAAAATCAGGGAATATTCCAAAATATGATATTAAAAAAATAAAAAAGTGGGTGTAGATCAAGATTAGTAGAGTAGACAGGTTAGCCTATAACTTCGAGAAATAACAAAATAAAAATATTAAAGAGACAATTTAAATAAATTAATAAAAAGTGTTTTGAGCCGCTTGATGACTACGCATTAAGGTAGATTTCAAACCTTCTAGAGAGTTTCTGGTTGCATTTTAGATAACTTGACTTCCTACTACCCTGGAGGGTGTAAAAAGTAAGAGTTTTATCTCACAATAGAGAAGCATTTAATAAACAGTATTATAATTTGAATATAATTGTAGGTCAATATTAGTAGAGTAGATACGTTGAACCCTAAATTCCGGATATACTCTTATGATATATGTAGAAAAGGGGCATATTTTATTATTTTAAAAAAGAGCCTTATTTTTTTTAACAAAGAAATTTTCTAAATGAATATTCAGGATCCATAATTATATATATGACGACTAGATAACTACTTAATTTTTTATTGCCAATATAGAGGGATGATTTATGCTGAATGCGGCCCTTTTAGCATGTCTGATATACACCGATAGGTATATAGTCTGAATTACAATATAAATAAGTTTTCAATCAAGTTGACTTGTGCCTAAATAGACGATTTTTTTTTAATTTAAATTAAAAATGTGGCTAAAATAAAATGTATTATAAGTGAACGGTTGTGTCGACCCACAAATCACGAAGCATTTTCTTTTGACGTCATTTTTAAAGGGGTATTGAAATCGCAAATACGCCAACTGGCGGTGAAACCTTGAACTCTCTCAATTGGGTCTTCTGACAGCTGATTGATCAGTGTTTTTAAATGACATATAAACAAAAACAAAACCTATTTATTAAATAATATTCTTTGATTATGCATATGACATTTGTGACAGCGACCCAATTGCGTTAGTTTCAATTTCTACCACATGGCAGGAACACTGTACTTACTATTTACCAATAATTTAAAATACTAAATTAGACTAGGAATATATATAGGTGTATATTGAAAAAACAAAATATTAGATTGAGTAAAGTATACCTATACTTTTTTAGCATCATTTGGATAAAAATAAATTCCATGTAAGTAGCACATTCAGGATATTGTGGAATTTTAATTAAGGAAATCTAGATAAAAAAAAATGTATCGAAACGTTGCTATAAGGTCGTGAAAATATTAAAATCAATCGGAATAGTATTAACGGTATATCTGCTTGATTTCGGCACAAAGTCTAATTGAATGAAAACTTGCATAGTGTAATTTAAGCTTATTTAAAAAAATTTTTTAATATATAATTAAATATTTTAATAAATAATACTAATAATAATATAAGTTAAATAACTATATTTTATTATTCTCTATATTTTCTATAAATAAATAAATAAAATTATAATTAAATTAAATAATTAGTAATTTAAAAAAGAGAGACAAAAACAATTTATAATTAAGTACAATTTGTCAATAGTGTGTGTGTGTTTGGAACGTTAAAAAAAAACATTAAACGATGGCTAAAAAGTAAAAATTATTTCGTAGCTTAAAAATTCATAATTTTTGGATTTTTTGAAATAAAAATTATTTTTTATTTTAAAAGGGTGTCATGAAAAAAATACTCTAATAATTATTTTAAATATTTATCGCTTATAACGTTAGAAAAAGTATATACCTAAATAATTTACATTCATACTACAATCTATATATACAAGAAATAAAATATATTGTTACTCAAAAGTTCAGATTTTCCTTACGCCATTGCTAATTTCTCTGTGAATAACTTCTAAACTATGATAGAAAGTATTAAACAGCAAATAACACAATTATTTGAATAAAAACATAGTTTCTCTACCCATAATTACTTTTGATTTACCTTCTAGTTTTTGAGTAATAACGATACAAAGCTGAGAAAGTTGAAATTATCGAGTACCTATATTGTTTTCCCAATATCTACAAAATTAAAAAAAAAATAGAGATAAACATTAATAAACAAAATTGTTCTTTTTTTCTGAGCACTACTAAGTATATATATATTTTAGTTTTTATAAAATGGATTTAATAAATTTTAAATAATAATTTGATATGTTTACAATTTGGTCATTTTATTTAGCGACTTAGTAACTTTCTCTATAGATATTTTCTAAACTATGATCGATAAACATACATATTTAGCAATAAGCACTTTTATTTAGGATAGAATGTGGTCTTTAGATCAATAAATAATTTTTATTTAGCTTTCATGGTTTTCAAATAATAGCGATTCAAATTTGAGAGAATTGAAAAATTCCGAAAAAATTTCACGTTTGATTACGTAATATTTTGAAAAATAAAAAAATTATATCCCTTTAAATACTCTACAAAAATATAAAGCTAGATTTTAAAATATATTTTTATATTTTTAGAAATTGACAATAAAATGAGAAACGTTATTCCCTGATCCATGTTATTATTAATTTTCCCTAATATTCTATTATAATCATATTTGGTTAAATTTGTTTTAAAAATGCTTATTCATTTGTAAACTTACTAGTTCGTTAGTTGGCCTCGCGAAAATAGAACCATCGACCCACTCACTAACAGGGGACACTGTTGCCGATTTCAAGCCCAATGACTTGAGCGATTTCATTCATAATGCCAACTATTATAATCACTTTTTAGCCATCGTTATGTAAAAACGCCCCGACAATTGTCCAGGACAAGTTTAGTACAATTGTAAACAAATAGGTTTAGAAACTGAAAAAATAAGATAGATAAATAAATAAATAAATTATAAATAAATTGTCACTGTTAAAAAAAATACACAACATTCATTTTATCTAACAGTCATTTAAACAAATTACATACAATAATTGTTTTTTAATTTACAAATTGTAGAAAATATTTCACATCTACATATATACATTGAATTTTTTTTGTATTTTTTTGTTATATTTAAATAAAAAAAAAAAAAAAAAAAAAAAAAAAAAACGAAAATTTTTGATATGTAATATTTTGTGGTGTGTGTGTTGTTTTGATTTATTTATTGTTGTTGTTGTTTAAGAAAAATTAAACCTAACTTGATGATCTTTGAGAGTGGCTTGATTATGTTATAAATATATAAAGTCAAATATAACTACAAAGACAGTTAATTTAAAAGAAAATTTTTATAAATTTTGATTTTAATTCAAGTTAAAAATAATGGGGATTATTGATATGCTTATGCGAGACTTAACCTCAATTAGAATGTACTGAAATGTAGCCTGATAAAAAATTCCAAAATGGCTGCTTATTTTCTTGTTTTCATAACCTTAATATATTTATTATATAATTCATTTGTAAATGAATTATATAAATAATCGGATGTTATATATTTAGGTAGGTATATATAATTACGTGAAAAAATGGCATAAACAGGAAATAATTCGCGGTAAAGATTTTATTCCTAGAATACCTTTATTGGTACTCCAATATTACTAGTCTAAGTTTTCCCCTAAATCTGTGTTGTGGAAATTTTTCTACGAGCCTAAAAATGAGAAAATTTCGGAGTTTTTTCACTTTTTGTTGAATAACTCTAAAACGGCTTATCATATCAAAAAGATATCTATTAGATAAATTAAATCTTTTGCTCGGATAATAATAATAATAGAATAAGCATTTTTTTTGTGATTCCGCAGAGTGAGACAGTGGCTAACTTCAGATGGGATCTGTCTTTGCCTTTGAGATATATAAAATTCACATAATAATGAAAATGTCTGTTTTGTGTGAGCCAACTCTCAAAGATATATTTTTTTCCTTTTTTTTTAACAGTAGTTTGTTCAATTTGTATAAAAATATAGGTATCTGTCTTCCCACATATGCGAGGGTGTTTTAATCTATAAGAAATGACTTAGATTGGAAGAGGGGTAGGAAGGGGGAGGGAAAGGATCACAGATGAGGCTGCTGTGCTGCTGACCCCTGGTCTGCTGTAGCTGCTCATCACCGCTGTGACTACTTGTGTCCTCGCTATCCTCCAGTTCGGCTTCGACTACTGGCCCAGGGCCTGTGCCTGCAGCAGAAGACGGACACCCGCCCGGCACCTGCAGGTGCTGCTGATGGTGTTGTAAATGTTTCAGCGCCGCCAGCCGCTGTTGTTGTTGTTCTAAATGTTGTTTGCGCCATTTAATTCTTCGATTTTGGAACCAGACTTTTACCTAATTTAAAAGAAATGTTATTTTTACTATCATCCGTAAAGGCCAATAAATAATTTTATCGAAAAGATTTGGTTTGCCGAAAGTAGCTAGATTGTTGATTCCGCTTTTTGCATGGAATACTATAGCCTCTAATTTATATTTTATATTTTGTAATCTATATTTTGTATTTTATAATTTGTATTTTTTTCTTTTGTATTTTATAATTTGTATTTTTTCTTTTGTATTTTATAATTTGTATTTTTTCTTTTGTATTTTATAATTTGTATTTTTATATCTAATTTGTATTCTATTTTTCTTTATATTGTCAATCTCTATATTTGTCAGTTTCTTTTCTTTTTTCTCTCTTCTCTTGAATGTACACTATAAGGGTCTACACTGACCTATGTACATAATATCATTAATAAATAAATAAATAAAGAGAAATAATTGAGGTTGTTCTCTGCTTGATATTCCTAATATATATCTGATCAATGCATAACCCAAACCACTGGACCTAGAAAAATTAAATTTGATTTGTCTATTCTTTCTACAATGCAGAATTCTTTTAAGAAAGGATTTTTTAAAAAGCGGGAGAGAGTGCCCCAAAAAGTTTTTTCAGGGTTTTTCAAGATCTCTTAAACCTGAGAAGATAAGATATAAATATCCTCTCCTTAGAGTTTAAACCTGCTAACTCACTACAAGGAAATTTTACATAGCTGAGAAGAACAAACAAATGTAGCCATTATTATGGAAAACTATTTTTGACATTTTTTTTCTACAACTTACGATCGTAATTTTAAGTAGCAGTTTTACTTGAACGATGCTGCATTTCTTTTTCTTTCCAACGGTATTAATATGTCATATTTGATAAAAAAAATGGAGTTAGCAGGTTTACACTCTAAGCCGACGATATGGTTTTTGAAAGGTGAAGGATTAAAATACCAAAAGAAAAATATTTGAATATTTTACCTTCTTTGTACCAAAAAGGAAATTACACGTACCTAGGTATATTTAAAGATTAAAAGAAGAAACTACTTTTCTCCATTTTGCTATTGATTATTAAAAAAATCAATAGCAAAAGATGCCATTTTGACGATAAATAGTATACTATATTTTAATACCGATTATTTTTTAGTCTCGTCCTCTATTTATGTTGAAAATTGGTAGTAAAAAAAAGTCTAAATCTTAATTTTTAAATTACCCTTAAGGAAAGTGGTCTAATAGGTTTTAAGTGAAACATTATGAATAAATGAAAAGTAAATATATAAAAAAATTATAAATATATAAAAATGTGGGGGTTCACAGGATTAAAAATAATACAGTTTTTTAAGAAAACGGATTATACTAGTATTTCGGGCTATTAACTATTAATTTTTAAAGATCACTCGAAAACGTCATACAATAATCACTAAAAAATCTTCAAAATTTTTGAGCGACCTTTAAAAATTTTCAGCTAATATTTTCCGGCTGATTATTTTTATTGCATATATGTAGAATTAATTTTCTAATAGAAAAATAAAAAAATAATTTTTTAAATTGTTGAGATTTTGTGAAATTCTTGAGCAAACTCTAAAAAAATTTCCGTTGAGCTAAAATTTTGAGAGGGTTTTTAAAACATGAAATACTAACAAATTTTCATGCTTGACTCAAAAAAGAAAAATAGTAGGCCAAAATGGATCATCCGAATATATATATTATATATGTTGCAGTAAAAACCCGTTTTTAGTAAGAACGGGTTCTTACTACTTAAAACGCGTTTCACTGAATACCTTTGTGGCAACTAGAATTTACTGATGTTGGTTGAGTTTGGTTCAAAGGTGTAGAATCTTCATTTTTGACCTTCCGCCTCATTTTGGGTGTTTATTTTCAAAAAATTTTAAACTAAAATGTCAATGTCGTCTTTTGTTTGGAAAATGTCATAAATTAGAAGCAAAGTTGTAGAGGATGTAATTTTTGACATTTTTCATTTAAAAACTTTTGAAAAATAAACACCCAAAATGAGGCGGAAGGTCAAAAATGAAAAATCTAGACCTTTGGTCCAAACTCAACCAACATCAGTAAAATCTAGTTGACACAAAAGGTATTCAATGACACGGGTTTTAACTAGTAAGAACCCGTTCTTTATAAAAACGGGGTTTTACTGCAACATAAGTATATACATACCAGTGCCATACAGTGACTTTTCAGCCAGGGAGAGGGGTTGCTGTCCAAAAAATACTCTTCATTTTTTTAAATTTTCTTTAATTATTCGCTTTTTTTCAAATTTCATCCACTTTAGCATCATAGAATTTTTTGTTATTTTTCAAATTTAACATTATAATTTTTTATGACACTCGGTATGAAAATACTCTAAATGTTTAGAATTTTTTGGGATGCGCCGCATCCACAGCTTTCATGGACCACACGCCACTGACACATACCTAGGTAGGTATATGGTATGTTTATTTGGACCAAGCAGAGCACAACCTCATTGATTTCATTTTATGAATCAGGAACTATTTTCAATTAAATTTAATATAATCTAATCTTTTTCTATAAATAATTAAATAGCTGAATAATTACAAATAGGTGTGTGTGTATAGAGAGAGATGGTTAGTTTTAGTTACCTGTGCCTCTGTCAATTGTAGTGCGTGTGCCAAGTAAAGCCTCTCAGGTCCGACCATATACTGCTGCCTCTCGAATTCCGCCTCCAGTCTTTCCAACTGCTCGGGGGTGAAAATCGTTCTCACCCTCTTGGACTTGGGCCGTTTACTAACCCCACCAGCAACAGATTCCATTTTATTACTCAGATCTGCTCCTCCGCACCCTGTAATAAAAAAACATATATCTTATATTATTAAATGAGCAATAAAATGGTCCATTCAAATTTAAAAGTTTTTTCTATTAGATAGATTATTATTATTTTTTGTTCATGTTTAGAGGGTTTAATTTAATCAGTAAACATGAATAAATGAATAAATATTTATACATATGGATTAATATACTACTATTTATTTGTATGGAGTACTAATAAATGTTTTATTTGTTATAACGATTGACTTTTCATTTACAGTGTCCCAAAGTTAACTTATATCTCAGAGCTACACACATGTCCCAGGACAGTGCGACGTTGCCAAGTCGCCATCTGCCACTTGTCATGGCATGAGAGACAGAATTAAAACGATCAAAATACTTAACTTTTAACATTTTTAAGATAAAATGAATACCGCTTGCTACTATTATTTTAACAGAAAAATTTCTACGTATAAAGGACACTTATAAATATCTGTATTTAAAGATTTAAAAAATGACAAGAAAGTGGATTTATTAGGGAACGTCCTTAAATAAAGGTACGCATTATTAATTAAAAAATCTTTATTTTAAATAATTTTA
The DNA here is from genome assembly GCA_024734495.1 of Forficula auricularia. NCBI lineage: Eukaryota > Metazoa > Arthropoda > Insecta > Dermaptera > Forficulidae > Forficula > Forficula auricularia. Next base: position 35,819,577 of record JALMQS010000030.1, on the reverse strand, counting down.
AGACTATGTATAATCAAATGAGTACACAGACCAACGATGATTATTAGCGACCATATTAGTGTCACTAAATTTGTCAGAGGAAGTGGGGGGTGATTATAAATTTTTACTTTACCATACTGGGTATGGTCAAGTATTGTAATCGTGCATGAAAAAAGTGGTTTTTTCCTTCTTTTTTCGAAATATTTAAAAAACGGCTGAAACTATTTTGATTAAAAAAATTGAGCGAAACCATGGCATTTTGCTCTACAAAAAAGCTCAAATAAGTGAACATCAAAAAAATTATATTTTTCGAGATAATAATTGTTCTGTCAAAATGTCTGTTAGTTGGTTAGTCTGTCTGGTTGCCCGTTAGTCTGTGCGTTACCAAATTTTTGTGGACGAGCTAACTAAAAAACTAGTGTGAATATCGAAATCAAATTACACATGTAGTTTTGTTTCATTGAGATTAAGAGCTGATTAGATTTTAGTGCATATCGACCCACCCGGGGTGGAGTGGGTTAAAAATTAAAAATCTAGGCTATTTGAGCAAACTCAGCCAAATTTTGTATACATAATCAGTGCGACCCCAGAAGTCTAAAAATGCACAAACTAACCGGCCAAAATTGGTGGGAGGAGGGGGTGTAAGGTCAAAAAATGAAAATATAGGCTCTTAAAACAAAATCAACCAAATTTTTTATACATAATCAGTGCAAACCCAGAAGTCTAAAAATGGAAAAACTAACCGCCGAAAATGGTTGGGGGAGGGAAGAGGGGGGGGGGTCAAAAAATGAAAATATAGGCTCTTGTTCCAAACTCAACCAAATCTTGTATACATAATCAGTGGGCACACAGTAATCTAAAAATTCAAAACTAACACCCCCCCCTACATGATTATAAATAATTTTATTAAATATTAAATATAAGTGAGAGGCCAGGCTGTATGAAGTCAAGTGGATGGCCACATCAGAACACGTCAGCTTATTTTATTATACCAGTGGCGTGTAGGAAGAGCCGGGATATCGGGGTCCAGTGGGCATAGCCTTCTGGCAGCAGAGAGACCCGCCGAAAGCTGGGCTCCGCAGCTGGTAATAATAATAATAGAGAAGAATCTTTAAATTGCTAAATAATCCTGTAATTCCTCGCAGGCGAGAGAGTTTGTGTTAATCAAATAGTTTGCCAAATCTGATCGGATCGTTTACAAAAGAGAGAAGGGTTGGGTGGGGTGGAGAGGGGTGTTAAAAACTTGAATCTCTTTTGTTCTCTGGAATATTTCATCAAAGTTTCACATAACTTGCTCTCTCTCTCTCTCTCGTCGGAGGCATTCACTTTATTTTCCCGGGCAATTTTATTCGCCATCCCGATCTCTATAGAGTGGCTTTAATTAAGGTGTTGAAAACAACGAGAGAAAGGGGAGGCGGGGGGGGGGGGGGGGCAGAAGCTTTCATGACGACATTTCCCCCTCTATTTTCGTCTTTTCTATGGTCAAATAAACTACTTGCTATTTAATTTAATGACCTCGATCATCCACCTACTGAAATTTTCCCCATATATACATAACACACAATAAATCCATGTGTTAGTTGTAGAAACCACAAAAAAAAATCCCTCGTTAGTAAACAACACTGAAAATGACGTACAACTATGATGATGCTTCATTTGGGAACAACAGAAGCCAAAAATACAAAAAAATCTTCACTACATAATAATTATAATTTATAAATTCTGTGTAGAATATAAAATAAAGTTTAGACTTTCACTGGCACGACATTGAACTTTAATTATTTTTATTTATTTTTATTATGTTCTTGGAACATTATTATTATACTTATTTCAAGTTTCCTACTTGGATGGCGAATGTGAGGATTAATTGGAAAATTATTAAAATATCTTATTATATTAAATGAACAATTCTTGTATATATGTTACAGTAAAGCTCCGTTTTTGGTAAGAAAGGGTTCTTACTAGTTAAAACGCGTTTCACTGAATATCTTTGTGGCAACTAGAGATTTAGTGATGTTGGTTGATTTTGGTTCAAAGGTCTAGAATCTTCATTTTTTGCCCTTCCGCCTCATTTTGGGTGTTTATATATTTTCAAAAATTTTTAAACTAAAGTGTCAAAAATTACATCCTCTACAACTTTGCTTCTAATTTTTGACATTTTCGTTTAAAAAATTCTGAAAAAAAACACCGAAAATGAGGCGGAAGGTCAAAAATGAAGTTTCTAGACCTTGGACCCATACTGAACCAATATCAGTAAACTCTAATTGCCAGAAAGGTAGTTCAGTGAAACGCGTTTTAACTAGTAAGAACTCCGTTCTTACTAAAAACGGGGTTTTACTGCAACATATATACAAGAATTGCTCATTTAATATAACTCATCCAAAATGACGCGGAAGGTTAAAAATGAAGATTCTAGAACTTTGAACCAAACTCAACCAACATCAGTAAACTCTAGTTGCCATAAAGGTATTCAGTGAAGCGCGTTTTAGATAGTAAGAACCCGTTCTTACTAAAAACGGGGTTGGGTTGACACTTAGATCTGTCACGGTTTCATCTTCGGCTAAGTTGTTTTTGATGGGTTTTTTGTTAATTGAAATAATTATTCACAGGTGGTTGTTTGAATAAAAATTTATAATTACATTTTTTTTCAATTTTCTTTTAATAAAATTAAATGTTTTTTTTTTTATTTTAAACTTCAGTAATAGATCATTTCAAATATTATTATATATTAGAATTTGACAATTTAATTAATTAAAGGTATTTTTCTATAAAATAATAATATATTGAAATATCCATTTTATTCTTTTAAAAAATCCTGACAATTCGAAGGATCGTACCTCCTTCTTCAGGATTTAAAAGGGTCAACGAAAGAACCTCGGTGTATATTAATATTATTTTTAATTGAAATTACATTGAAAACTTTGTGGGCAGTGATACGTCTTGATGATGGCCATAGCGGGTGTAAACGTTGCTAAGTTTTTGATTTTTTTGATAATTTTATATTTTAAACTTCAATTCATTCTACTAATTTTAGGACCGGATTGATAGTGGTACTAAATAAATAAAAGCATTTCCTATTACTTTCTTTCAACAAACTAAAATACTAATTATTTATTTCAAACACGATAACGATAAAAATGTATAAAAATCAATTCAAAATAACTAAAAAAGTGAAGTCAATAGCAAAAGTGGTTTTAATAATGATTAATAGGGAATAAAATTTTTTCGAAATTTTCAAAAAGCGAAAAAAATAGTAATTGTCATAGGCCCACTATAAACCCGGTCTGTAGAATGAATAGAAGTTTTTTTTTTGGTTTTTTAGCCTTTTTAGCCATAAGCCAATTTACAATACTACATATTATTTTTTTAATTTGTCTCGACCCAGATGTCAGATTTTTATCCGGATGCATCGAGTGTGATTCGAACCCGGGTGCACTTAGTTAGCAGGCTGACACGCTACCCCTAGCCTAACCCGACCCCCCGAATAGAAGTTTAAAATAAAAAATTATCAAAAAAATCGAAGAGTACATACATACAGTTTCAAAGACGACAAGGTAAAAATTTTCAAACTCAAAAATCGCATATAAAAGCACTATAAATCCTTTTTTTGTATTTTTTTCTAAAAAGAATGTACCTAAAAAAATTCAATTTTTTTTTTGAATTTGGACCATTTTTGAAGAAGTTATGAGCAACAAACCCAAATTCGATATCTTTTAAACCGGTCATTAAAAAAACTTCAAAATTTACCACGAATAGTTTTTTGATGGGTAATAAAAAAATGTAAAAAATAAAGAAAATCAAAAATTAAAATTTTTTAAACCGTCCGATTTGGCCTCGCATGCCTCATATATTTTACAAACGTTTATTCAAATAAGTAGAGTAAGCAATTGTATAGAAAATTATCTTTTACTCCTATATTTTATTCAATATATTTTATGTAGTTAAAGGCTTATATAATTTATTAGTAATACTAATATATATTTAATTTTATCCCGAGTGGCCTAAACAAGTTCCATCTTGTTCAATCGGATACTTATAAGAGTACCCTTTTGACTATTACCTAGACAAATAGGAATTTGTATATTAACTAGTACTAGTACATAATTATTCCAGGGTTCAGAGTCCACTCCCCGACCTAGAGCCATTGCGACTGCTAGTTTGAGCCCCCCAAGACAAAGCGACCCTCTCGGGAGAAGATTCTCTCCAGTATGGACTCTCCAGTCTCCAAGGGATAGCGATCCCACCCACGCGTCTTCCAGGTGAGATTTCGCCCATTATTTTTTGGAATTTTTATTATTCTACCTATCCCTTATTTATATACGATATTTATACCACAAATCGCTATTTACATAGACAAACTTAATTAATTTGTTCCAAATGATCAAATTATTTATTCATTTTATTAGAATGTTAACTTTTCAAAAAATAAATAAACTTAAGGTATTTAGTTCTTTCGCGACAATCCACACAAAAAGTTTTAGCCTCGTAACCACTCTAAACATATGAACGGTGCTAAAATGTTAAGTTATGTTTTTTAACGTGACTGTACTTTTTGCTACTACTATGTCCTCTTTATGAATGGATCGTTTCCAAGCCATTGATCTTATATCCCCTCCACTAAAAATAATCGCCCAAATGTTTTTTTTATTTTTTATCAAAACTACGTGGTAAATAATTTCAATTTTTTTTAAGTTATTCCGAATATATTATTCTAACAAATATTAGTTTTTCATCATGATGGTGAAAGTCTTTCAATGAAAGAAAATAGAATAATTCCAACCCTTTCCCAATCTACCATATGTAAAAATTTCATTTTTAATTTCAATTATTGTTTGGTGTGGTAAATCGTCTTCAAATTTTAACAGTGTGTGTATTATGCTTTTAATGACTTATATTCCAAGTTTCGAAGACTTCTTGAATTTTTGTATTTGTGAAAGAACTACATTCAATTGAAACATTTTTGTAGAATATTCTATATCTACAGATACAAGTGTATTTATTAATTGAGTTTTATTTTATTTCCAGTAAAGTGTCGTCTCGAGTGATGAATTTGTTTCTCCCTACGTAGTTCACTGCGAGGAGACTCCTTAATTCTACCCACGAGGTAGGTTATTTTTCTTTTAATAATTTAGAAAAACACACTAATTTTTTTATTCGAAATTTTTCAATTTTTAATAGAAATTTTTTCTGTTTTATTTTCCACGATGTTTCGTCCATTCCTTCTTCTTGTCTTCCTCTTCTTCTTCTTCCTCGGCATCATTCTACTCGTCACTTGAATCTGCACAACATAGCTTCGCATTCAATACTAAGTACAAAAATCTTTTTTTACAAGCATGGCGTTCAATTTATTATAATAGCGTTCAAATACTTTACAAAAATTAGGAATTTTCACAATAGGATGTTTTTCTCTTTCAGCATTCACCCCTACAACTTTTTATTTTAGATTAGAGATTTTATTATATAATAAAAACCAAAATAAATAAAAAATTAAATAATATTTTTTTTTAAATAATTTAAAATCGCTGTTCATATTTTTTTAATTTTTACAAAAATTAAATTCATTTTTATTTGATCAATTCATACTAAAAATCATTCAACTTTTTTTTCAAGTCATACGATGTTGACAGTTTGTGACGGCCATGTTGTTTTGACGGCATCTGTCAAATGCATTGTTATTTCTTCAGTTACTGATGCCAAATCACCATGGCAAGTTACACGATTGAGCAGCACGTCCAAATGATAAAACTTTACTATCAAAATGAGTGTTCGTTAGTGCAAACGTTGCGCGCGTTACGTCCATTTTACGGCAGACGCGGTGGCCCTTCAAAGTCGACTCTTCAACGTTTGGTGACCAAATTCGAGACGACTGGTTCGGTAAACAACCAACCAACACCCTTACGTCAAAGGAACGCCAGATCGGCCGAGAACATCGCTGCTGTCCGTGAGAGTGTGCAGGAGACACCGAGGCAGTCGATTTCTCGCCGTGCACAAGAACTCGGCCTTTCGCAGACTTCAACTTGGCGAATTTTGCGTCGGGACTTGGGCCTACACCCGTACAAGATCCAACTGACCCAGGAGCTCAAAGTGAATGACCATAGACATCGCCGTTTGTTCGCTGACTGGGCTACAGAACGTTTGGAAGAGGACCCCGATTTTGGCCGAAAAATCATCTTTAGCGACGAGGCGCATTTTTGGATGAATGGTTTTGTTAATAAGCAAAATTGCCGTATATGGGACGACCACAACCCACATGAGGTTCACCAGGTGGTAATGCATCCACAAAAAGTTACTGTTTGGTGCGGATTTTGGTCCGGCGGCGTCATTGGTCCGTACTTTTTTGAAAACGATGATGGCGAGGCCATTACTGTCAACGGCGAGCGCTACAGATCAATGATTAACAATTTCTTTTGGCCTGAATTGAATGATATGGACGTGGAGAACATGTGGTTCCAACAAGATGGCGCTACGTGCCACACAGCGAGCGACACAATGGACATTCTGCATGAACGGTTCGAGGGTAGGGTTATCTCTCGCAGAGGTGACGTGAATTGGCCACCAAGATCGTGCGATTTGACCCCGCTAGACTTTTTCTTGTGGGGTTTTCTCAAGTCGCAGGTCTATGCCAATAATCCCCAAACAACCGATGCCCTGAAAGTCAACATAATGCAGGCCATCGCTCAGATTCAGCCGGATCTATGCAGTAGAGTAATTGAAAATTGGACCTGTCGGATCCGTGCCACCGTTCGAAGCCGCGGTGGACATTTAAACGATGTCATATTTCGTAAATAATGGCATAAATGGGCCTTTCAAATAAAAAAAATTTCTTTAATATCTCACATTTATAATTGAAAGTTTCTTTTTGCCGAGAGTTGCAGAATTTTTAGAAATTGAAGGAGACAATAAAAGAGTGTGTCCTCTGCTGGAATTATAAATTTTTAATTTATTTATAACGAGCTATAGTTTCGAGAGCTTTGTCCTCTTCATCAGTCTATTACAACTGATTCACAGGAATTAACATGTACATACATTAATTCCTGTGAATCAATGGTAATAGACTGATGAAGAGGGCAAAGCTCTCGAAACTATAGTCTCGTTATAAATAAATTAAAAATTTATAATTCCAGCAGAAGACACACTCTTTTATTGTCTCCTTAAGCATATCATGATTAATATCGAAAAATTAGTAAATTAGTAATTTTTAAGAAGAATTAAAATGACATCCCGATAAATTGTTTTATTCGAAATTTCTGTTATTCATGGGACCTTTTCATCAATTTATCATTAAAATTTTTAATTTAATAAACTTTTCTTAATTTTTGCATAAAATTCAGTAAAATTGTTTTTTGGACTAGATATTTATTAGAAATGAAATTCAGGTAGGATAGCAAAAGATAGATTTACAGCATTCCCTTCAACATTTATTGGATGGATCAACTGGTCCAAAGGATCAAATGAGGATGGATCTTTAGAGGGTGGATTTATCTTCACAAAGTAAGACACTCTCCTTAGAATTGCTAGTTTTCTGAGTCTAAGATTCTCGAACGTTGTTTTATTAGTCGTTAGGGCCTTTTCTTTCAGGTTCATCGCCTCTCCCACCGTGGGATCCACTACAAATGATTGCATGATATAATTTTTAAGATTTATTATAAACTCAAATAACTGGGTTAGAATTATCAATAGGTATAGGAGGGTGGGAGGGATCCGCCATGCCAACGTCAGGGATGCTAATCTGTTTTCGAGATGTTTCTAGCGACAACCCTCTACGAGAACAGAGAGATGGTGGCTTCTAGGTCTTCAGTATGGGCCCTTGCAATTATTCAAGGTGAATATTACACTTAAAAACTTTTAAATTTTATTGAAAATATTTACTTTGCCAAGAGATGATGGTTCTTATGAGGTTGTCCTCTGGTTGATGCAAATAAACATAAAATAAGTAAATGCAAATCTTATCAAAACCAGACCGATTACAATACTTTCCCCATGCTTCGCATTGGATAAAGTAAAAACAATCTTCAAACGTTTACTGGTCGATGAAAGACATCAATTTGTCTGAAATTGATATGATATTTTGTCTTTTGCAAACAATCACTGAGAAAACACTTTAGCCAGTTTGTATCTCACTAGTTGCTGAACAATGGAAAACAAGTGTCTTAAAAATTATCCTTTTTTTTCTTATATAAAAAATTCAAATATTCATATCGTTAATTTTCTGATCCAATGAAGCTTTGAGTTCAAATATTTTTACCATATTTTTTAATCATTCTCGGTACAAACAGTGAATTAAAAACAAAAAATTTCGAATGTACTATGTTATTGAAGATATATAGATACCTATTCAACTATCCTATGGGGCACAATTTCTACTTTTCTAATTCCGAAATTTAAGATAAAGAATTTAGAAAAATGATTAATTTGAGATCTAAATAAAACAACAAAAATTAATTTACCAAAAGGTCAGAGATATAGACCGTGTTTCTATATTTATTAAAAAATTTTAGAGAAAAATTATTTCTGGTCAATATTTATATTTTTTATTTTTATTTAAGATATAACACCCAGACAAACTGTGACATTGTCTATTTTCAAAATATTTATTTGTTTATAGTTGCTTTATCATTGCGCTTCACAACCTTGCAGATAGGGACGTCCCTGGTTGAACGATTCTTTCATTAGAATCTAATCGTGGAAAATGAATAAAATAAGGGCGCGGGTAGAGCTAAGGCATTGCAATGATACCAAATACAAGTCTAGACCTGCTTCACACTAGCAGAGATTAATTTCTTAATTTTTACAATTTTATAAACGGTCAATTTTAACTCTAGGAAAGAAAATAAATATAATATCAGATTTAGATATTGATCATTTAAAATTATTAATTCACCGAAACTGAAAAAAGTACACCTTCTGCTTCTTAATAGACCTATGGTCTGTTTATTCTAGTTCGTCTTGCCAGCGTTTTTTAGGTCGACCTCTGTTTCTTTTCCCTGCTGGCTTGTTCATTAAAATTTTCTTGAGAATTCGGTCTTCACGTGTGGGTACCAATTTTCTCCTCTACATTATTTAATCCAGTCATCGATCTTTTGAGCGTTAGGTTAAGAAATCTTCTGACGGTCTTCATCTCGGCCGTTTCCAACATCTCCCTAGTTTTGGCCGTATCTGGCCTTGTTTCGGCTGCATAAGTCAGTATTGGTCTTACCATAGTCTTATAAATTCACACTTTGGCTTCTGTTCATAGAAATTTATTCGACAAGATTGAGTTTTTAAGACAATCTGAAATCCTAAAGGCTTTAATAGATTGTGTTTTTACTTCTGTCTCTAGATCTTGATGGGACTGTATACCAAGGTGAACCAAATGACATGACCTGTTCAAAAAGCGTAACGAGTATTGAAAAAGTTTCGCTTTTTCCTCCATTTAGAATTTAATTTATTGTTTTTTTTGTTTGTTTTTTGACGTGACAACGTCTTATAATTCGATGAAGCCGGCTGCACGCTCGAAAAAAAATGACTCATGAGGCGTTCCATTTAAGGCTTGAAGTGCAAGCGAGAGCGCGGAACGAGCGACAAAGATTGAGGCGGGCTTTTTAAAAGCTACAGTTACAAAAATTTTAATGATGTTTCCAAATTTTAAATTTTAAATTTAAGATTTATGAACAATAATTTGATCACAGTTTATTCTTATAATAAATTATTCAAAATTATTACTTTTTTTACAACAAATTACAATTAAATTTGCAAAAATAATTAAGTAACTAATTGAACAACAACTTTTTATTCACTTTACTTGCTGAAAGAAAGTTGTCAATACAAAATTTATTATTATAAAATAATAAAATCAAAAATTAAATTGGATGTTGATGAAAGCAGTCCACGGTGGTTGTAAAAATATAAGACTATAGAGGTTTTATTATTCGCTTGTTCACTGAAGTGAAAATGTTTCTATTCGAGATGAAAAAAGAATTTTTATAATGTTTTTTTGGCATTGTCAAAGGAGACAGAAAGTAACTATTTTTTGAACTACTTTCATTGACTTTTTGTTACCCTGAAGAGGGAGAGGATAAGTCTCCGAAGCGTCGGTTTAACAAATAAATGTAAAATAATAAAACCTCTATAGTCTTATTTTTTACAACCACCGTGGACTACTTTCATCAACATCCAATTGCATATTTATACCAGTCCGTCTCCTAAAGAAAATCTCTATCAAAAATTAAATTTTAACAGTCGAGTAGAAATATAAACAATAAATTTTATTCAAGTATTTTGTAAATTTAAAATGATTTTCTGAACGAAGAATTTTATGAAAAAAATCGGTTGTCTGTAAAGTCGGTTTACTGAGGATAGTTGAACGTGACAACGTCATAAGAAAATACTGATGGAATGGTATTTTCTTATGACGTTGTCACGTTCAACTATCGTCAGTAAACCGACTTTACAGACAACCGATTTTTTTATCGATGTAGGACGCCAACATTGTCTTATCCACACGGTGGCCCTACAGGTTTCCGTTTTACGTTTGTACACCACACCCTAAACTGGATGGTATTATAATCGTTGTTTGGGTTTTAAAATATTAAAGTATGAAAAAATCTAATTTTGCTAATCTAAAACTCCCTACAATGATACAATTCTAATTCTAATAATAAATGGTTCATATGTTCCCTCCCCTAATGGTGTTTGATTAATTGATTCAACTTGTTCATTCGCTGGCTGCCTGCCATCATACCCCATGCTGAGTGAGTGTTGTCTGTTGTGTTGTCTGCTGTTTGTACTGGTTATTACTATGATTAATATTATTCCTCTCAATTTATAATGAAATTCAAGTTTTAATTACTCTAGCGACTAAACGACGGCCAAAATTAATAAACAGATATGAATTTAAAATTAAAATTTCTCTCTCTAGTGAAGCGAAATTTAATATCTGCCCCCCCCCCTCTATTCGCTATGTCATTTTTTCTCGCCCATAATCGTTTGATGAATGACGCTTGAGGGGGGGCCCTGGCCCTTTGAGCTGCCCTTTGGAGGCCTCAAAGCAGACAGACCAACCAATTGACCAAACTATTTGTGGTTAGCCTGGCTGGCCTTAGCTCTACGTGCAGGGTAGCCATCCCCCAACTGGTTATTATTAATATTATTAATAACGCAATAATAATTCATCCACGCTTGGCTAGCCAATCTCGTCAATTAACAGGGTTAAAAAAGCGTCTCTATCATGGCTGGCAGCCATTCAGAGCCAAACACCAGTCGATGGACCAATAGATGAACTGAGAGGCTGCTGCCTGCACACCCGGTCGATTTTCAAACCCCCTTTTAACAGCCACCCCAATCATAAATCATTTAATTAATATTAAAGAATCTCTATTAATAATAATTATGAGTGATGATGTAAAAAACTTTTATAAAGTATGGGGAGATTTTTATTGCATTACAAATAATAGAATACAATAGAATAGATGTTATTATATTTAAGTCAAGTGTAGGTTATTAATTACAAGATCCAACTCAGTTAGTTTAAAGAAAAAACTGAAAGCTTTTATTATAAATTATAAAGTACCTGGAGGCACCGAGCGATGCTCGGTAACTTCTTCCTTCAGTTAAAATCTTTATTTTAATATTATTTTTGATTTAAAATTCTGATAAAAAGGTCGATTTTTATTTGAGACCCGTTTTCAAATTAAAAAAATACAAATATATCTATATAGTATTCGACCACTGTACCCTCCACCTCCACCCTGCTCGACCCCACCCCCGAAACCTCGCCCTACCTCCGGATCCCCCACCACTGCCCCCACCTTCTGCACCCCCACATCCACCCCCGCTCCGCATCAAGATCGCTTTCTCATCCTCAAAACTTGTTAATAGAGTTTGTTTCATCAAATTCATTAGAGCCGTTTTTAAAATTTAAAAAAAAAATACAAATACTTATATATATATATACCTGGAAGACCGAGCTTTGTTCGGGTTTAGTTAATGCTTGACAACAACACATTACAATCACAATAGTTCTCCAAGGCCTTTGAGAACAATTAGTCCAACCCATTGTCTGTCTGGGTACAATAGTAAAAGGAAAACCTTTTTTAAAACCTTAAGAATGGAATTTCTCTACCTGAGAATAATTAATTTGATTACGATAAAACCCATCAAAAACAATTTTGTCAAAAATGAGACCATGACAGATCGAATTGTCACCCCAAAAACCCCCTAACCCGTAAATTTCATCAAAATCGGTAAAGCCGTTTTCAAAATAGAACAATGATACAAATATATATATATATATATATATATATATATATATATATATATATACAAATATACAATTTTTGCTCGTTTAATAAGAGTAGATACAATAATAAAACTTGAGTAAGATACGAGGTAGGTTTCACAAAAAAGAAATAAAACAAAATTGAGTTTTGAATTCGATACATTTCGGGGTTAGCCCATCATCAGGAGTCTAAGTTTCGAAAGAAAAGGCCTTAAATTGGATCTCTTAGAATCCACCGAAATAAAAATAGCCCTCTCTAATAATTCAAATATTTTAAATAATCAATTGGAAGTGTATAAAAATACAATTATTGATTATATGTTATAATAAATTAACTAAACATTCCTTCCATTGTTCGCACATTGAATATACTAGGGTAATTGTACTCTCTCATGTACCTTTCAAGTTGCACCTTCTCAGGTACTTGTCCATTCGTTATTATAATAGCACGTATAGCTTCCTTTTAGCCAGTTCAAATCTTAATAGAAAATATTAATTCTTAGAACAACTTCTCCTCTTCCCCTACTTTCCCCTCACCACATACATTTAAAAAAAATTTTTTTAAATTGTTACTTGTAAAATTATTTTTCCAATATATAATCAGTTTTCTTAGACTCCTGATGATGGGCTAACCCCTGAAATATATTGAATTCAAAACTCAATTTTGTTTTATTTCTTTTTTGTGAAACCTACCTCGTATCTTACTCAAGTTTTATTATTATATTAAAATGTTTCACCTAGAACCAACACCGAACTCCTTAAAAGTTATTAAGAGTAGATACCTATATACCTACTAGGGTGGTCCTTATTTTGAGTATTTTCGAATTTTTACGTTGACAGAGGCTCATATAGTTGGAAATAAATAAAAAAATATATCCCCCAAGTTTCAAGTCTCTATCTCAATGATAACCTGAGCCCCAAGCGATGTAAGTTTCTCATCTAAATAACATGGAGTTTTTGCCATTGAAAGATCAATTTTTTTATTCAGGCGAAAGTAATGGTTCAAAAATATTGAAACTCTGTAGACTTTATTCTTATAGTAGCTATCCTTCAAAATTTTTACAGATTTTTAGCTATTATAATTTTGGAGTCTATAACTTAGTGGCAGCAGTATTTTATCTAGCTCTAACACCAAAATTATAATAGCTAAAAATCTGTAATAATTCTTATGAGTAGCTAGTATTATAAGGATAAAGTTTACAGAGTTTCAAATTTTTGAACCATTATTTTGGCCGGAATAAAAAAATTGATTTTTTAATGTCCAAAACCCCTTGATATTTAGATGAGAATTTTACATCGCTGGGGGCACAGGTTATAATTGAGATAGAGTCTTGAAACTTGGGGATATATTTTTCTTATTTATTTCGAACCATATGATCCCTTGTCCGCGTAAAAATTAGAAAATACCCAGAATAAGGTCCACCCTAATATATACATAAATTGGAAAAGTATGGACATATGTTTGTATGATCTAAACGATCTGATTGGCCAGTGCATAGCCAATGGCAAAGCGTTAAATTATTAGGACGATTCTGATAGGTCAGATAGCGATCGTGTTTAGCCAATGGGTTAAATAAATACATTATTAAAAAAAGTGTTACAGCTAATATATATAAAATCCAAAAGTCCAATGATTTTTTGTGTATTTCTCGAATCCATAGAAAGCTGAAATTCAGTATATACATTTCTGGGCATCAAAATTTGATAAGCAAAATAAAATTCTAAAATGAATAATATTTTCTAGGTCAAACAAGTTATTCAACACATACAATTAATTTACTTAGAAATTTATGGATTATGGGATTAATTTGAAGACAAGATATTATGTTTCTTTTTAACCGACTTCAAAAAATGAGGAGGTTATCAATTCATAGGAATTTTTTTTTAGGATGTGCCTCAATTTCTTTTTACCACTTGGACCGATTTCGATGATATTTTAGTGGGGATAATTGATTTCAGCTCGACTGAACAAACACCGTGATAGCATCTGTAGTACAGGGAAAGGGCAGAAACGGTTCTTCGGTGAGCCAGGGAGTCGAGTGAGTTGGTCAGAGCCGGGTCTCCTATTAGTTTAATTGCTCGCTTCTAGTGTCGAATCGAATCCAGTGTAGCAAGAGAATGCTTGGAGGCACCCCTCCACAGATGAGAGCCATATTCGAGACAAGGACGAATTTGAGCCTTATACAGCATAAGAACTTGACTGGGAGTATAACAGCGTCTAGACCTAAGTAGGAGACCAAGCTTGCGCTCTGTAGCTTTAGCAGTGGTTGAGATATGGTCATTCCATGAAAGGTCAGACCCTAGAGTTACGCCTAGCATTGAAATTTTATCCCTGAATTCTAGTGAGTTTGAGTCGAATGATATGTTTGGGAGGTTTCTGTTGACGCGCCTAGAAATAAGGCAACACTGAGTTTTCACTGCATTGAAGTTAACTAAATTTTGGGATCCCCAGTTTTTAAGTTTGCATAAGTCTAAATTAATTGAGGAGGCAATGTCTGTACGGTTTTTATGAGATGCAGGGGGGTTATGTAGGGTGCTGTCATCTGCGTAACAATGTACCGGATTGGAGGGCAAGTTTAGAAGGTCGTTGATATAGATAAGAAAAAGCGTAGGGGAGATAACCGATCCCTGAGGAACTCCAGCGTTGGTGTGGAAGGGGAAGATGATATTCCACCGATGACAACCTTAATACTACGGTCCGAAAGAAAACTTTCGAACAACTTACAGAGTTTCGGTGCAAGGCCGACGGAGGTCAATTTGGCAAGAAGATTTTTGTGCCAGACCATATCGAAGGCTTTTGAAATGTCTAAAGCTACCGCGAGGGTCTCATTGCCGGCTTCCAGGGTTTTGTTCCAGATATGAGTTACATTTTCAATCGAAAATTAATTCTGTCAAACCAGTCTTAGGACTGTATACTCAATGGTGATGATGAAACGCTGGACTAGATAATTATCGAACCGCCTAAAAAGAGACTCGACTGTATTCATTTAGTAAAGCCAAAATGACCTTTCCAATACAACCTAACTTATCTACTTTTTCAAGCTTTTAAATAATAATTATTTAATAAATAAACGTTAACGAACCATGATCTTGAATTGTCTAATTAAGTTTTCGAATGGATCTATATAGAGAGAGGCCCCCCCTCGAATTCGATTTGCAATTGAGTTTGTTGCGCGAGGTCAATGCTATTTCTCATAATGTATAGAGTCCCTTGTCTCTCGCTTTGATCGGATTGAATTAAATTTCTTTTTATTTCACGTCTAGTTAGGCGCAATATTTTAATCCCGACACGGCGGGGGGTGACTCTTGATTTTCTGGTCTGCCGATTTGTCAAGCATGTGATTAGCGAGGGTTCTTCTCTCTCTCTGGATGTTAACAACACGACAACACGGGAGGGCAGGGATCCCTTACTTACCCTTGACAAAAGACCCTTTGGCTGGAGAGATCAAACACGATCGTCTCGATGCGATTAATAACTTAACCCCCCTTCTACAACCCCTATTCACTAAGCACCTCTTCCCCTCTCGCTTTATTTATACAATAAAAGATCGAGCAACTTATTCAATGTATATTTAGAGCTATTTTTATTATTATACGCGCTTTATTGGAACTATCTACATCCCTATGTTATTGCAGACAGACAGACACTCATTGTTCTTCAGCGAGCCTATTTTATTGTGTTATTTTTAATGAAAAAAGTTATGTGATCGAGATTATATGACGTCATGGTGCGTGCATTTAAAATTTTAAGTGTAGGTTCTTTTTTCATGTATAGTTTATATTCGATACGCCCAGGAAGCAAGCGAATAAGTCGTAGAAAGTTATTTCTCATGCTAAAATATTTATTTTTGTTAATTGAGAATGGTGTAGTACAGTGGTTCTTAACCTATGGGTCGCTACCCAATTTTGGGTCGCGCAGTGTCGTTAACTAAATATTTTACCTGCTATATTTATTTTCAATAAGTTTAAAAATATATTTTAATTTATTCAATACTATTAAAAATGAAAATATGAAAAACACGTACTTTTTCATTAAAATTTCCTTGGATTAATTAAAAATATATCTTATTATATTTTAAATATTAGACAAGCAAAGTTTGTATATATACTATATATCCGGTCGGGTTTTCGAAAACGGTTCTAACGATTTGGATGAAATTCACTGGTTAAGAGGGTTTTGTGTTGGACATTCGATCTGTCACGGTCTCATCTTCGGCTAAGTTGTTTTTGATGGGTTTTTTGTTAATTGAAATAATTATTCACAGGTGGTTGTCTCGATAAAAATGTATATTTACGTTTTTATTCAATTTCCTTTTAATAAATAATTGGTTTTTTAATTTTATATCCCACAATAAGATTATTAGAATTATTATTATATATTAAAAATTGGGCAATCTGATTGATTTTAAATCCCACAAATATTAATTTGACAATTTAATTGATGAACTCAAAAATTGTTATTTAATTAAAAAAAAAATTATACCGTATTTATTTATATACCTATATACACATAATCTGTGGACCACTGAAGGCTAGAAATGCAAAAATTGGGTGCGTGGGCGTGGGCGGGGCTAGATGTGTGGGTGCAGGAGGTGGGGGCCGGGGGGGGGTACGGGGGTTTGGGGGGCGGAGTGGGAGTGTAGGTGTAGGTGTGTGGTGGGAGGGTGCAGGAGTTGGGGTGAAGTGATGGGGGTCCGAGGGGCGAGGGCTAGGGGATTAATATATAGCTATTAACTGTAGCAAAAATTTTACCGAGCATCGCTCGGTGGCCAGATACTATATAATATATGAGTTAAAAAAGGTCATCATTGTAAAATTGAAGAAAATTTCATAAGTATGATCTAATTAAAAAAAATTGTCATTTTTTGGGGGGAAGGGGGGTTGCGCATGAACATATTTCTCAAATTTGGCCCGCGGTCTAAAAAGGTTAAAAACCATTGGTGTAGTCGGTTCATGGTGAAACATATTTAAATAAACTAGAGAAAATTTTAAAAAATTATTATTTTTTTTTTAATTTAAAAATACAAAAATCATATTAGAATTTTATATATTTTTAAATTTAAAAAAATATTTCTTTGTTTAAACATAATTTTTTGAATGATTTTGTTGAGATTTTAAGACGATGTAATAATATAGGCATAAATGATGTATGTACAAAAAAAGAACAAACGAGACAGGAATGCATCAAAATTAACCAAGAAAACCTAGAAGGAGTTAAGGAATTCCGCTACCTAGGAAGTAAAATAACATGGGATGGGAGGGGCGAAAACGAAATTAAATCAAGAATTGCCCAAGCAAAAATGGGGTTTAATTCAAAACAAAAACTACTATGCTCCTCCTCAATCAGCTTAGAAAACAGGAAGTTGCTATTGAAGACATATGTATGGAGCATAGCCATGTACGGGTGTGAAACCTGGACAATTAGAAAAGCGGAGAGAAAGAGATTAGAGGCTTTCGAAATGTGGTGCTACAGAAGAATGATGAATATCAAATGGATGGATAAAATTACAAATGAAGAAGTTCTTGGAAGAATCGGAGAAAGAAGAACCTTGTGGAAGAGTCTGAAGAAGAGAAGAGGTCAGATGATGGGGCACACACTGAGACATGGGGGACTGCTTAGGGATATCTTGGAGGGCGAGGTGGGGAAGAAAAGGGGAAGGGGAAGACCCAGATTAGAATATTTCAACCAAATAATTGGGGATATGGGATGCCAGACATTTAGAGAGGTCAAACAGCTGGCGGGGGACAGAGTCGAGTAGAGACGGATTGTTGCATCAAACCAGTCTTAGGACTGTTTACTCAATGATGATGATGATGATAAATGATGAACAATTTATTTTATACTGTTTCACTAATCGTATCCATATAATTAAATTATTGAGATTGAATCGTAGATTTTTATTTAATTATTAGTTAATTTTTGTTTTAATATCCCAATTTCAACTGAAAATGAGTTGTGTTTTTAGGCTAGATGGGGGGGGGGGGGTTAGGGGTTATTGGAGTTAATAATAAAAATAAAATATCGGGCTTTGTTTAGCCATATCATTTCCTCGCTCTATCTCTTTATAGGTAGGTATTCTTTTATAACGAGCGAGAGAGAGAGTGCTTGCTTCTTTTATACATAGATATATATTTTAAAAGGTTTAGGGGGATTCCCTCGCCCGCGTCTCCTTTAAATGTTTTAATTGCTTCGTCGTCTCTAAAGCAGCCAGAGACCTGGCTGGGCTTTTATTTCCATTTAATTTAGAGTCTTTTACATTCTTTCGATTTACACCTTGAACTTAGCAACAAGAATTTAATTTTAAAATCTCTCTATAAAGAAAAGAAGCAGCAAGCAGTAGAAGCGAGGCTTTCAAAGACAGGGGGGGGGGGGCTGAAAGAAAGAAATACGTCTTGTTAATTAAATCAAATGTTGATAATAAAAGGGCCGAGATCTCTGCCCCCGTGGCAGGGTATTTATACGAAAAATCGCAGGCCAATGACGTCACGAGTCAATTAACCGATTCGATTTGCGCTTGGCAATCGGCTTCTATTGATTTTGAAACTATTTCCCTCTCTCTCTTTCGGATACATTGCAAAAAGTACAAACTATGTAGGCAAGTATTTATTTTTCACAGGCACAATAGAACCAGGCTATTTACGATACTTAGATATTTCGTCGAGAAAGCATTTAAGTGATCATTTATAAGGTGTTTGTTAATCACGATCTCATGAAATAAAGGATTTGAGGAAATGGTAGAAAAGCTATTTATTTCATACTAGTTACGACGTCCGAATTTAATTAAAACAGTTAGGCACCTATATCCCAAATATGAACTCCATACTCTCTTAAATTGAAATCTAAAAGTCAACGTTTGAATCGTGTGCTGAATCCACTTAATAGCCTAAATTCATTTGAAATAGTTCAATATAGTTCTTCGAGTTTATATAGATAGCTGTTAAAAGTATAATTTTACTTTAAAAACTTTTATTTAACCATAATAAATTTATGATAGTCCCCAAGGTATCTTAATTTGGATATTAAGCCGGATTCTTCTAGTCAGATTCCAACTGCTGTGTCTTAGTCATTTTCATAGCATAAATTTTAGAATTTGAAACTAAATTTTCGTTTACTTAATATAAACAGTACTAATGTTTGGGTAGGCAGGCGATGCATGTAGCCATAAAAGGGCTAAGTTCAGTCGCTTAGCATTTGGTTAAATCTAATAGGTAGAGATAAATTTCAATTTCATAATCAGTCAGCGCAAATGGCTGTGGCAAGAAATCGTGGACGAAAAAACGATAACAACACACACATACATACACACACAGTTCCATCCCCACTGCATCGTTACCATTTAAAGAATGGCACTTTTATGGCCTCATCGACGTAGACTTCTAGGCTAATCATTTGGCAAAACCGTACACGTGCTAAACATTCGAATCTCATTTCGAATACTAATCAAGTTTGTTGAACCTATATTAGTTGGTTTAGTCCTATGATCAGGTTACCAGGTCAGTCTTTGATCCGAGGACCCTTGGAAGTCGCGCGTTGCCGCCAGATATGATACAGATCACTTTCGATCTCGGAAGTGTGTCGCTGTCGCATTGTCCAAGCGGGGGGGGGGGGGGGGGGAGGGGGGGTCAGATTAGTTACAAAAACATAGAAGATATTTTGTGCCTTTTGTGTTTAAGACCCCAAATAAAAAATCCACCATTTTCGGTTAAGAGGTCAAATTTTCATAAAATGGAAAAAGTCTCTCGAGATATTTCAACAATAAACCTACGTACCAAAATTGAATGGTAAAACTTGAAACCCCGAAGAGATAGAACAGTTTAAAAATTTCAAAAATTTACCGTAAAATGACTAATATCTCTTTTCAGGGGCAATTAGAGGAAAATAGTCACGTTTGTTTTTTTGTAGTTTAACCCTTCACCTTTCTAAGCTAAAACCATATCAAACCATATCTGGTTTACGAGATCTTAAAAAAAACTCTGAAAACACATTTTAGCGACCCTTTCCTCTCTTTAATGTTCGATTTTCAAAAAATCCCTTCTTACCTCACACATAAATCATAGAAAGAATATACACTCCAAATTTCATCTTTCTAGATTCAGGGGTTTGGGATGTGGGTGGATGGGATTAAAAAGTTATACAACCTCTCTGACTTTTGACCCGGCCTCACTAAACTATGTTTATTGTATCGCATGTGTTTTTGTATTTAAGCGCTACTGTATTGGTGTATTTTTCTGTAAAAAATACTCCAAAATTAAATATTTAGGGATTGAGTCGGAGTTGAAAGTATCTGTGGAGGCTGGTCTAGAAAGACTGAAGGTTATATGTACCCGGGAAGACGGACTGGAGAAGCGAGTTCCAGTCTCTAGAAGTCATAGGGATAAACGGAATTGGCCACTTATAGATTTGTAAAATCAATTGAAGTCGAAAAATTGACAGTTATTCTTTTTTTTTGTTGTTATTTGTTATTTATTTATTTATTTTTGTTATTTTTTTTGACGTGACAACGTCTTATAATTCGATGGAGCCGGCTGCACGCACGAAAAACATGACTCATGCGGCGTTACCTCGCTCTGAGGCGTTCCATTTAAGGCTTGAAGTGCAAGCGAGAGCGCGGAACGAGCGACAAAGATTGAGGCGGGCTTTTTAAAAGCTACAGTTACAAAAATTTTAATGATGTTTCCAAATTTTAAATTTTAAATTTAAGATTTATGAACAATAATTTAATCACAGTTTATTCTTATAATAAATTATTCAAAATTATTACTTTTTTACAACAAATTACAATTAAATTTGCAAAAATAATTAAGTAACTAATTGAACAACAACTTTTATTCAGTTTACTTGCTGAAAGAAATAATGTCAATACAAAATTTATTATTATAAAATAATAAAATCAAAAATTAAATTTTAACAGTCGAGTAGAAATTTAAACAATAAATTTTATTCAAGTGTTTTGTAAATTTAAAATGATTTTCTGAACGAAGAATTTTATGAAAAAAATCGGTTGTCTGTAAAGTCGGTTTACTGACGATAGTTGAACGTGACAACGCCATAAGAAAATACTGATTGAATGGTATTTTCTTATGACGTTGTCACGTTCAACTATCGTCAGTAAACCGACTTTACAGACAACCGATTTTTTAGTTCTTTCTTATTTAGATCTTATTATATTGTGCAGGGCCGGATTAAACCACTTTGGTGCCCTAGACATTTTCTTCTTAACGGGCCCCCTCCCAAACATTTTCTTTAGATTTTAGAATTCACAATAACCATTAACAATAGTTACATAAAAAGTCTCCTCGAATACTAAATCAATCGTTATGAATAAGTCATGTATTTGAGTGAGTGATCCCCTTTAAATACGTGTGGTACTCGAACCTATGACGTACCATACTTCGCCGTATACAAATAGGTGGCGTATTTGGCTCAACTGAAACCAAGTTAACTCGAAGTTTTCTTTTTATCAGTACATATAAAAAGCAATATATATTTTTGTTTATTTGTAGTCGGGAAGACGGACGGGAGATATATACAGTTGTCCAACAGAAAAGTAAACTATCTTATTTACAAATCTTTTCAAAATAGACATTTTGATCGGGCCATTCAAAAAAGCGGGCCCTAGACATTTGTCTCATTTGTCTATGCGATGATCCAGCCGTGGATATGTGTGCCGTTTTCGCGAAATAATATCATGAAACAAGTGAAGGACCATGTCATTTCCTAACGACTTAAGGAGGGCTACAAAAAAAACAGACACCCTAATATATAATAATTACAGACCGGATTCCTATGCAATTTGCATATTTTGTTTGCAGCCACATACGACCCAGGGGCTCAATTATCTATCCGAATCATGCATCTAGGATACTGGGGGTTAAATTTTATACTGCACATTTCTGCATATTTGAGTAATCTTGCATAAAATTGCACATTTGAAGGATTTTTTGTCAAATATTGCTTATTTCGAGCCAAATAAATATTTTTAAAAGTAAATTTTCGGAGAAAGAATGAAAAATAATGAATAAATATATGTATAAAGTTCTTTTAAATTTGCCCCCATTACATCTGAGAATGTGGAGCGTTCCTTTTCATTGTATAAATCAATTTTAAGTGACCGTAGACATAATAACCTGAAGATAATTTAGAAAAATACTTGTAAACATAAATTATTCACAATTGGAATCAAATTTTAATTATTTTTTTGAGATTTTTGTTAATCAATTCTTTATTATTATTATTTCATTTCCTTCTGTAACTATAGCCAATGTTGGCTATTAGTGTTCGTGTGTATGTGTGAAAGTGTGTGTAAATTAGTGTAGTGATCAGATTATAGCCGGACAAATATTTGCATTATTTTATTAGTTTATTATTTGTACGTCAATAAGAAAAGCTTGTTAATATACAAAAATAAAAACAATACCTGACAATACAATCGTGTCTTGTTAAATAAAACTAGCCCCCCTCCCCCCGTATTTTTTCGATCACATTTTTTGAAACATTATTATATTTATTATGTTGATTTTATTCAAGTGCACCTATTATTTATTTGAGTTTAAAGATTTTTTAATATATATTAAACATAATGAGAACTTTGTGAGATTGTTTACTCAATAAAAGTAAATATTTGACACTTGGTGTCTAATAGTCTTACTTTATCATTTTATTTCTTTCATAGCATTCCTTCAAATATATAGTCTTTTTGTCTTCAATTTTAATTTTTTAGTGCATAAAAAATTTATTTTGGCAATTTTTACTGCATTTGTCTGTCATACGTATCGGCATATTACTTGCATATTTCAGCCTTTTTAACAGCATATTTTATGGTATATTTTGACAGTTTTTACTGCATAAAAATCCGGTCTCTAATAATAATATATTATACAATAATTTTATAAAAACGTTTATTAAATATTCACATTTTTCGAAATAAATTCCCCATTTATCAATGGGAATTTAGAAAAATCTACTCTTATTAAACGAGCAAAAATGTTGATATATTTGTTTGTATATTTGTATCTTGGTTATATTTTGAAAACGACTCAACTGATTTTGATGAAATTCACGGTTTAGGGGGTTTTGGGGTGACAATTCGATCTGTCACGGTCTCATCTTCGATAAAATTGTTTTTGATGGGTTTTTTCGTAATCAAATTAATTATTCTCAGGTAGACAAATCCCATTCTTAGGGTTTTAAAAAAGGTTGCTGTTTTCCTTTTGTACTGTAATTCATTGTTCTAAAAGGCCTTGAAGAAGTATTGTGATTGTGGATTTTAACATATTTTGTTCTCCCTAAACGTTAGAAATATTAATAAACGTTTTATAATTGTTTTATAAAGAACTTTATTTATTTAATAGAATAAAAAATAATCAAGAATTTATTTAAAAATATATTTCGCATAAGCAGGTCTCAATTTTCTGAAAAAACAACACATTTTGATAGGTTTTATTTATTAACAATTGGATGAATAAAAATGAATCATATGGTTGAATCAAAACAGGTGCAGGAGGTGGGGTGCAGTGGTGGGGGATCCGGGGGTAGGGCGAGGTTTCGGGGGTGGGTTCAAGCGGGATGGAGGGAGGGGTACAGTGAGCGAATACTATATATATTTGTATTTTTTTTAATTTGAAAACGGCTCTCAAATAAAAATCGACCATTTTATCAGAATTTTAAATTAAAAATAATATTAAAATAAAGGTTTTAACTGAAGGAAGAAGTTACCGAGCATCGCTCGGTGCCTCCAGGTACTAGTTATTTTAAGAAGGAAGACCCCGACTTACGTTATCTCGCCACACAATCATTTTGTAATTATAGGTTATGTTTAATTAATAAAACAATCAAACAATATTTGTTTAGCTCACTTAATAAAAAGATAATCCAGTAAAATTGTGGAATGAATTAATAAGCTACTAGGGTGTTCAGGCATTAAGTTCTTAATAATGATGATAGGCGTCGCGACGTCAGCCGTTAATTAAAAAAAGTAATTGCTAAATCCCCTCTATATGTGTGTGTGTTAATATCTGTGGTTGAGTTGATTAATTAATAGGTGGGATGTTTATGGCAAATCTTTGACGCCGCGAATCCCACGCTTATCTTCAACTGAGAGCAATCAAAACGTCACTCAGCCGACAGGTTACCTCGCCAGCCATCCATCATTCCAGCCGCCCAGCTGGAGCAGAGCTGGAAAAATACAATCAACCCTACCAACTGTCCAATGAATGATACCTAAAACAAGCAAATTGTGAGAAACAGCCGATGGGGCTGCTAACCCTATTGTGACGGGCAAATCAACATCAGGCCAGAAAGGCAGCTTTTTAAAAGATATATCAATTCTTTACTATATAAGAACGTAAATTAAATATTATTAAATGAGCAATTCTTGTAAATATAGAATCGGTTTCTCGAAAACGGCTCTAACGATTTCATTGAAAATCGCCCACTGGGGTTTTTTAGGCCCACCAAAGGCCTCATTTGCCCGAAATACACGATTTTCTAAAATTCAACACCCCTACACGCTTAAACTAGATACTAATCGAACAAACGCATTCGCCAATTCATTTATCCCTATGACATCTAGAGACTGGAATTCTCTTCCCCCGACCGTCTTTCCAGCTACTTATAACCTTCAAACTTTCAAGACCAGCATCCACAGATACCTTCGACCTCTACCCAATCCCTAAATCTCCCCTTATCTTCACGTTACAAGGGTCCACCACGGACTTCAGAGGTTGTACCTTCTTGGTGCAACTTCTTCTTGTATCAATATCATTATAAAAAAAAAAAAACAAAAAAAAATCGAACTGTCAGCGTCTCATCTTCTAGTAACTTTAATTTGATTGTTTTTTTACCTAATCCAAGTAATTATTCATAGTTAAAGGAATGCTAAGATTGGGATTTTAAAAAGTTTCATTACTTTTTTTTATCTACACAGACTTTGGGTTGAGTCAGGGCATTTTCTCAAAGGCCTTGGTGAGGTATTCTGAGCTGGTTTTTAACATATTTTGTTCTCGTTAAACGTTAGAAACGTTTTCTATTTTTTTTTTTTTACTAAAGAACACCTTAATCATTTAATAGAATAAAACATAATCAAGAACTTCTTTAAAAATATATTATATTTTATATAATCAGGTCTCAATTTTGTGAAAAATAACATATTTTGATAAGTTTTATAATTAAACTAATTATTAACAAGTGGTTGAAAAAAACGAATCATGAAGTTAAATCAAAACAAAACAATTGGTTGTTCAAATATACAATAACTAAAAACCTGAGTGTGGCTCGGTCTTCCAGGTACTATTATAATAATACTATATGGTAGTCAATGAAAAATTGGTCTTATATCCTTAATTATATAATAATCAATATAGTAAAAAATTTTATTGATAGATTTTATAAATATAAATAAATACAAATTCTTAATGTGAAACCTACCAAGTATTTTTTATCCAATAGTTTTAAATACAAATTCGTTATAAAAAACAATCTTAAACATGTTTATTTAAAATCCAAACGGTTTCGGGAGAATTTCTCTTTTTATCAATGGGATTTTATAAAAGAAAAAAATATATTATAGTTGCTTTAAGAAATGAATATCAAGCAAATAAATATTTTATAAATCAGTGTTTGTCAACCTTTTTTGGTTGACGGCACACTAAATATATCTGGAATTATTTGCGGCACACAAACTAAATTCAAAAATATTGTTTGGTGAATCGTATCCATAATATAATTAATTTATAAGATCTTAAGAAATTGGATAAATAAATTGAATTCAGAGTTTTATATTGAATAAGACAGACGTTTCGTCTCTATATTTGGGACTTCTTTAGGGACTTATTCTTCAACACAATTGTGCTTTCTGTGGTTGTTTGTTTTAATTGTGATGAAAAATTAATGTGTTTAAGAATCAAATAAATTAAAAAATATCAAATGTTTCATATAATAATATCAGACAATTGAGTTGAAGAATAAGTCGCTGAAAAAGTCGCATATATAGTGACGAAACGTCCCGTCTTTTTCAATATAAAACTCTGAATTCAATTTATTTATTCAATTTTCTAAGATCTTATAAATTAATTAAAAATATTTTTTAGTACTTGGAAATATTTTGAAGTACTTGGAAATATTTGGAAGTACTTGGAAATATTTGGAAGTACTTGGAAATATTTGGAAGTACTTGGAAATATTTGGAAGTACTTGGAAATATTTGAAAGTACTTGGAAATATTTGGAAGTACTTGGAAATATTTGGAAGTACTTGGAAATATTTAAAAGTACTTGGAAATATTTGGAAGTACTTGGAAATATTTGGAAGTACTTGGAAATATTTAAAATTACTTGGAAATATTTGGAAGTACTTGAAATATTTGGAAGTACTTGGAAATATTTGGAAGTACTTGGAAATATTTGGAAGTACTTGGAAATATTTGGAATTACTTGGAAATATTTGGAATTACTTGGCAATATTTGGAATTACTTGGAAATATTTGGAAGTACTTGGAAATATTTGGAAGTACTTGGAAATATTTGGAATTACTTGGAAATATTTAAAAGTACTTGGAAATATTTAAAAGTACTTGGAAATATTTAAAAGTACTTGGAAATATTTAAAAGTACTTGGAAATATTTAAAAGTACTTGGAAATATTTAAAAGTACTTGGAAATATTTAAAAGTATTTGGAAATATTTAAAAGTATTTGGAAATATTTAAAAGTACTTGGAGATATTTAAAAGTACTTGGAAATATTTGGAAGAACAAGTGGAAGTAGGTGTACAGCATATTAGGTCGCGGTTTACCCCTCGAGAAAAACAGTCCCATATTATATACCTGAGCTTTTGTTTTTTGATTTTGTTTAAAATTGCGATTATTTGTAAAATTAATGGGTTTTTTTTGTTTTTTTAGCTTGCCATTCAAAATAACCGTAGATACAATTTTATCTCTTCCAATTCCAAAATTTTAATGAAATAAAGAACGGAATTAGATAAAAAAACTTTATAATAACTAATATTCTTTTCCCTTTTGTTTCAGGTAAGAACCTGTTTAACTCCACTTTTTCATTTTTTTTGTTGAGGTAAGAGACCATTCATTTATGGAGATATTTACTAATATATTTAGTTACCAATAGAATGTGTATGTATAAGAGAAAGAGAGATCAACCGATCAATCATTAATTATTAATCAATTTGTTAACTGGTGATGATTTGCTTTAGGCTTTATATATACCGATTATTTGACGGACTGGGTTCATTTCTCATGAGAATCAGTGGAATAAAAACACAAGGGCCCTTCTTTCCTTATCTAGGACATCTCAATATTCACTCATGGCTTTATTCAGATGACAGGAGGGAGAAATATTGACAGCAGATAAGAAATTATTATCTACACTTGGGGGTGTAATCTTTATAATCTCGTTTTGGAAACTTTCAAAAATAAATTAGAACCTACCCGGGCATATCAAGTGATCAAAGATATATGTATATAATTATATAGTACCTGGAGGCACCGAGCGATGCTCGGTAACTTTTTTCTTCAGTTAAAAGCTTTATTTATAGATATTATTTTTAATTTAAAATTCTGATAAAAAGGTAAATTTTTATTTGAGAGCCGTTTTCAAATTAAAATAAACTGCAACGGATCGTTGCTAAACTTTATCCAAATTCATTTGAAATATTAATATGTTTGTTCCTTTATTATTAATCAGATATCACTTGCAATTTGTAGTTCATATTGACATTAATTCAAAAATAATTCTCATTTAAGAGTCGAGGAATAACCATTCTACATTGGATTTTTGACGTTTCGGTTTTTATTGGTAACCATTGCTGAAGACATAGAGGAATCGACTTAAAAATCAAAAATAGCCATCGATTCTCATCTAATACTTGAGGAATAACAATTCTACATTAGGTTTTTTGACGTTTCGATTATTATTGGTAACCATTGCTGAAGACATGGAGGAAACGACTTAAAATCAAAAATAACGATCGATTCTTATCTAATACTAGAGGAATAACCTTATTGAATTCCATTTTTGATGTTTTGACTATTAATGGAAACCTCTACTGAAAATGTAGAAGAATCGACTTAAAATCAAAAAGACTAAATTCTTTTATGGCAAACAACTCAAGCTTGAGTTGTTTACCAAAAAAGAATTTAGTCTTTTTGATTTTAAGTCGATTCTTCTACATTTTCAGTAGAGGTTTCATTAATAGTCAAAACATCAAAAATGGAATTCAATAAGGTTATTCCTCTAGTATTAGATAAGAATCGATCGTTATTTTTGATTTTAAGTCGATTCCTCCATGTCTTCAGCAATGGTTACCAATAATAATCGAAACGTCAAAAACCTAATGTAGAATTGTTATTCCTCAAGTATTAGATGAGAATCAATCGCTATTTTTGATTTTAAGTCGATTCCTCTATGTCTTCAGCAATGGTTACCAATAAAAACCGAAACGTCAAAAATCCAATATAGAATGATTATTCCTCAAGTACTAGATGAGAATCAATCGCTATTTTTGGTTTAAAGTTGATTTCTCTATGTCTTCAGGAATGGTTACTAATAAAAACCGAAACGCCAAAAATCAAATATAGAATGGATATTTCTCAAGTATTAGATGAGAATCAATCGCTATTTTTTATTTTAAGTCGATTCCTCCATGTCTTCAGCAATGGTTACTAATAAAAACCGAAACGTCAAAAATCCAATATAGAATGATTATTCCTCAAGTACTAGATGAGAATCAATCGCTATTTTTGGTTTAAAGTCGATTTCACTATGTCTTCAGCAATGGTTACTAATAAAAACCGAAACGTCAAAAATCCAATATAGAATGATTATTCCTCAAGTACTAGATGAGAATCAATCGCTATTTTTGGTTTAAAGTCGATTTCTCTATGTCTTCAGCAATGGTTACTAATAAAACCGAAACGTCAAAAATCCAATATAGAATGATTATTCCTCAAGAACTAGATGAGAATCAATGACTATTTTTGGTTTTAAAGTCGATTTCTCTATGTCTTCAGCAATGGTTACTAATAAAAACCGAAACGTCAAAAATCCAATATAGAATGATTATTCCTCAAGTACTAGATGAGAATCAATCGCTATTTTTGGTTTAAAGTCGATTCCTCTATGTCTTCTGCAAAGGTAACGGATTAGAAAACAACGCAGTTGCTATGGTTACTCATAAAAATTCCTCCCAAATTTTTAGCATTTTCACAGAGAGAAGCCTATCCATTCTTACTTAAGCAAGGCTAAATGAGCTATATTAAAACTTTCAAATGAATAAATTTTAAAGAATTTAAAAAATTAAAAAAGTACCATCTTACTCTAGAGTAAAGTACTTTAAAATATAATTTTACTAAAAACTTTATTTAACCTTTTTGTGGTCCCCAAGGTACTTAATTAGGATATTAAATTTCATCAAAATTGGTTAAGTCATTTTCAAGATATTTAGAAAAAAACTAAAAAAGTACTGAAATAAAGTACTAATGTTTGTGGGCCGATATGTACCAAAAACTAATCAGCGCTTCATTTTGTTAAACTAATGGTAGGTTTTCAATTTCATTTCAATCGGTGCAATGGTGTGGAAAAAATCGTGGGCCAAAAAAAGCGATAACATACATCCATCCATACATACATCCATCCATACATACATCCATACATACATCCATCCATCCGCACGCACTAAATGAAAAAATCGCACTTTTTGGCCTCTCGACGAGACCCCATGTAATTTTTGGCAAAACCGTCACGTGCTAATATTCAACCTAATTGAATAATACAATTTGTGACTTTAATTGAGTCCATGGGTTCCGTAGTCTTTACCTGAGGACCCTTTGAAGCCACGCTTGCCCCGAGAGCGATTACAATACTTTACCCATGCTTTGCATTGGATAAAGTAAAAATACAAATATATATAGTATATTAATTGTTGTCTTTCTTTCACCTTAATTCAATTATACATATTTAAAATTTGCCGAGGCGCTATTTATTCAATAAATTCTATTTATAAAATACATAGCTATATATAATATATTAAATTATTTCCACACTTATAATAAAGTCTAATTCAAAAATATTCATTTTAGTAAAAGTAAAAAGCAAAGATTTTTAAAATAGTTCTTTGGTCCAGTGGTAAACTGTCTGCCTCTGATGCAAGAGGTCTCGGGTTCTAATATGGCATCCGGCGAATCATTTTTTTATTGAGATTTTCATCTATCAATAATTACTTTAATTAAGAAAAAATCAATTAAGATGAATTTTGATGAGGTCCTAGACCTAACCAGATCGTTTTTTCATCCTCAAAACTTGTTAATAGATTTTGTTTCATCAAAATCGGTAGGGCCGTTTTCAAAATAGAACCAAGATACATATATAAATAAATAAATATATATATATAAATAAATATATAAATAAATATACAATTTTTGCTCGTTTAATAAGAGTAGATACTAGCTGCGACGCCCGTCTTCGGCGGGCCTCTTGCTTCGCCCCCACCACCCCACACCCTCCACCTCTCTCCTCATGTCGCTGGTCTAGAATTTAAAAAATTCTTCTAAAATGTATTTTAGTACAGTAGAACCTCGTTTATCCGGACTAACTGGGACCAAAGGCAAACCGGATAATCGAAAATCCGGATAATCCGGATATATGGGTAATAAAAACAAAACAAATCCACAAATAAACGAATTTGAATTTATTAAGATAAAAAAAAAACATGTTTATATCAAAATTACATAGAATTGTTTAAAAAAATACATAGTTAAAAAAAAATAGCTTTTTCACACAATTATTATCTATGTGAACAGTTATTAAAATAAAAATGTCTACAAATCCGATCCGGATAATCCGGAGAGCCGGATAAATGAGATTTTACTGTAATTTGAAATAAAAACCACTTATATCCCAAATATGAGCTCAATAACTTGAAAAACGTAGAAGATACGAAGCCTTTTATGTTTAAGACACCAAAATCAAAAATTTCTCATTTTTCGGTTCAGGGGTCAAATTTAAAAAAAAAAAAATGGAAAAATCTCTTCGGAGATATTTCAAGAATAGACCTATATACCAAAATTGAATGAAAAAACTTAAAAACCCGAGGAAATAAAACACTTAAAAAATTTACCCTAAAATGACTATATCTCCTTATTAGGTGCAAATAAAACAAAATACTTTTTTTCGTATTTTAATATTTCATCTTTCTAAAATAACGCCATATCTATAAAAACTCTGAAAACACATTTTGGAGCTCTCCCCCCCCCCCTTTAGAATTCGAATTTCAAAAAAACCCCTTCTTAGAACTCCCATAAATCGTAAATAGAATATTTTTTCATTAGCGTCTAATCAAAGAAAATGAGTAAAAAGAACACGGATAGAATGATCTTTCAAGGCATTGGATTACAAGTCTAGACCTGTTTCAGGTCCATAGATATTTAATTTCTTAATTACTATTATTCTAGAAACGGTCGTTTGTCTTTTGCACTCGGACCGAAACGATACTCGTTATTATACAGAGAGAGAATAATATTCAAATGACTTAACTAAAATTCAGACAAAAAAATTAAAAAAAAAGCAATTATTTTCTACGGCTCTAAAAATAGCGAGCGTAGATTTTGAGTTTTCTGGCTCTAAATCTTCTGGTTAAAAAACTCAAAATTATTCAAAAAAATATCATTTCATTAGAAGTCCTGCGGAAATTATTAAAAATAATTTTATAATTTAATAAAGGATTAATTTAATTAATTATATAAAATGAAATTTATTTTTCATTTAAATGAATGATAATAAAACTTGAGCAAGATGCGAGGTAGGTTTCACAAAAAAAGAAATAAAACAAAATTGAGTTTTGAATTCGTTATATTTTGGGGGTGAGCCTATCATCAGGATGTTTTCTTTGACTCCTGATGATGGGCTCACCCCCGTAATATATCGAATTCAAAACTCAATTTTGTTTTATTTCTTTTTTGTGAAACCTACCTCGCATCTTGCCCGAGTTTTATTATTATATTAAAACGAGCTTTTCGTGCGTGCCTTCGGCACGCCTTCGTAGCTCGGCCCTCCGAGCTGAAGTGCCCTGGCGGGCAGCGTCTCGGTCCAAAAATTTTATTCCTCTTAAAAAACCACACTCCAAATGTATACCTGTAAACTCCCGAAAATACATACTCTCTTAAAAGTTTCGCCTCATTTTCGTCCTGATACAGCTACAGAAATGAGGCTCTAGATATGAATCTGGGAGTATTTTTTTTCTATAATCTACAGCATTGTGATATTTTTTGTGTGGAAATATGTAGATTTATTTAAATAAGTGGGATCATGTAAGGAGGAGATTTATATTATATCATTTTTTTTAAATTTGGGATCGATAATCGATATAAGGCTCCAAATATTTAAAAGAGATCAGGTGTTGTTTGTATGACAGGCTGCTCCAGTATTGCCATGAGAAACTTGGGCATGCGTGTCTTAAGTAGTTCAATTTTGTAAAAATCAAAAAATAAGAATAACAAAATTTAGATTTTTAAAAAATTATAAAAAAGTGGAAAATTATTAAAAAATAAACAAATAATATATAAAATATAAATCAAATAAGATGTGATTAATTTCTTCTTCTGTGCGCAAAGAAAAGCAAATTGAATATTTAATTTTTGAGTGGTGAGGGGGCGGGAGGAGGAATAATTATCAATATATTTAATGTTTCTTAATTTAAAATCAATTGGAGTGTTTCATTTCAAAATTTGAGTCCAAATTACGATTATATTTCAAATTTGCCGCAAATATACCGACGGCATCAGCGCTCCCTGTCGGCAGCATTTCGTCAGCGTTGCTGCAAATTAATCTGGCCTATTCTATATATTATTATATGTTTCACCAAGAACCAACACCTAACTCCTTAAAAGTTATAAATTAATGATTTCAATTTTATGAAATATGAGGATTTATATTCTATAGGCATGAAAATATTAAATCGAAATGAGCTTGGTCTTCTGTTGTATATACTACTATAATTTTAAGTAAAAATATATTTTGAAAAAAGCTTGTCTCTTAATATCATTATTTTACGAATTAAATTAGCAATTTTTGTCTATATGAGAAGTGCTGGATTTCCGCCTAGGGCCACAAGGCCCGGGCCTAGGGGCCCAGCCGACCTGGGGGCTCCGGTTGCGGAATCTTTTTTTTTATTTTTTTATTTTTCAACCTAAGAAGATCACACGGGATCTACAACAGGCATTACAAATATCATACAAGTATGCAATCACAATCTCTGGCTAAACAAATATCGCTGTCATTTTTTAGTTTTATTCTTTTCTCTATATTTAGTTTATCTATTGTTTTTGTTCCATATAATTGTTGTTTCCCTTTTTAAATTTTTTCCCTTACTTGATCTGTTTGTATCATATTGTTTATTTTCTTTGTAATTAAATTGGCCTAATTGTACATTAAAAAGGCTAGATGACCCTACAAATAAAATGCTCTTGATTAAATAATAAAAAAATATATGTTCTGTACTAGTGCATTTAATTTGCTAAATTTCCAAAATAGCTTCGAGATGGTGGGGAGGGGGGCCAAATATCAAGTGCCTAGGGGCCCTGGGTCTCTTAAATCGGCCCCTGTATATGAGCCATTTATTTTGAAAGTGGCATAAGTCCAATATTGAAAAAAAGCTACAAATTACATAATGACAGATTTAGTTAGACATAGATATCTTCTTAGTTGAATAAAAGATTTCACTAGTCGATGGTAACAGAATTGTTTTTATTTTAGGTTAAAAATAAAAATAAAATGAGAGAGTCTTCTGTTTTTTAAAACAAAAACAGAAGACTCTCTCATTTTATTTTATTTTTAACCTAATATTAGATATCTTCTTTTTCTTATAATATAATAGCCAAAGGAGTACAATATCCTCATGAAATTGTATAAAATAAATACATCAAAAAATATATAAATATATCGTCGCTGATCTTACAAAACCTCGTAAGTCCTAAATTCATTGTTTGCCAGAAAACAAGAAAAACAATTTTAAACAACAATACATACAAATACAATGCAATATTTATTATTTGTCCGTAGCGTGAAATTAAATTGGAATAGAATAAGAAGGTTTCAATAGACAGATTTGCCGTGAAAAGTTGGTCGGTATCAATGTATAATACCTATAAGTATTTGAGCAAAAATCGGACTTACGGCGTTTTGTAAGATCAGCGACGATATTTATTTATAAAAATGTAAATACAAATATCTCAAAATAACAAATAATGTACTTGCGTGACTTTCAAAATATTCGGCTCATATATAAATAGAATCTGTTTTTGAAAACGGCTCTCAAATTTCGATAAAACTCCCGGATTAAGGTGTTTTTGGGTCGTCGATTCGATTTGCCAGGATATGATCTTCGAGTAACATTAATTTTAATTTAGGGGTGCAGAGGAGTCCAGGGGGTGTGTACTATGTATATTTGTATTTTTTAATTTGTTTACCGTGCATCGCTCGGTGTCTCCAGGTACTTTTCTTTAAAAAACCAGCAATTCGGACGATTTTTTCTCCTTTTCCAAGATTTAAAAGGGTCAACGAAGAACTTCTGAGTATATTGATATTTAATTATTATTATTATTATTAATTGTAAATAAATTCAAAAATTTGTGCACAGTAATAATGGTCTGAGCGGGTCAATACTTTGGGGAAAAATAAATAAATTTGACTACCAATAAAAATTGACCTTTTTACCTGAAATAATAATTAAAAATAATATTAATCTTTTTGCTTTTAATCATAGTAAAAAAATTACCGACTAACGCTCAGTCCGGCAAATACTGATTCTAATTTACGCTTTATAATAATGAAAAATTCTCATAAACGAAAGAGATTCAGAAATAAACTCGATCTGTTAATATTCCTTAATATTCTTCTCTTAATTAAAACTTTAATCAAAAATCTAATATTTGGATTCAAAGGGTCAAAGGGAAGTTTTCTATAAAGAAAATATATTTCGTTTTATTAATAATAATAATAATATGATAATTAGATCGCAAAGTGTTTTTATTAAATTATTACCCGAGACCGAGAGTAGGCCTTTTAGGTCTTTAGCACGTCATTTAAGTAACTCTCTAAATAGTGAGAGATGCTAATTTGCTAAATACGTTAACCAGCTGATTAATTCTAATGATTCTCTGGCCTTACAACTTATCTATACTAATTATTATTAAACTATCACCTCGGAAATTATCCTAGATAATATTCTCTATTAGGTACCATTGTTTTTAAAATACGATGAATTATTTAGAAAATTTCAAATATTAGTTTTAATTGTTATTTTTAAGTAAATGAGATTTTAAAGAGTAAATTTTCAAAAAAACAAATGTAACGATACTTAAATAGAAAAAAATCGCTAAAAAATAATTTTTAAGAAAAAAATAAAACCGACTTCAAAAAAATTAAATGCAACAAATAAAATTCACTAAAAGGTATAAAATAATTATTATCTTATTAAGTTACAAATAAACGACGAAATATTAACATGAAATTACTTTTTGAAGTCGGTGCCAAACATATACATTTTATGAATCGCACTCGACGGATCTTACTTAGTAGGTTTGGCGGGTACGCTAGCTTATAGGTATAGTTTGTTTGGTACCGACTATCAAAAAGTAATTTCATGTTAATATTTCGTCGTTTAGTTGTAACTAAATAAGATAATAATTATTTTATACCTTTTAGTGTATTTTATTTGTTGCATTTAATTTTTTGAAGTCGGTTTTATTTTTTCTTAAAAATTATTATTATTTTTCTCTTTTTATTGATGTTATTAATAGTGATCATATCATCAGAACTTGACCAAATTAATATGACACCATCCCTAATATATACCCCCTTTCCAATAAAAAAAAGAATCATCGAAATCGGTTCATAAACAAAGAAGTTAGGCCTGAACAAACCTAACAAAAAAGGTCTAATACCAATAAAAAAAAACGGGACCAACTGAACCCAATGCAAATTTTTTTTTCAAAATCGGTTCACAATTTGCGGAGATATGAGGTAACATAGGCACAAAAAAATCAGTCGAATAGAGAACCTCCTCCTTTTTTGAAGTCGGTTAAAAAGAGACATGATTTTAGATCTTAAAGAATGCACAGCAGAAGGAGAATTCGTGGCCTAGTTGGATAAAACCCATTCTACTGTTGTCTAAAAAAAGAGGTTTTTTGTTCCTTTGAATTTTTTCTGTGAAAAACCCCTTAAGAGAGTTGAGCCTCAAACGATTACAATAAGATTTTTTTTTAATTTTGGAAATTGATGAAAAAAAATCCTTGCAAAATTTTATGAAATTCTGAGCCTCCTTGAGATATAATCAATTTATAAATTAACACATATCCTTATGGGACATTACTATATTTCGACTTATAGTGATCGAATTATATAAAAATTACATCCGTTGAAATTGTATGTACCTACTCTATCTTTAAGTATTGACGGAACTGTATACGAAAATTCAAAGGGATTAGTGCGCTAGATTCCTCGATAAAAATTAATAAAAATAAGTGTATTTCTTTCGAAAACACCTTAAATTCATTTTTGAAACGTGGCAACATCGCATACTGTTAAAAGAGCAGCAGCCCATTTAAATGAATCGATGCGCATGCGCTGTAACCTCGGCGTTGTCAAGAGATTTTTTACTTGTGTGCGCATACAGAGACACGGCTTTTGGATTTGTGAGCGTGGTTCGATGTACAGCCACTCACAAAAGTTTCTACTCGCAGTGGCGAATAATAAAAGCGGTTGCTGTATAGGTACGTCTAAAATGTACGGTATCAACTCCCTTAATAAAAATAAATCTAAGTGTAAGTATTTCATATATACTTATTGGTATGTATCAAAAAAAATTTCAATAACACAAATAACAAAAATCAAATAATACTAAGGCAGGTGGTTGCAAATCTTTTGAAAAACTATTATATATATTATATAATTTGTCAATTATTGCCTAATCTTGTAATATATGTATATACTTATATATTTTATTGTAAATAAATTTTTTTCAAGAAAAAAAAACATTCTAAGAAAGATCGCAGGTTCGAATCCAGCCGGGTGTTGAATTTTTATTTCTCTTATTTTGCAAAAATAGTAAAATAATTTCTAGATATATAGAATTAACCATCAGAATTATTTAATAAATTATTTGATTTACTTAAAAGTGAAATAATTAATTAATAAACCAAAAATAAAGAAAATATCGTTTGCACATGTTGGTCGAGACCAAATGACCACTTTTGAAATGGACGCTATACCTTTAATTTTCGAGATACCGGGATGAAAAAAATCACAATTTGTAGCTAATGAACGGAAGTTTTATTGTAATATACAAGAAAAATTAATTGTGAAAAAGAATATCTGGTTAAGGCCGTCCTTCCACAGTGATGCATTCCTGCAGAAGGTCGTTAAAGCTTCTGGACGACCATTATCTTGTAGGGATGGAATTTTATTTTATTTTTTCCATAATAATTTAAAGCGAGGGGTGAACCGCGATTGGAAATAGGTGTACACCGTCTTTGGAATTATTTGGAATTCATTAGATAATCTATTGTCATCTATCCCTCGTATGGAAATAAATAGATTTTCGAAATATATTTTTTATATATTTTTTGAAAATGTAAATAAATATATTAAAAATATAAAATTTTTGTGTTAAATTTATATTATAAAGTTTATACTAGAGCGACATAAAAATAATTATATTTTAAGAATATATAGAAAACAAACTTTATATAAATTTAACACAAAAATTTTATTTTTTTAATAAATTTTCAAAAAATATATAAACAACATATTTCGAAAATCTATTAATTTCCATACGGGTTGTCTTCTACTTGGAAATGAAAGTGGGAGTGGAAGTAGGTGTACAGGATTTAGGTCGCGGTTCACCTTGGTTTAAAGGCTCCGACGTGAAATTCTACTAAGAAATCGAGAGGTTTTTCGGGACACGGTGATATTGAAATGTGCCCGTAAGGCCGCAAAGAGTCATTATTACGAAAAAAACGCCTCTACGGCTAACGAACGATGTTGAGCACTCCAATGGGTCATGCTAACTAAACCACCTTAAACTACAGAATAGGGGTTGAGCCACCTACCAACCCCAAATCACGCCTTTACAATTGTATGGTCTCGGCACCCTGTATAAGGAGTTAGCTATGATGATTCTTTAATAGAAAAATGTAAAAGGAGAAATGATATTTGATCTTAGAGGAATCCCGGCAGGAGGAAAATCCGTAGCCTAGTTGGTTAAAACGCATTCTAAGGCTATACATCAAGACGTGCATTTTATTGAAATTTCACTAGACATCGAAACAGTGATATTTTTTATTCAATTTCTCTAATCTAACTGATCGGTTATTGTTTTGTTCATTACTCAAATACAACTCTTTTAAACAATTATCTTTAATTACCATCCGTTTGTCAAGGTGTTGTTTCGATTATTTCTATTAATTTGTTTGTTTGTGTCGTGACTAGAGAATTTGTATATGGCGCCTACATTGATAATTGTAAGCCTAATGGCTTGTTCTTAACCGATGATACTAGGGTCAAAACAACTTTTGCTTTTGTTTTTATTGCTTTACACAATATGGGAAGGGGTTCGTTGTTTGCATGACAAAGACACCGATTAACACACGTCTATACTTAGATATTCAATCAATTCAATATCATCAAACACAATATGCGACAAATTTTATGGCCTTTATTGTTCTGTTTAATGGATTTCGAGATAAAATAATCTGATGTGCCCATCCATGACTTTACCATACACCTGCCCCTCTCTTATGTTGTATAATAATTTAGGCACCTGGAGGCACCAGAGCGATGCTCGGTAACTTCTTCCTTTAGTTAAAGAAAGCTTTTTTTAATATTTTTAATTTAAAATTGTGATAAAAAAGGTCGATTTTTATTTGAGAGCCGTTTTCAAATTAAAAAATACAAAAATATATAATATTCGCCCACTGTACCCCCCACCCCCCACCTCCTCCCCGCTCGACCCCACCCCCGAAACCTCGCCCTACCCCGGCTCCCCCACCATTGCACCCACCTCCCTGCCTGTTTGATTCAACCATATGATTCATTTATTCATCAAATTGTTAATAAATCAAAATGTGTTGTTTTTTCAGAAAATTGAGACCTGCTTATGCGAAATATATTTTAAATAAATTCTTGATTATTTTTTATTCTATTAAATAAATAAAGTTCTTTATAAAAACAATTATAAAACGTTTATTAATATTTCTAACGTTTATGGAGAACAAAATATGTTAAAATCCAAAATCACTATACTTCTTCAAGGCCTTTGAGAATAAAGGAACAACTTGACCCATTGTCTGTCTGGGTACAAAGAAAGATAAACCCTTTTTAAATCTAAGAATAAATTTTTCTACCTGAGAATAATTAATTTGATTACGAAAAAACCCATCAAAAACAATTTTGTCGAAGATGAGACCGTGACAAGATCGAATTGTCACCCCAAAAACCCCTAACCCGTGAATTTAATTAAAATCGGTAGAGTCGTTTTCAAAATAGAACCAAGATACAAATATATATACAAACAAACAAATAATTATATAAATAAATATATATATAAATAAATATACAATTTTTGCTCATTTAATGAAGTGAATAAACTTTACAGATCCTCCCCTTGGACTGATTAGCAATTTATGCTATCTTCTTATAAATGAGACTTTCTAATGTAAATATCGGCTTTCTTTGATTTTTGTTTGAAAATATTGTTATATTAAATTATTTTTGAACCCCATCTTTTGAGTCACTATCAATTTCAAATATTGAATCATTTTCATAAGGTTGTATAGGGTCCATATGCCTAGATAATTTCGTACAAATCAATCAAACGGTTATGGAGTTATATTGATTGTTCTATTTTTTGAGACCCCTCCCCCCACAATTTTGCCCCACGAAAAAAATCATGACTCTTTTTCATTATTATAGGTCATTACATAGTAAATTTCATTTTCTTGTTTGTTTGTTTAGTTTTGAAAATTTTATCATTTTAATTTGCAACCTCCCCCCTCCTCTCTCTTAATTTTAGGTTCGATTTCAACCAAAATCTAAGTTAATCTCAATATAAAGAATCTACGTGTGAAATTTTATTTTGATATTCAAATTAGTTTTTGAGCTAGAGAGTACACAAAATTTGTTAACTTACCTACTAAAATTTGACAAAATAATTAATATCTCGTAAAATATAATTTTCTTTGTTGATTCTTTAGGGGTTTTTTTGTAGACGAAAACGTCAAGGTTTCGATAAATTTTTTAATGAAAATAGTTTCACTTAATCTTCCGAAAAATACGAAGCAAAAAAACATTTTTTTCATTCAGGATTACTATACTTGACCATACCCAAGAAATATATACTATACATTTTTTAAATTATTACCTGGAAGACAGAGATTTGTTCTTTTTATTTTAAATAATTGTTTATTTAATCAACCACTTGTTTTGTCTTTATTCAACCACCTGTTAATAATAATTGTAATTAAATATTTCCCCCGAAATTGAGACCTGGTTATACTAATACGATATAATGTATTTTCAAATAAATTCTTGATTATTTTTTATTCGTAAATGAACTAAGTTGATTATTAAAAACAATCACAAATTGTTTATTAATAATTCACAAGTTTCGGGGGGAGATAAAAATATATTTATATTATTTATCGAAATTGACTGGAGAACCAGCCCACAATACCTCTCTTTGAGGAAAAATGACCTGATCCAGCTCATTGTTTGTATGAATACAAAGAAAGGAAGTCTTTAAGAAGCCCAATTTATAGCATTAATTTGATCAAAATTAATTTAAAAAACCTACAAAGCTCAGAGTGATTTCTTGTCCTCTAAAATGTTTAATAAAGTTTGTCTAACCAAAATCATTCGAGTAGTTTTTAGATAAATTTATACATTTTTTATTCGCATACGTGTGAATAATTACTTTAATTAAGAGAAAAATAAGCTGACGTGTTCTGATGTGGTCATCCACTTGACTTTACCATACAACCTGGCCTCACTTATATTTAATAAAATTATTTATAATCATGTAGAGGGGGGGGTTAGTTTTTGCATTTTTAGACTCCTGGGACCCACTGATTATGTATACAAAATTTGGTTGAGTTTGGTAAATGGCAAAGATTTTCATTTTTTGACCCTCCGCCCCGCACCCTCCATTTTGGGTGGTTAGTTTTTGCATTTTTAGACTTCTTGGGACCCACTGATTATGTATACAAAATTTGGTTTAGATTAGTAAATGGCCAAGATTTTCATTTTTTGACCCCCCCCCTCCCCCATTTCGGGCGATTTAGTTTTTACATTTTAGACTTTTGGGGGTCCACTGATTATGTATACAAAATTTGGTTGATTTGCTCAAACAGCCTGAATTTGTAATTTGTAACCCCCCTCGACCCCCTTAATTTTGGGTCGATATGCACTAAAATCTAATCAGCTCTTAATCTCAATTGATCAAAACTATGTGTGAAATTCGGTTTCGATATTCAGACTAGTTTTTGAGCTCGCTTCGTCTAAATTTGGTAACGCACAGACTAACTAACAGACATTTTGACAAAACAATAATTATCTCAAAAAATATAATTTTTTCGATGTTAACTTATTAGAGCTTTTTGTAGACCGAAATACCATGGTTTCGCTCCAATTTTTAATCGAAATAGTTTCAGCCGTTTTTTAGATATTTTGAAAAAAAGAAGGAAAAAAACAC
The DNA here is from genome assembly GCA_024734495.1 of Forficula auricularia. Classification (NCBI taxonomy): domain Eukaryota; kingdom Metazoa; phylum Arthropoda; class Insecta; order Dermaptera; family Forficulidae; genus Forficula; species Forficula auricularia. The sequence goes on along the minus strand of JALMQS010000030.1, from coordinate 35,777,591 downwards.
TTTTCATGCACGATTACAATACTTGACATACCCTGTATGGTAAAAGTAAAAAAGAATCAAATTAAAGTCACTTAAATATGAAACGCTGATTTCTAGATCCAAAAACCGCCTAGTCTGTGATTTTCATTGAAATCTGTAGATCCGTTTTCGAGAAACCGATTCAAATCGAAACGTTGACACTAGAAATTAAAATTTTTTATTCTTGCTTCTCCTCTTATCATAACTTATAATAAATCTTTGTCTTTATTTTAGATTTTAAGCTTTTGTAATGATAAAGAAGAAACAAATTATTAACTATTTTTTACTTTCATTTTAATTTCACTTTATTAATTAATCAATTTATTTATTTTAATGATTTATTATAAAGTATATTTATAATAGGTCAAGAAAAAGTTTGTGGCGTTTTCCTCTATTTATTATTCATAGTTTAGGAGCTATCGAAAGTGAAAACAAAGCAGGCGCATTTTTAGATGTTTTAGGTTAGGTTAGGTTCGTCAGGTTGCATAGATTTAGGCGTTTAGCAAATTTAATTAAAGCTTCACTGCAGGTACAAGGTACATACATATTTACATAATATATATTTTAAAAATTAAGAAAATAAATTTGTACTCATTTAATTTAAACTAATATACATAAAATGTATGTTGCTGTATGAAATTGCTTGTGATTTAGGAACTGATTAATGTTCACAAATGTCAAACTCTTAAAAAGAGGTTATAATCTGTCGGTAAATAATGTTAAAACTGTCACTAACGCATAGTATGAGCGATGCACCGTTTAAATTTATACACTTGGTATATACATATATGGATTGATCACAAATCTTACGGCTTATAAAATATACTATAAGTAATTCAAAGAATATTTTCTAATACTCTTCAATGTTGTAAAGCTGGCGTTCTCTCTTTTATTTTTTACCTAACGTAAAATAAATCATCATCATTAGATGTATACAGTCCTAAGACTGGTTTGATACGCAATCCGTCTCCACTCGACTCTGTCCCCCACCAGCTGTTTGACCTCTCTAAATGTCTGGCATCCTTATCCCCAATTATTTGGTTAAAATATTCAATCTGGAACAGTCCTTCCCCTTCCCTTTCTTTCCACCTCCCCCTCAAGATATCCCTAAGCAGTCCCCATGTCATTGTGTGCCCCATCATCTGACCTCTTCTCTTCTTCAGACTCTTCCACAAGGTTCTTCTTTCTCCGATTCTTCCAAGAACTTCATCATTTGTAATTTTATCCATCCAGTGATATTGACCATCATTCTTCTGTAGCACCACATTTCGAAAGAAGCCTCTAATCTCTTTCTCTCCTTTTCTATTTGTCCAGGTTTCACACCCGTACATGGTATGCTCCATACATATGTCTTCAATAGCAACTTCGGTTTTCCTAGCTGATTGAGGAGGAGCATAGTAGTTTTTGGCTTTTGAATTAAACCCCATTTTGCTTGGGCAATTCTTGATTTAATTTTGTTTCATTTCTCCCATTCCATGTTATTTTACTTCCTAGGTAGCGGAAATTCCTTAACTCCTTCTAGGTTTTCTTGGTTAATTTTGATGCATTCCTGTCTCGTTGTTCTTTTTTTGTACATACTAGGACCTTGGTTTTATATTGGTAAAATAAATACAAAGGCTAAAAAGAAGTATGAATGGCGCTTATATAATAAAATAATAATAATTTGAAAGAGGGGTCGATAGCGCAATCGGTTAAATAAATCACCAGCTTTCTAATCCGATTTTGAGAACATCAACCTAGACTTCATCAGTTCGGTCCCGGCAAGCAGTGATATTTGAAAATAATAAAAAACCGGCCCCTCGGCTCCAGAAACTGCAATATCTGGTTCTACAAAACCTCGCGCATGCGCAGGACAAAATTTCGTAACAAACGGCCATGAATCGTGAAGGCAAAGTAAGTTACACCCAGGTGGTAACTAGCGTTACACCTCGAGTGGCAACCGGGCATTCTAGTTGGGGGACCTGATCATCACGAAATCAAGGAAAAAACAGCTGGAAAATAACGCCAAAAATCCATACATATCTGGGCACCTTTAACATCAACACACTCATCCGGCCAGGAAAATTACGTAGCCTGACCATCGAACTCGATAACACGTTCCGAAAAAAGATAGAGACGTGGAAGGTCCAATCGAAAGAGACTATCAAGTTTGTGATCCTAAGGGGTCAAACGCAAAAAAAAAAATAATAATTTGAAAACACGATTCCATGTATTTACCACTAATAACGTACTAAAATTACAAAATAAATTTATTTTAAACAGTGACAATGTATCTACTCTTACAATATTAATTATTAATCTCATTTATTGCCAAATTCCCACTAACGTTTTAGCTATTGATTACGGCCATCTTCGCAACGAAATTCGTCAATATTTATAAAATTTTAATACACAATTCATCAAATATATAATAAATACCTACAAAATATACAAAAATATAATATACAGGATGTGGCATCATTCGTATCAATAACATATTTATTAGTTACAGGAGTAATGAGAAATTGGATAATATTAAAACACGAGTTTTTGTCAATTGAGCTCTCCAGTAGCCCATTTTTTGACAAAGAGTAAAAAACCGGCCAATGAGGAAGACAACATAAATTTTTAAATATTTTTTTAATTAAAATAAATAATAATTAATATATCAAAAAGTTATCTTTGACCGCGACGTTTTTAGAAAAATTTGAAAAAATTCATTATTTCTTTACGAGAAATATATAAATTCGGAAAATATTTATTATTTATAAATATATACAAAATACCTGCATTCGATTCGCGAATGAATCAAGTATAGGAAACTCATATTTATTTTACAAAATAAATTGACGAAACAATCTGTCCTATTTTTGCAAAACTCTCTATTTTAATATTACTTATCTAATTCTCTACTATTCCTGTTAATATACAGGATATTCCTATAAAAAAATGTTACTTATAATATTTACAAAAATGCATGAAAATTCAAGATGACTATAATCAATAGCCGAAATGTTGGTGAGAATTTCCTTCAAAAAAAAATATCCAAATCTGCATGACTTCTCATTAAACCGTTACATCTATACAAATTCTTAAAAAATTAATGATTTCCAATATTTAAATCAAAATTTTTATAAATTAGAAACAAACGATCTTTGAAATCGCTTCACAGATTTTATATCTATGGGTATATAAAATTGAAATTCGTCTCTGGTATGGGGACCAGTTCTTTGTTCCTGCAACATGATAATAAATTTTGTTTTAGATATATTGTTCTGTCTCCCGAGATAAGTGCTTTTACAAAATCTTCACTTAATGACGATTGAAAGTGTATAGTATTTACTTTTTACTTACGAAAACTTGGCAGTTTGTTTGACTACTTGTAGTAATTGTCATCCATATTTAATGCTATTTAGGTTAATTTGGCTGTAGTTAATCGTCAACTGATGGAGATAGAGCTGGCTTATTCTCGCAAGTATTGATTCGCGGTAGCTATTGGCTCTCAAACAGGCCAATTACCAACACCATAATTGAATCCGTCTCCAATACTGGCAAAATAATTAATACTTCATTTACGCAAATATATCTTCTATATTCCTCTTATCTAATTATGGGGATAATTTGCAATTATTATTCTATAATTGGAAATCGAATGATCAAATGTCCTTTATGATTGTGGTAAAGGAGACTCAATAAATCAGATATAGGCATTAGTTATGGTATCTGCCAGACCGAGCTTTGCTTGTTTTTAATTATTTTTATTTAATCAACCACTTGTTTTGTTTTGATTCAATCACACGATTCAATTTTTAGTTTAATAAAAAATAGTTGCAAAAAATATGTTATGCTCAAAACAATTGAGACTATTATAATAATAAAAAGTTCTTGGAAGACCGACCTTTGCTCGGAGATTTACTTTACCATACAATTAGTTTCTTTCTTTTTTTTCGAAATATCTAAAAAACGGCAGAAACTATTTTAATTAAAAACAATGACCGAAACCATGGTATTTCAGTCTACATAAATGCTCTAATAGTGAATATCGAAAAATTATATTTTCGAGATAAACATTATATTTTTCGAGATAAAAATTATTATTAGGGATATAATTTGCAATTATTATTCTATAATTAAATCGAATAATAATCAATAAAATGTCGTTTATAGATTATTGGTAGAGGAGACTCAGTGAATCAGATATAATAATTAATAGAATTGTGGTGTTTGTTTTTTTAATGCAATCGAATGCAAGAAGGGGTGCACCAGTAAAGATGTAGCCTATGGATCTCGAAAGACCCTTGCATTACCGAAGAAGGAAAGTTGATTAAGTGAGAGGTGTAGACGTAGGTGTCTATGCACCCTGGTTTTGAAGTTTGAAGATCATAGGTGCTGGGAAAGATGAAGGCTGAAGGGGTTTCAGTTCCTTGAAGTCATGTAAGGATATATGTATTCGCGAATGAAGTGGTCGGCACTTTTCCAATTTGACCGCAAAGAGTGTTGGGAGTCGGCAAAACGTGTGCTGCGTGCAAAGCATGCTTTGGGGGAATTATTGATTTTATCTCATCAGAGCACCTGCCGTGATAGTATCTATAGAAAAGGGAAAGGAGTTGGTGCAAAGGTGAAACATCTTTAATAAAGATAAGAGTAAATAAATATTATATTCATTTACTATGAGTTAAGTTCTTGATGCTTGTTTCACATTGAAAATAAAAATTAAAAGATGTAAAAATGCTTTCCAATATATATTTCGGGCTATCAACCCATCTTCCAGGAAGTACAGAAAATAACTAATTCAACTTATTGAATACTGAGTTATATATATGTTTAGTGAACAGAGAGAAAAAATGTTTAAATTATTTTAAAGGACAATTTCTCTTAGGCTATTGTTAAGTGAAAATTTCGGGTTGGGTAGGATTTATTGACATAGGTGAGGATAATAAAGAAATCAGATATAGGCTTTAGTTATGGTACCTGCAAGACCGAGCTTTGCTTGTTTTTTAATTAGTCAACCACTTGTTTTGTTTTGATTCGATCACACGATTCAATTAATTAAAAATAGTTGCAAAAATATGTTTTGCTTAAAAACAATTGATAACCCGTTATATAATAATATAAGTACCTGGAAGACCGAACTTCGTTCGGTGGATTTTCTACTTTACCATACCGGGTATGGTCAAGTATTGTAATCGTGCATCGATAAAGTGTTTTTGCTTCGTTTTTTTCAAAATATCTCAAAAACGGCTGAAATTATTTTGATTAAAAAAATTGAGAGAAACAATGGCATTTCGGTCTACATAAGCCTAATAAGTGAAGATCGAAAAAAATATATTTTTCGACATATTAACTGTTTTGTAAATGTCTGTTAATGCATACCGAGGGTGAACCGCGATTGGAATTAGGTATACACCGTCTTTGAGATTATTTGGAATTACTTTGGAATTCATTAGATAATCTATTGTTATATTTCTTCCGCCCCGGAAATTAAAGTGAGTAGGTGTACACGATTTTAGGTCACGGTTCACCCCTCGGTACATACCAAATATTTGTAGACGCAAAAACTAGAAATTAAATATCAAAACGAAATTTCACAATTAGTTGTGGTGCACTTGAGGTTAAGAGCTGATGATTAGATTTTTGGTTTCCTTGACAAAAATTAAGGGGGGAGGGGGTTGAATCAAAACAGGTGCAGGAGGTGGGGTGCAGTGGTGAGTGATTCGGGGGTAGGGCGAGGTTTCGGGGGTGGGGTCGAGCAGGGTGGAGGTTGGGGGGGTACGATGGGCGAATATTATATATTTTTGTATTTTTAATTTGAAAGCGGCTCTCAAATAAAAATCGACTATTTTTATCATAATTTTAGAATTAATTTAAAAATAATGACAAATAAGCTTTTTATTTCTGAAGGAAGAAGTTGCAGGCATCGCTCGGTGCCTCCAATACTAAGTCTTAAAGCCATTAATGGAAGATAATAATTAAAATATATTTTTCTAAGTAGGTTTCACAAAATAAAACAATATGTTTTGAGTTTGAGAAAAAAACTCCAAACATATATTTGCTGTTTATTTGTGAACCCGTTATCCTCTAGCAGTACAACTAAACATACACACATATATATATATATATATATATATATATATATATATATATATATATATATATATATATATCGGACGATATATCTGTATATATATTATTTGTTGTTTGAGACTATAGTTTCGAAGACTTGGTCTTCATCATCAGTCTTTCTTCAATTATAAAAATGTTTTTCATGGAGTCAATATCATGGATATTGAAAACTTGGTGTTCCTTCGTCACTGCTGTTCGGCTAGGAACTAATAAATGTCTCAATAAAAATAAATAAATTTATTAGTTCATAGCCAGTGGAAAATATTTGAAGAAACACCAAGTTTTCAATGTATATATTGACTCATGAAAAAACATTTATAATTGAAGAAATACAATGATGAACCGAAGTCTTCGAAACTATAGTCTCAAACAAATAAATGTATATATAGATATATCATCTCGATATATTATTATGTGTATGTTTATTTGCATCAATCAGAGGACAACCTCTTGTTTCTCTTTGTGAATCAACAACTCTGCTACTCTCGACAAAAACTTTTCAATTTTCAAGGAAATCTCAATGTTTTGAAAGATCCAAGATGGCGGACTGTGAGTCAGCGATGACGTAGGCAGGCGACACTTTTCTAGCCATATGCTCTCTCTCTATCTCCTGTCTGAAACAAGTCTGGGCTTGTTAGTTTAGAGATTATTCTATCCGTGGACATTTTGGTCATTTTTCCTTGATCAGATTTTAATTAATGAATTCGCTCACCAGCATACTAGTGTTATTAAATAATAACAAATTTTCATGATTCGATATGCCAGATGATACGCCCTAGTAATTAATAATAATCTTAAATATAAATTAATCATTAATGCCTATATTATTACATCACCTTAAAATCTAAAATAAAATTATTTAAAAAAAAATTTATTTTTGCTTTTTTAAATTAAAAAGTTTAAAAAGCTAAAGGAGTTCGAAATCTACCAGTTCTCTACATGGAAAATATGCACTATTTGCCACAAGAAAAGAACTTTCTAAAACTTTTCGTTTTTTGAGTGCGAGCATTCTCGGAATACGAACACACAGACACAGGCAGAAGCAGAAAAAAAATCATGGCTGAAAATGATTTTTCTTAACGTTTCAGGCATATTTAGAAGTAGTACCATGTGAATTATATTTATACACTAGCGCAGGCCTGCCTTCGGCGACCATCTTGCTAGCCGGGGGCTTAACCCCACTGGTCCCACTTCTGCCACCCTTGCCAACCCACCCCAAGTTTTTGCATTTCTAGCCTTCAAGTGGCTCACAGTTTCATGCTAAAATTTGGTTAGGGTTGCTCAAAGGAAAGATTTTTATTTTTGTTTTCGTCCATAACTTTGCTTGAAACCTGTGGAACCAAAATGTGGCGTGATTTGGACCAATGTACAGACAAAACTAATTTTTATATATATATATATGGTATATAGATTATTCACATTTTTTTTAATTCAATAATAGAGCCAACTGGCAGGCAGATGATTTGCCTACCTCCCAGGCGTATACCGAGTAATGAAATATCAATTCCATGTAATGTTTAATAATAATTCCAATATTTTGAAATAAATACGGTTGCTTTACTAACATATTTCCTTTTTAAAGCAACTATTTTTCAAATTTAAAAAAGGAAAACTTACTCTGAAACATTTTGACTTTTAATAAATGTTTCTAGATTATTTTAGAAGAAAAAAATTATATTTATTTTAAATAGGTACTATAAAATATTTACAAGTTTGAAATTTTTATAAATTTTACAGTATAGTTTATAAGTGCCGTATTTAGTATTTAGTTATTTAACGAATCTCATAGCTAACATTTGAAATTCCTATTTTTTAATTGAATCTTTAAGAGGTTTTCAGCTAAAAAGCGAAAAAATTCCATTCGCAGTTTCAAATATCATCTAACCTGAAATACATGAACTAAAAAACACGATTTCCTTTATATACCTACATACTATAAGTAAAATATGTATATAAATATAATATTTAATGGATATACCATATAGGTAAATTCTTTTCTTTGATATTTAGTATAGATATTTATTATACATTACAAAACTTTTAGTTTAAAAGTAAATTTGTTTTAAAAGTATAGATCGAGGGGTGATCCGCGATTGGAAGTAGGTTATACCTCTTTGGAAGTATTTTGGAAGTACCTGAAAATATTTGGAAGTACTTGGAGGTATTTTGGAAGTACTTGGAAATATTTAGAAGTATTTGGAAATATTTGGAATTACTTGGAAATATTTGGAAGTACTTTGAAATAAATGTAAGTACTTGCAAATATTTGGAAGTACAAGTGGAAGTAGGTGTACAGCATATTAGGTCATGGTTCCCCCTCGGTATAGATATAAGGTATCATGTTTCTTCTGATTTATATTTTGATTTGACTTCCATTTGAAAAGAAGATTCACATTTGAAATTGATAAAAATATGTATTAAATATAATATAATTGAAAAGATTTAGTTTGCAGAAAGTAGCAGAGTTGATGATTTAAGATGAAATCAATAAGGTTATTCTCTGTTTGATATATAATTAATATTTATATAATATATATATAGTATTTAATTTATTAATATTTTTCAAAAGTTTTAGAAAAAAAATATTTTTTCAAAATTTATTTAACAATTTTCACATTTCTATTGAAAGAGGGAGAATTTCTCCTGGAACATCTAAAATTTTATTAAACGTTTTTAGATCGTTCTATAAAAGATTCGTATTTATTTATACACAAAAAATAATCGTAAATTTTTGTTCCTTATATATAATAGGTAAGTATATAGGTATATTTGCATAAAGCAAAAGACAACCTCATTGACTTCTTCTCATAAAAAGAAAAGAGAATAAAGCCAAAAATTGAAATTTGCATTTTGACTTTAGCTAAGGAATCAAATTATATGGTGTAAAAATATTTTTTGATACATTAGGGTTCCGTTTAAAGTAAAACAAGAACTTGGAGTGGCTACAATGCCATATACCACCCCCTCTCGTATTTATATGCAATCTCTGGTCTAGTTTGTATAAAAAGTGAAAAACTTGCTCCCCTCCCCTGATCTGTTTTGATCCGATTTCAACCAAAATTTAATCAGCTCTTAATTTCAAAATAAAATATTATCATTTTCGTCCATAATGTAGTATTAATGAGTTTACTAGTATAATGGGAATTAAGGATGAAGTTTGTGTAAAGATTTTTACTTTATCCAATGCAAGCATATGGATAAAGTATTATTAATCGCTCTCGGGGCAAGCGTGGCTTCAAAAGGGTCCTCGGAAGTAAAGACTACGGAACCCATGGACTCAATTAAAGTCACAAATTGTAGTATTCAATTAGGTTGAATTTTAGCACGTGACAGTTTGCCAAAAATTACAAGGGGTCTCGTCGAGAGGCCAAAAAGATACGATTTTTTGATTTAGTGCGTGCGGATGTATGTATGTATGTATGGATGGATGTATGTTATCGCTTTTTTGGCCCACGATTTTTTCCACATCGTTGCACGGATTAGTAAAAATTGAAAAACCTACCATTAGTTTAACAAAATGAAGCGCTGATTAGTTTTTGGTACATATCGGCCTACAAACATTAGTACTTTATTTCAGTACTTTTTTAGTTTTTTCTAAATATCTTGAAAATGACTTAACCAATTTTGATGGTAATATCCTAATTAAGTACCTTGGGGACCACAAAAAGGTTAAATAAAGTTTTAAGTAAAATTATATTTTAAAGTACTTCTCTAGAAGTAAGATCAGGTACTTTTAATTTTTAAATTCTTTAAATTATTCATTTGAAAGTTTTAAATATAGCTCATTTAGCCTTGCTTAAGTAAGAATGGATAGGCTTCTCTCTGTGAAATGCTAAAAATTGGGAGAATTTTTATGAGTAACCATAACGCTTCCGTTGTTTTCTTATCCGTTACCTTTGCTGAAGACAGAGAAATCGATTTTAAACCAAAAATAGCTATTGATTCTCATCTAGTACTTGAGGAATAATCATTCTATATTGGATTTGTGTTTTCAGTTTTATTAGTAATAATTGCTGATGCCGAGAATCAATTTTAATCCATAAGTAATATTGATTCTCTGTAGTTTCGAAGCTAATCTCATTCTATATTGGATTTGTTCGTTTATAGTAACCATTACTGAAGACATAGGAAATCATTTAAATAAAATAGCGTTAATTCTCATATTGATTTTTCGAATATCGTATATATTGATTTTATTTCGTTTTATTAGTAATCAACCTTGAGCATTAGAGTCATTTCAAAATCAAAAGTAATAACATTCCTCATCTAATACTTGAACAACATTCATATTAATAATTTTTAGCGTTTCGGTTTTTTTATTGTTAACCATTGCTGAAGACATAGAGAAATCGACTTTTAAACCAAAAATAGCGATTGATTCTCATCTAGTATTTGAGGAATAACCATTCTATATTGGATTTTTGACATTTCGGTTTTTATTGGTAACCATTTCTGAAGACATGGAGGAATCGACTTAAAATAAAAAATAGACATCGATTCTCATCTAATACTTGAGGAATAATTCTACATTAGGTTTTTGACGTTTCGATTATTATTGGTAACCATTACTGAAGACATGGAATTGACATAAAATCAAAAATAACGATCGATTCTTATCTAATACTAGAGGAATAACCTTATTTGCATTCAATTTTGATGTTTTGACCATTAATGGCAACCTCTACTGAAAACGTGGAAGAATCGACTTAAAATCAAAAAGACTAAATTCTTTTGGTAAACAACTCAGTTTATTCCTCTAGTATTAGATGAGAATCGATCATTATTTTTGTTTTAAGTCGATTCCTCCATGTCTTCAGCAATGGTTACCAATAATAATCGAAGCATCCAAAAACTACTAATGTAGAATTGTTATTCCTCAAGTATTAGATGAGAATCGATGGCTATTTTGATTTTAAGTCAATTCCTCTGTCTTCAAGAAATAGTTACAATAATAACCGAAATGTCAAAAATCAATGTGGAATGGTTATTCCTCGATAAATGAGAATTATTTTTGAATTAATGTCAATATGAACTACAAATTGCAAGTGATATCTGATTAATAATAAAGGAACAAACATATTAATATTTCAAATGGTGGATAAAGTTTAGCAGCAATCCGTTGCAGTTTATTTAATTCATTCAGCTCTTTGGAATCTCATGAGGAGCAATTTTGCAAATAACTTTTTATGTTTTTACATTTATGAATAACTAATTAACTGAACTGTCAAATGTATTGAAAAATGTATCATTAGTTTCATAAAAGTTGAATTATTGATCTGTATAAATTTGTTGAAAATGGTATAATTTGTACTTAAAACTAGTAATATAAAAGCTCGGTCCATTTTACTTCCATTGTTAAAAGGACAATTTTCAACAATTTATTTCTCGGTAATGGGACAAGATCACATCAACTTCAAATTTCGGAAATAAATATTATTTAATACATCAAAAATTTGAAACACTCTTATAAAAATGATAAACAGTCAAAAAAAAATTCAATTTGGACCATGTTTGAAAAAATTTGATTTTTTCATTTAGTGCAATGCAGATGTATGGATGGATGTATATGTATGGATGTATGTATGGATGTATGTTATCGCTTTTTTGGCCCACGATTTTTCCCACACCTGTTACCGATTGAAATGAAATTGAAAACCTACCATTAGTTTAACAAAATGAAGCGCTGATTAGTTTTGGTACATATCGGCACACAAACATTAGTACTTTATTTCAGTACTTTTTTAGTTTTCTAAATATCTTGAAAATGACTTAACCGAATTTTGATGAAATTTAATATCCTAATTAAGTACCTTGGGGACCACAAAAAAGGTTAAATAAAGTTTTTAGTAAAATTATATTTTAAGTACTTCTCTAGAGTAAGATGGTACTTTTTTAATTTTTAAATTCTTTAAATTTATTCATTTGAAAGTTTTAATATAGCTCATTTTAGCCTTGCTTAAGTAAGAATGGATAGGCTTCTCTCTGTAAAGAAATGCTAAAAATTTGGGAGGAATTTTATGATATACAAACAGCTTCATTAATTTTTCTTATCCGTGCCTTTGCTGAAGACAGAGAAATCGATTTTAAACCAAAAATAGCGATTGATTCTCATCCTAATTGCTGAGGAATAATCATTCTATATTGGATTTTTGACGTTTCGGTTTTATTAGTAACCATTGCTGAAGACATAGAAATCGATTTTAAACCAAAAATAGCGATTGATTCTCATCTAGTTCTTGAGGAATAATCATTCTATATTGGATTTTTGACGTTTCGGTTTTATTAGTAACCATTGCTGAAGACATAGAGAAATCGACTTTAAACCAAAAATAGCGATTGATTCTCATCTAGTACTTGAGGAATAATCATTCTATATTGGATTTTTGACGTTTCGGTTTTTATTAGTAACCATTGCTGAAGACATGGAGGAATCGACTTAAAATAAAAAATAGCGATTGATTCTCATCTAATACTTAGAAATATCCATTCTATATTGGATTTTTGACGTTCGGTTTTATTAGTAACCATTCCTGAAGACATAGAGAAAATCAACTTTAAACCAAAAATAGCGATTGATTCTCATCTAGTACTTGAGGAATAATCATTCTATATTGGATTTTTGACGTTTCGGTTTTATTGGTAACCATTTGCTGAAGACATGGAGGAATCGACTTAAAATAAAAAATAGCGATTGATTCTCATCTAATACTTGAGAAATATCTATTCTATATTGGATTTTTGACGTTTCGGTTTTTTATTAGTAACCATTCCTGAAGACATGAAATCAACTTTAAACCAAAAATAGCGATTGATTCTCATCTAGTACTTGAGGAATAATCATTCTATATTGGATTTTTAACGTTTCGGTTTTTATTGGTAACCATTGCTGAAGACATAGAGGAATCGACTTAAAATCAAAAATAGCGATTGATTCTCATCAATAGCGAGGAATAACAATTCTACATTGGGTTTTTGACGTTTCGATTATTATTGGTAACCATTGCTGAAGACATGGAGAATCGACTTAAAATCAAAAATAACGATCGATTCTTATCTAATACTAGAGGAATAACCTTATTGAATTCCATTTTGATGTTTTGACTATTAATGAAACCTCTACTAGAAAATGTAAGAGAATCGACTTAAAATCAAAAAGACTAAATTCTTTTTTGGTAAACAACTCAAGCTTGACTAAAATCAAAAATAAATTCTTTTTTGGTAAACAACTCAAGCTTGAGTTGTTTGCCCACTAAAATTTAGTCTTTTTGATTTTAAAGTCGATTCTTCTGCATTTTCAGTAGAGGTTTCATTAATAGTCAAAACATCAAAAATGAATTCGTAAGGTTATTCCTCTAGTATTAGATAAGAATCGGTCGATTTATTTTTTGATTTTAAGTCGTTTCCTCAAATGTTTGGCAATGGTGCAATAATAATCGAAACGTCAAAAACTATTAATATTGTTATTTCACCGAAGTATTAGATGAGAATCGATGGCTATTTTTGATTTTAAGTCGATTCTGTATTCTTCAGCAATAATTATAAAAACAGTACGTCAAAAACCCAATGTAGAAAATGGTTATTCCTCGACTCTTAAATGAGTATTTTTGAATTAATTTCAATATGGAGCAGCTACAAATTTGCAAGTGATATCTGATTAATAATAAAGGAACAAACATATTAATATTTCAAATAGAATTTGGGCAAAGGTTTAGCAACGATCACGTTGCGGTTATTTTATTTTTTCATCAACGTGTAAAAATGGATAGTAAAAATGATTCCGTTCTATTGTTCTAAAACTGTGTTTTATAATTTTTCTTATTAATATATCAAAGAATAATTGATACGTCAACGAGAATTATTTTGACCGCGCTTATTTGAAAAAGATATTTATCGCGAGACTACTGCGGATTACGCTATTGGAGTTTGCGGAGTCTTAAGTCTGGACCAAGAGAAAAAGATGTGATCACTTAGCTACAATCCAACGTCATTTTGCGTATAGCCCGCTAGACATTCGGATGGATCACCAAGTGAATTTGAAATCTCAGATGTTATATATTCGATCCAGTCCAGAGCGCTTGATCTATTAGCGCGATCAGAAAATAATTCTCGTTGACGTTTCAATTATTCTTTGATTTATTAATGAGAAAAATTATAAAATTTATTTAATATCATTATTTCAAGCTAGAAATATATAAGTTCAGATATTATTTCCACTCAATATTTAACCAATAATTCCCTACATACATTAGATTCGCGATTGAATCAAATGTGAAAAACATTCGGTTAAAACTGTGTTGTCTGTATCCGTTTATATTGTTTCTAAAACTGTTTATCGAATTATTTTGTTTATATGAATGTGCCGAATATTTGAATATCCTATGGTCATTATGGAGGATAAAGAAAAATAATGTATTTTAGACGAATATTAATTTTCGACAACTATTTGACCTGAAGAAGTCAGTAAAGTCTATGGAACGTTTGTGGAAAAATAAAAAAATCACACAAAATACTTGTCAATTGAATTCCATTAAAAACTCCTATGTTGGTAGTTTATAAGGTTTTTTGGCGCCTAATTTTAATTCTCAATTATTTAGAGTCTTAAAACTTTGTAAAAAAAATTATTATTTGTTTAAGATTTAAGTAGGTAAGATAGGACTCTGTTGAATATTTTAAAAATAAAAAATATAATATTCTTTAAAAATAACGATAATTTATTAAAATAATTAAATTAAGTGAAATTAGAGTTTGCTTAATTAAAAATTAAACTGAAAAATTATATTTTAAAGGGCCTCCAGATCTCCTTATATTTTCTCGAAATTTTCCACTCAGGATCAGTTAGATGCGCTCCATTTTGAAGTCAATGGCCACAGCAGGGCAATTGTGGAAACCTTAGTATGCTGCGACCAAGAATAAAATAATAATAATAATAATAATAATAAAGGAATACCACGTATCGTCCAAACAATAAATAAATACACTGGGAAGAATAAATAAATAATCAATTAAATAAAACAAAAAATAAATAGAATATGTCACTGGGTTTAAAAATGTTTAATTTAAAAAACATTCAAATAAATAATTAGACAGGAAGTTGCCGTAGTCAATGAATAAAAAATAAATAAATAAATAGGCAGAAAACCGCCATGGTCAAGAAAAATAAATAAATATTTGACTGGGAATATAGGCTACTGGTAAAATATTAAATAAATAGATCAACGCTGGAAAAAGCGTTGGGCTGGGTCATCTCCCCAGAAAGGAAATCAATAATATGGTCATTATTATTAGCCGTCACGATACATCTGGCAATCGGCGATAGCACTCGGTCGCTCCGAATAAAAACTCTCGAACCGTCTCAAACCAGGGGCGAGGCACTCTGTAAAAGATATCCAACCTGGGATCGCCAGACTACCGTGGATGATTACAATTTGTTAGTGAATGCAGGTATTACGCTTCAAAGTGAACACTTTACAAATCAAATTCAACAGTTAAATAATTTAATCATTGGCTATTTATTGTACATATACATATAATAAAGGATTATTTTTAATGAAAAAATTAGTTAAATTATATAATTATAACATAAATTTGTCACACTAAAATAATTAAAAATAGTCCAAATACTATGTAAATCTTGATGAATTACAATTGTATGTAGTAGTATGTAATACATAATTAGAGTTAGTTTTTAAAAAAACTTCCCTGGACATGTACACTGTACATAGGTATGTATGTACGAGATGTACGTAAATTTAATTTATAAAAGATCTTTGCGGCAACTGCCGGTAGTTTCATATTTATAAAATATTTATATCAATCTGTAGAAGTGACAGTTGCAATAGACTGATTTAATTATTTTTTTTTCAAAATACATTAAAATGTTCAGTTTGAAGTGTAAAACCTGTATATAGGTATAAAAAAATAAGACTCTGAATTCCAACAGTTATCATGAAGGTTTATGATGTGACTGGGCAACAGATAGTGCTCTAGGCTTGTATCATTAGAAGGTATATACGCTAACAGATATTTTGACAAAATAATTAATATCTCTTAAAATATAAATTTTTCAATGTTCACCTTACAGCCTTTATTGTAGACGAGAAACACTGAAATTTGCTTAATTTTTTTATTAATATAGTTTTAGCCATTTTTGAGATATTTCGAAAATACGAAACTAAAAATAATTTTATAAATAAAAATAAAACCGACTTCAAAAAAATTAAATGCAACAAATAAAATAATGATAATTCAAAAATAAAATAAAATGCACTAAAAGGTATAAAATAATTATCTAATTTAGTTACAACTAACCGTCGAAATATTAACTTGAAATCACTTTTTGAAGTCGGTGTCAAACATATACATTTTATGAATCGAACTCGACGGATCTTACTTAGTATGTTTGGAGGAGTAGCTCGCATATATTATAGTTTGTTTGGCACCGACTTCAAAAAGTGACTATGTTAATATTTCAATTGATTAATTATTATTTAAATTGATAATTATTTTATTTTTAGTGCATTTTATTTATTTTGAGTTATTAGCCATTTTTTATTTGTTGCATTTAATTTTTTTGAAGTCTGTTTTATTTTTTTATAAAAATAATTTTTTATTTTTTCTCTTTTTATTAGTGATATTATTAATAGTGACTTAATATAATACCTTGCATCCTCTCGTAAGAGAAAGCGTCTGGCGAATGAATCAGAAAATGTTAATAAAATTCAATTAATAAATAATTGAGAATTGCGTTATTTCGTCATTGATCATATCATCAGAACTTGACCAAATTAATATGGACCACCCTCCGAGTACCCCCATTTCCAATAAAAAAGAATCATCGAAATCGGTCCACGTGGCAATAACTTCTCGCTGAACATACATAAAATAAATAAATAGTAAATAAGTATCTTGACTATCTTTGAGCTATACTGATCCAACCGCAGAAGAAATCATTAAAATCGGTTTATAAACAAAGAAGTTATGGGTGAACAAAGATAACAAAAAAGATCAAATACCAATGAAAAAAAACGGGACCAATCGGAAACTATACTGAACCCAATGCAAAAAAAATCATCAAAATCGGTTTACAGTGGCGAAGATATCAGGTAACGTAGACACAAAAAAATCAGTCGAATTGAGAACTTCCTTCTTTTTTGAAGTCGGTTAAAAAAACAGCAACACCAAAATTACAATATTTCATTATATGGTAAAGCAAAGAGCTATTATATGGTTATAAATACAAAAATAGAATTAAAACAATTTTGTTTGTAATAGGTAGGTAAATATCAGTGGCGTCCGTTCCATGGTTGCTGTGGATGATACGCATCCTAAAATTTCAAAAAGTCGAAAATTAAATTTTCATGTCATGTCATAAAAAATGTAATGTTAAATTTGAAAAATAACAAAAAATTATACGTTTATCGATGAATTTTATAAAAAGGAGAAAAAATAAAATAAAATTTTAAAATTTGAAGTATTTCTCTTTTAGACAGCATCCCTCTGGCTGAAATGTCACCGCCCACCACTGGTACATATTGATAATTAGTAGAGATTGTTGTGTTGGTGCAAGGTGAAACATCTTTAATAAAGAATGAAGTAAATAAATATTATATTTAATATTGATTTACTATGAGTTGAGATTCTTGGTTACTTATTTCACATTAAAATTAAAAAATTAAAAGATGTAAAAAAAAATTTTCTTTATCAATATATATTTCGGGCTATCAACCCATCTTCAGGAAGTACAGAAAGTAACTAATTCAACTTATTAGATAACAGGTTATATATATGTTTATTGAACAGAGGGAAAGAATGTTTGTATTATTTTAAAGGACACTTTCTCTTAGGCTATTATTGGAGGAATGAAAAATATCAGGTTGGGTAGGGGTTTATTGACATAGGTGTGGATAGATAAAAAGAAAAGTTAGATGTTCATTGACTTTTGTCTCTACGCTGGGAATAAATTTTGGCTTAGTTATTAATAGGTCAATTATTATATTTTGTTTACATCAAGTTGATTAGTGATAATATTTTCATCGTTCGACAAGGCATATTTTATTTCCGTGGATTCAAGAAGATCAATCTTAATCCTTTTCTTTCGAAATGAATAGGGGTGGGATTATTAGGTGAAGGTGAGTGATCTAAAGAATATAGATGATTAGCAAATGCGGAAGTGGAATCTGGATTTATGGATTGATTTCTTATTAATTGTCTGTGAGAAGCTACATGTTCTTTATGCCGTTTTTTGAAAGGTCGTCCAGTTTGTCCAATATAAATTGCATCGCAATCACGTTATATATTGATATTTATTAAGTATATTTATTGAGATAAAGTTTTGATACCTAATGCTAAAAGAATCTTAAATTATTTTTTAGTTTCTGGCAGATGCCAGAGAGTTACTCTTTGGTTTTAATTGATATAAATTTATTAATATTATTTTTAATTTTTATAAAAAGTTCGATTTTTATTTGCAGCAAAAATTAAATAATTGAAAGATTTTTTTGTTCTTTGTCAACAAAGAAAAGGAAACATATGTTTATATTTGAGTGTGAACCAGAAAAATGTTTTAATTCCAAACTGGCTTCCAGCTAAGAAATATCAAATTTTCAATATCCATATAATTGACTCCATGAAAAACAATATTTATAATTAAAAAGACTGATGATGAAGACCAAGTCTTCGAAACTATAGTCTCAAACAAATAAATAATATATATATATATCATCTCGATATATATGTGTGTATGTTGTGCATCAAGCGAAGGAACTTAACCTGTTTGTTTCTCATACGAGAATTAAATAATTTTAAACTAAAATTTATTTTATTTGTTTGCCAACGATTTGAGCAGCTCGGCCAGCATCAAGGCATATAGCTGTGCACAAAGTTTTGAACTTAATTGCAATTAAAAAAAAATATTAATAGGTACCCGGAGGTTGTCACTTCATTGACCTATTAAACCCTGAACAAGGAGGATGATCCTTCGAATCGTCGGGTTTGTTAAGGAAGATGAATCTGACATTCTAATAAAATATTTTATTAAGAATTTGACTTTTTCATTATCCTTAAGCTTTCTCCTTTGCATCATCTATTCAGCATTGAGTTCTACCTCTCGATATTCAGCCAAATACATGTATCTATACTTAATCAATGAAATTTTCTAATTTTAATATACCTAAAGATAATTATTATTATCATTTCCGTTCATAAATTGTATTAATTTTTAAAGTTCATAATAGGAAAATAAGTACAAGTTTTTATATGTGACTTTTTTATTTATCAACCAACGTTTCGTCGACTTTGCCGACTTCTTCAGGGCTTCAAATAGTCATGTCACACATTCGTCTAAATTTTCTTTTTATTTTCGTTACCATTGAAGACCATCAGAAAAACAAATTTCAAAAAATATTTGGCATATTCACATAAACAATTTTTTTTTTGTGTAGGTATGGCATGTCTATTTGAAGCTCTGAAGAAGTTGGCAAAGACGACGAAGCGTTGGTTGATACATAAAAAAGTCACACATAAAAACTTGTAGTTATTTTCCTATTATAAACTTTCAAATTTAATATATAATAATATTTGTGTTGAATTATTAATGCGTATTAAAATTTTTTTTTTATAAATTTTATTAAACCAATTATTTTACATTAATTAATGTATACATTGTATTTTAGCTTCGACTCCGGAGATTACTTCTCCACCATCGAGTGTCCTTGATCATCTTTAGTCCTTGTTTTTAATAAGAGGAAAAAACTAATTATAGAAAAAAAACCTCTTTCCCGATAATTATTCCAATACCATATTGAGGAAATTAATCCATCCTTTTAATTTCCTATGAACGGTATTAAAATTAAAATACTAATTAATTAAGATAGAAAGAATTTAATTTTTTAGGACGAATTCTTGGATTTTAGTAGGTTTAGTAATTAATTAATATAAAGAAATTGAAAAAAAAATGAAATATAAAATTTTTATTGACGTTATTTTGTGGTTTTCATTATCTTAGGAGTTCTATGTCTCGGTATTGAATAGAAAATACATGTAAACAATGAAATTGGCTAATTTTAATATATAATAATATTTGTGATGAACTATTAATAGGTATTAAAATTAAAATAAATTAATATAAAAAAATTGGAAAAAAAAATTAAATATAAAATCAAGTATGTTGACAGGTATTTGGACAGGAAAGTAGCAAATCAAAAAATTCTCATTGATTTACACGACGTTTCGCCAATTTCATTTTGTCTTCATCAGGTGTCTCAATGATTGTAATTAATTTTAAGATATAGATATGCACATATTTCTGAATTAACTCAGATTCTTTTTATGCCCCGGACAATTATTTAATTTATATAAAAGAAAGATCTTTCTATAATTAATAGTAATAATAATTATTATCATTTTCGTCCATAATTTAATTTATAATTTGAAAGTTTATATTGGGAAAATAAGGACAAGTTTTTTATGTGTGACTTTTTTATTTATCCACCAACGTTTCGTCGACTTTGCCGACTTCTTCAGGGCTTCTATAATTATAAGAACATTCTTGATATTAATTTACAAAACTGTACTTTAATTATAAGAACATTCTTGATATTAATTTACAAAACTGTACTTTTGTAAATTAATATCAAGAATGTTCTTATAATTATAGAAGCCCTGAAGAAGTCGGCAAAGTCGACGAAACGTTGGTGGATAAATAAAAAAGTCACACATAAAAAACTTGTCCTTATTTTCCCAATATAAACTTTCAAATTAGTAATAATAATAATAAAAAATAAAAAAATTATCCGAAGGTGAGACCTTGACAGATCGATTTGTCGACAACAAAACCACTCCCCCTATTCCGTGATTTTCATCGAAATCGTTTTTGAGAAACCGATTCGTTATATACTTATTTAAGCGCACTTTGAATCCGTGATTGAATTTATATTGAGCCTACCTGGTAGCTGTTGTGCGAGTGCAGGGTGCGTCGGCAACGCCGTGGCTGCGTCCTGCTGCTGCTTGTTGATGCCTCCGACGGTACCGTTGGGGTCGTGTCCGTTCTCCAGGCCCAATATCGCGTCGATACTAAACGGCGTGGGCCTCTTGGCAGCCATCTGCGGCTGCTGCTGCTGGTGCCTGGCGGCCGCAGCGGCCGCTGCAGCCGCCAATTGGCTCCTGATCTCGAGCAAATGCGTCAGGTTGGTATACCCGAGCAGGCTCGGCGTCTGCATCATGACTAATGGGCTAGCCAAGGAAGGGAGCACTGGCTGGAAAGCTGACTCCGCCCCTCGGCGGAGGCGTGGCCTTCTAGAGGGGCGTGGCTTAGCTCAAAGCGGCCACGAATGCGGCTTGGTTAATGATTCATTAGCCGGCCTCTGGCCACCGCCCGCCCCCCCGCCCGGAAGGAGCTCTTCATTTGAGATGCCGGGCCGCCCCGAAAACGTCTTCGGATACACTTAATTAATTGATTAATGAACGGGATCCTTTCTCAAGCCATGCACACGCAGCATCCGACCTCAAACTTAAACACCATCCATGTTAAGATTATTATCTACAACAAAAACAACAACAACAACAACATAACAAATACCACAAGAAATAAACATAAATATTTTTACAAAAAGAAAAGATTGCAATAATTTTTCAAATCTTTGTAATAATTTATATTACTCCACTGACAGCTATAAATAATCCGGACAAATGTTAGTCGATTGAGGATTCCGTACCTAATACAGGTATACCCGAGGGGTGAACCGCAACCTAATATGCTGTACACCTACTTCCACTTGTACTTCCAAATATTTCCAAGTACTTCCAAATATTTCCAAGTACTTCCAAACATTTCCAAGGACTTTCAAATATTTCTAGGTACTTCCAAAATACTACCAAAGAGATGTACACCTACTTCCAATCGCGGATCACCCCTCGGGTATACCTATATACAGTGTGTCAATTTGAAAATTAACCACCCCTAGTTTCGCTAATTATTTCAAAAATCGCTGAAGACGTCAAATTTGTATTCGAGAGGGAAGAATTTTGACATATAAATTTGATCGCCCCCTTCACCCCTTGCCCCTCAGAGCCACCCCCCCCCCCCCCAAAAAAAAATATTAAATAGAAAAGTGGATCGAGTGAGACATAATTTTGAAGGTCTTTTTATTCTCTACATTTTGGTCTGCCATTTTTTAAATTTGAGTGCTGAGTTGCCAAGTTAGGCGACATTGAATATTACAAAATTGAATTTTTGTAATTATTTGTGTGATACATTAAACTTATAAATTCTCATTAAAACAGGTTTTCACGGTGGTACGTTGTTTTAATAAATCAATTTTTACAGATAAAGTAGCATTATACCTACTAGATTAACGTAAACCACAAACAAATTAGAACGAGGTTTTCTTGTATATTTATTTTGCAAATGATTATCAAAACAAAATTGAAAACAAAATTGAAGTCAAAATTGAAAACACCAAAACTAAAGTTTTAGGCGCGATTTAATTTATACGTCAAAATTCTTCCCACTCGAATACAAATTTGACGTGTCTCAGTGATTTTTGAAATAATGTTGCCAGTTTAGCGATATTTGGGGTGGGAAGTTTTCAAATTGACACACTATAATAAATACAATTTTTTCTATAAAACAATTTCAAAATTAGAAACCCAAATGTTTCCGGAGAAATTGTCTCTTTATCAATTAAAATTTAGAAAAATAATTGTTTTAAAAAGAAAATATTAGGTATGTTGCAATGTTAAGACACACTAATATATTTCATTAAAAATATTATTACCTATATATTATAATTAAGGAATTTAATTAATTAATTAGATGTATTTTCTATTGAAGACGGAGTGGTAGAACTGAACGCTAAATTGGTGCAAAGTTAGCCAAAGGATAATAAAAGCCACAAATTACGAATAAAAGAATTTATTAGAACGTCAGTTTCATTTTCTTAAAAAACATGAAGATTCAGAGGACCGTCTCTTTTTAACCGACTTCAAAAAAGGAGGAGGTTCTCTATTCGACTGATTTTTGTGTGTCTATGTTACCTAATATCTCCGCCAATTGTGAACCGATTTTGAAATTTTTTTTGCATCGGGTTCATTCTAGCTTCCGTTTTTTTTCCATTGGTATTAGACCTTTTTTGTTAGCTTTGTTCAGGCCTAACTTCTTTGTTTATGAACCGATTTCGATGATTCTTTTTTTATTGGAAAGGTGGTATCTTAGGAATGGTGTCATATTAATTTGGTAAAGTTCTGATGATATGAAGTCACTATTAATAACATCACTAAAAAGAGAAAAATAAAAATAATTTTTAAGAAAAAATAAAACCGACTTCAAAAAATTAAACGCAACAAATAAAATACACTAAAAGGTATAAAATAATTATTATCTTATTTAGTTACATCTAAAGGACGAAATATTAACATGAAATTACTTTTTAAGTCGGTGCCAAACAAACTATACCTATAAGCGAGCGTACCCGCCAAACGTACTAAGTAAGATCCGCCAAGTTCGATTCCTAAAAGGTATATGTTTGGCACCGACTTCAAAAAGTAATTTCATGTTAATATTTCGTCGTTTAATTGTAACTAAATAAGATAATAATAATTTTATACCTTTTAGTGTATTTTATTTGTTGCATTTAATTTTTTGAAGTCGGTTTTATTTTTTTCTTAAAAATTATTTTTTCATTAGAGGGTTAAAAAATGGTAAACGAAGGAAAGAACATCCACGTATATTAATATTATTTTTAATAGCAATATTACCATAAATTCAAAATTTTGTGGACAGAGAGGCCTTGATGTTGGCCAGAACGAGTCAAAACGTTGGCAAAATGTAAATAAAAATGAAGCTTTTCACCCGAATGAAAAATTAAAAACAATATTATAATATATCAATTTGAAATAAAGCAAAAAATTACCTATTAATGTTCCGGTCCGCCAGCAGGTAGGTAACTAAGTATTTTAATTCGATATAATATATTATCTATATGTTTATTTGTATCCAGGGCCGTGTTAAGGGGTGACGAAGGGGGCACGACATTATAGGGGCCCACAATCCTACACCGGAAAGGCGGAAAAATAATAAAAGGTATTTAATAAAAATATAATAATTAAACAATTTAAAAATGAATTAAAATTTTAAACAAAGAGAAACAAAGAGGTTGTCCTCTGCTTGATGCAAATAAACTATACACACATATATATCGAGATGATATATCTGTATATACGAGCCCCGTCCCATCTCAATTGTCCCACCAATATTTTTTCTTTTTAAATAAAATTATGCTAATTCACTGTAAATTTAAAATAAATATTTATTTTTATTATCATTTGGAACAACATTTTAAACAATTTAAAACATTTTATTGTAACATTTAACTTAAAATTAATTTTTTAATTGTTAAAAACATATTTTTATATAAAAAATAGTTCTTTGCTTTTCACGATTTTTTTTTTTTTTTTAAGAATTTTTGAATATGTGAAATAATCAAGTAGGCTTTGCCTTTTTCCAACAAAAGAAAGTTTGTTTTGTTTATTATTAGTAAAAATGACTCGTGGAAAGGTTGTTGATGAAAAAATTCGCTCAATTATTATCAATTTATTTAAAAAGGGAAAATCAAACGCGGAAATTGGCGATCTAGTTAATTTATCAAAGTTTACTGTCAGAAATATTATTCGAGTTTATAAAACAACGGGTACAATAGCTACAAAACCTCGGTATGCGTCGAAATCCAAAATATCAGATGCTGATAGACGGGCATTGAAGAAGATTATTAGAAAAAACAGGCGTTCGAACTATGGTGAATTATCTGTTCTTTGGAGCGATGCTGTGGGGCGAAGAGTTTCAAGATCCACGTGCCATAGAGAAGCCCTTAAGTTAGGTTTTAAAACTTACAAGGTAATTTTATTGCAACATATTCCAAATTTTTTTTTTGTAATTTAACTAATTTTTTTAGGCAAAAGAAAAGCCACTCTTGACATTAAAACAAAAGAAAAACCGGCTTAAATGGGCTAAAAGTCATATTAATTGGACGAGTGACGAATGGAATAGTGTCCATTGGAGCGATGAGTCTCGTTTTGAAGTTTGTGTTGGGGACAATCGAAGCAGAGTTATTCGTCAGAAAAATGAAGCTTTCATTAAGATTGTTTAAAAAAGAAAGTAAAATTTCCTGCTTCAGTTATGGTATGGGGTTCAATGTCTGCTAGAGGTGTTGGAAAACTTCACTTCATTGATGGAATTGTAAACACCAATAAATATTTAGAGATTTAAAAAAAATCGTTACTTCCAACAATGGCAGATGCATTGCAGAATAATAATAATTTTGTGTTCCAACAAGACGGCCGCCCGGCCTTCCATACACCAAGAAAATCTTTAAAATGGCTTTCTGATGATAATGTTCCACTTTTGGAGTGGGTGGCAAACAGTCCCGACTTGTCACCAATAGAAACTCTGGCACACAATGAAAAAGCTATTACGAATACAACCAGCTAGAAACCTAGTCGAATTAAAACTCAAACTTCAAAATATTTAGGATACTTTCACTCAAGATGAGTGTCAAAACTTAATAAGTACGTTGCCCAAAAGAATTCAATCCGTAATTAAAAATAAAGGCGACTTCACACAGTGGTAAAGGTTTTGGATTTTGTATGTTTTCCTTAGTTTTTAACAATTAAAAAATAATTTTAAATTAAATGTTACAATAAAATGTTTTAAATTGTTTAAAATATTGTTCCAAATGATAATTTATATTAAATTTACCGTGAATTAGCATAATTTTATTTAAAAAGAAAAAAATATTGGTGGGGCAATTGAGATGGGACGGGGCTCGTAATTAAACAATTTAAAAAATGAATTGAAATTTTAAAAATATGAAACACCTAGAAATCCTTCAATTATGATAATCCATCAATTTGAGCTAACTTCAAATTATAAGAATATGGAAACTGATGCATATAGAATATTTCTAAGTATTCCAGTGAGCTGTTACAGCAGCGGAAAGATCTTTCGCAGTAAACTTAAATTGGTAAAAAATTATTTAGGAGACACAATGGCTCAGTACAGGCTTGCTAACTTAAGTTTATTTTCAGTCAAGTTTAATGTTACTCCATCATATAGAAAAAATCATTAATGATTTTGCCGATTTGAAGGCCAGAAAAATAAAGTTGTGTAAGCTAAGGTCATAGATATAGTATATATATATATATATATATATATGTAAGTTTGCAAATAAAACAACTTTATTCGAATGCTAAAACAATATTAGTTTCTTTATTAAATTAAAACATATTTACAACAATATTGACATATTGGATTGGCAACTAAGTAATTGCGGATTTTTTTTTTTTATTAGAAAATCAAAGACAATTTTTTCATGGAACTAAATAACTTTATTCTGTAATGTATTGCCCATTTTGATCAATGACCTTTTGCCATCTTTCAGGCAGCATCATAATTCCACGTTCATAAAACTTCTGGTTTTTATTAGCAAAAAACTGAATCAGGTACGATTTGACATCATCATCATTATTGAAATTTTTACCATTCAAGGAGTTTTGTAAAGATCGAAATAAAAAGTAATCAGATGGTGCAAGGTCAGGACTATATGGTGGATGTGGCAAAACATCCCAACCAAGCTCCAATAATTTTTGCCGAGTGACCAAAGATGTGTGTGGCCTTGCATTGTCATGATGGAATACAACACCTTTTCGATTTGTCAATTCGGCCCGCTTTTCTTCAACTGCATTGTTTAATTTCGTTAGTTGTTCAATGTAGACAACAGAATTGATCGTTCGGTTGGGTGGTAAGAGTTCAAAGTAGACAATTCCTTTGTAATCCCACCAAACTGATAACAAAACCTTCTTTTGATGAATACCAGCTTTTGATGTTGTTTGAGCTGGTTCACCTGGCCTGCTCCACGATCTTTTCCGCTTGATATTGTTGTAAACAACCCATTTTTCATCGCCAGTTATCAGTCGTTTTAAAAATGGATCATTTTCATTACGCTTCTTTAGCAAATCGCAGCTGTTAATGCGTTGCGTTAAATGCGTTTCTTTCAGTTCGTGAGGAACCCATGTATCGAGTTTTTGAACATAGCCAAGTTGTTTTAAGTGATTTTCAATGCATGTATGTGATACATGAAGCTTCTCTGCAATCTCACGTGTTGTACTGTGACGATCCGAATCGATTATTGCTTTGATTAGGTCGTCATCAACTTCAACTGGACGACCAGAGCGTTTTTCATCTTTGAGTGAAAAATCACCAGAACGAAATTTGGCAAACCAATTTTGACACTGCCGTTCTTTAAAGGCTTCGTCGCCATAAACAGCACATAACTTTTTGTGAGCTTGCGATGCGTTTTTCCCTTTGCGGAAATAAAAAAGCAAAATATGACGAAAATGTTCCTTTTGATTTTCCATTTTTCAACGAACGCCAAACGAAAACTACGCAACCGATCAAAAAACTTTTTTTACTGATTGACAGCTGAATTGCCAACTATCAAATAACAAAATGTGTTTTACATTTGGACTACGCCAGCAAACCTAAAAATTCAACTGAAGCCATCTATGAGTGAAATCCGCAATTACTTAGTTGCCAACCTCATATAATGTTAATTTGAGTTAGCTTACCTAAAACAATATTAGAATAGAATAATTAGTTATTTTATTCGTAGATTTCAATAGCAACAGGTTTTTAAATATCTGATTATCTTTTATTTATAAATGTAATACATAATGAAATGTCTTAAGATTTTAAACATTAACTAATTATTGTTTTAGGGAAATCAGGTTTGTAACTTTACGAAACCAAATTAAGAATTGGTTGAATTTAAAAGGTGGGAATTTTAAATTTATATAAATATATATTTAACTTTTTTGTATTGTTTTAACAATCATTATTTTTCTTTTTAAACGCTTTATATTAGCTTCACTTGTATGTAAGTGGCCGAGATGTAAGGGATTCTAGATAGTTGATTTTAGCCTACTTATAATTGTCGTACCGATTTGAAACTTTGGAAGTATGTAAGATATTAATTTGCCGATGGTAATAGATTCAAATTTACAAGAAATCATAAGTTTCTGTCATCTATTAAATTCGATGGAATGGAATATTGTCAGAGGGGTTGTTTTTCACTCCCTCGAGAATAGAACCCCAGTGCCAGTAACAGCAACTCTGGGCCACCTGGATCCCCTGCGGGATGCGAACCTCTCTGACATATGTACACACGTAAAATATTTTGCTCAGGGTGAAAAACAACCCTTCTGACATATAATTAATAATATTCCATTCCAACGAATTTAATAGATGACACCAACTTATGATTTCTTGTAAATTTGAATCTATTACCATCGGCAAATTAATATATTTCATATTAAATTAAGAAAAGTCATTCCATTGCCATTCGAATTTTGAATCTCTTCAAAATTCGAAACACTCAACGACCTTTATTTAAATTATATGGCATGGCTATATGTTTAAATTTGGAATCACTATATCGCGAAATTTTACAAATTAAGATAACAATCTTTGAGTAAAATATTTTACGCGTGTATTATATGTCAGAGAGGTTCGCATCCCGCAGGTGAGCCAGGTGGCCCGGATTGCTGTTCTGTTACTGGCACTCGGGTTCGATTCCCGAGGAGGTGAAAAACAACCCTCTGACATATAATTAAGGGGAGGGGGTCACCAAAATACCACGCTTGGTCACAGGGGCGGGGGGGGGGGCTTAGGTCTTCGTCACGTAGTCAATATCCTCTAGGGAAATCTCCAGCTTTTTCGAGCTATATATTCAAATTAGTCTTGGCTTCACGAGGCAAGCACCGTATTAATAAAGACAAATATGAGCCAAATTAATTTTTTTTTAATTTTCTGTTTGCAAAAAATGATTTAAAACCATATTTATTAATTATTACGTGAAAAATAGAAGGGGAGGGTCTTGGCATATACTACGGGTCGTCACCGAGGGGGGTGGGGTGGGGGGTTAAAAATTTTAAAAAATTGGTCGTACATACGTTCCCTAATCGGATTCATTATGTATTAATTATATCCTAATTATACATTAAATCCTATAGCATTACATTGGTGCATTTTATAAGCCTACCCAACAGGGGTTCAAAAATATAACAAATGGAACAAATAGCCCCCTTTGTTCCAATCTCAATCAAAATGTATATATATATATATATATATATATCATCTGTGGACCCCCAGAATGGCAAAAATACAAAAATTAACCGGGGGGGGGGGGGGCGAAATTGGGAAAAGTATATTGGACTCTTCTCAAATTTAGTTTTAGTTTACCGATGTGCGCGTAGAATTATTTTACCCATTGTAAGACTAAAAAGTACAAAAATAAATTATAGTTTAAAAAACTAAAAAAAAATACGGTTTTCTAAGTAATGCACTAAAAAGTATAAAATAATCCAATAAACTTTTTTTATGTCCAATAACTAAGTCCAAAAACGTGGGGCACAATAAAAGCACTTACATGCTTTTCACTGAAGCAATCCACGGTTTTTGACTTGGTTATTGGACATAAAAAGTTTATTATATTATTTTATACTTAATTTTTCATTAGATATTATTTTTTCATTGAAATGGAAAAATGAAATTTAGCATCCGGCAGGATTCGAACCCGAATTATAAAAAGGAACTAAATTCGATAAAAATAAAAATTAAAAAAATATGTATAAATATATTATAATTTTTAGTGCATTACTAACAATAGTGTTTTTTTTTTATTATCACACACATAGTTCGGTTTACTATGTTTCTTATTTTCTATTTTGTAGTTATCATTTTGTTAATATATTTTGAAAACTAAATAATATATTATTTATTATGATTGGATAAACGTACCTATATATTTGAATATATAATTGATTTTTTATTCAGACGTTTATTTCTTATTGATTGTATTTACCCAAAGGAATTTTTTTAGTCAGCAATTTGAGTAATTCAAAAAAAATGAGTGAAGGGGGGCGCTAGTTCTGTTTTCGCCACGGGGACAGTTTTGTCTTAACAGGACCCTCTGTTTGAATCAAACAGAGGACAACCTCATTGATTTATCTTTATGGTTCTTTTTTGGACAACATTCCCTGGTTGAAAAGTCACAACCGGCCACTGATATATATATATATATATATATATATATATATATATATATACCTATAGATATATGTAATTAATCATAATTCTCTCCTCTCCCTATATGAAGGTATGTGTTGGAGTTAAGTTTACGTTAAAACTTTTTCTATAGTATACCTCTCCCCGTTCAACAAAACAGCAAATTGTCCGACCAACCTCTAATTCTAAATTTAATCTAATTTATTTTTTTCCTTAATTTTCCATTACTATAAAATATTTGTAATGGGGAATGAAACAAAAAAAAAATAAAAAAATCAATGGAGGATAATAAAAAAAAAATCCGCTTTGTTCTTTTATTCTACAATCCGAGAGATAGAGATAGAATTCAAATATATGTATATATGTAGATATATATAAAAAAAAGTTAAATGAATCTTTGGACAGAATAAAAAAAGGGTGGCGGGAATAACGGCAACCCTAGCTAGCTCTCATGGCTTACTTTGAGGTTTCCATTAATAAGTTGAACATTTTATACAATTCATTTGAAAAGTGAAGGGTTTTTGGGGGGTGTGGGTGGATGGGGTGGCCAGGGGACGGTCAGACATACGAGGCGTTTGGTTTCTCTCGCTTGATCGACAAAAGTTGAATCGGATTTGGCGTCTATCTATCGGACTGCTCGCCCTTCTCTCTGTATATGATATATATATAGATGAAGAGTGAAGGGCTCGTATGCAAAGTACAAACAACTTGGCTTTCAAAGGAAAAAATGTGCCAAAATAGGGGATTGCTTCGAAATGGCTGAATGTTTCGTCTTTGAAAAGGGAATCGGGTGCGCGTCGGAGCCGATAAATCGACAGTTGCCGCCCTTGCCCATCCCCTAAAACCAATTGATTAGCCCGCATCCCTTCCCTGCCGCCGCATGTCGATTAATTAAAATGCTTCTTATCAGAGTTAATCACTTTATATGACTTATCTCAGAGAGAAGCTACCCTTGAATTATAAAGACCTACCCCTAAAGCAGAGGTTGGGGAACTTTTTAAGCCATTACCCAAAAATATTTTTTGCGTAGGTCACTGTTATCCCTACATTCTGAAAAAGCTAAAAAAAGCAAGCTAAATGTATATTAGTTTTTAAGGAATTTGGTGTTAGTACTTGGTGAAACATTTTTTAAAATTATTGGATAAAAAATACTTGGTAGGTTTCACATTAAGATATAAAAAATAAAACGAATTTATTTTTGTAGAATCTTTAATCTCGATATATATATTTCGGGTGACTAACCCATCTTCAGGAGAACAGAAAGTAACTGACCTGGATAAGTCGAATTTGAATACAAGTCAATGGTAAAATTTATTTTTAAATAACAAAGGGTAAATATTTAAACTTAGTGGAGGGAGAAAGGTAGATCCTCATTTTTCAGAAGGCCATTCAAAATTAAACAAAATAGACTTCCTACCTTTCTCCCTCCACTAAGTTTAAATATTTACCCTTTTGTTATTTAAAAATAAATTTTACCATTGACTTGTATTCAAATTCGACTTATCCAGGTCAGTTACTTTCTGTTTCTCCTGAAGATGGGTTAGTCATCCGAAATATATATATCGAGATTAAAGATTCTACAAAAATAAATTCGTTTTATTTTTTATATCTTAATGTGAATCCTACCAAGTATTTTTTATCCAATAATTTTAAAAATGTTTCACCAAGTACTAACACCAAATTCCTTAAAAACTAATATACATTTAGCTTGCTTTTTTTGCTTTTCAGAATGTATGGGTAACAGCGACCTACGCAAAAATATTTTTGGGTAATGGCTTAAAAAGTTCCCCGACCTCTGCTTTAGGGGTAGGTCTTTATAATTCCAGGGGTAGTTTCTCTCTGAGATAAGTCATATAAAGTGATTAACTCTGATAAGAAACATTTTAATTAATTAATTTTTGCTAAAATTATTTCAAAATTATGACTATTTGGCGTGAGCCAATTTGAATACAGTCCTCGGATATCAAAATAAAAATACTATAGTTTATAAAATAGAAAATTTTAAAAATGTTCTTATTACTCCCGATAGTTTCATTGTTATCCCATTTGGGGTAATTTAGCACGGTTCCCCGACCGCTGCCCTAAAGGTACCTGAATACTTTTGTAGACTTGCTAGAGCAGCTCTAGGTAGCCATAAGTAAACAGGAAACATAAGATAAACAAAGAATAATAAAATCGATCTAGCTATTGGTAAATGTTAAGTATCTACGGTGTTGCCACCATGTGTTAGAAATTGAAACTAACGCAATTGGGTCGCTGTCACAAATGACATATGCAAAATATAAAATTGAAGGAGACAATAAAAGAGTGTATCTTCTGCTGGAATTATAAATTTTATTTATTTATTTATATCGTTATAAATAAAAAAATTATAATTCCAGCAGAAGACATACTCTTTTATTGTCTCCTTCAATATATAAAAATTCTGCTACTCTCGGCACAAAAACTTTCAATTTAATGTCAAAATATAAAAGAATATTATTTAACTAGCTGCAAGGCCCGCCTTCGGTGGGCCTCTTGCTAGCCAAGGGAGCCTTCGCCCCCTGGACCTCCGTCAGTTGAACACTCCCTCTGCTCCATATCCAACCACTCCCCATCCCACCGACCCTCTGGCCAACCCCGGAACTTATCCTCCGCCTCGGATCACCCTCCACCCCACTAAACCAACCCTTACTATATACTGAATAATTCAAGCGATAGCACTGCCATCTATTGGCAAATGATCCAAGCTTGACTTACGGACACAAATGCAGATTAGTAGTATGTGATAAATAGGTTTAAAGAACCAAATTTTTTTCAATTCAATATCTTATTCATTTATTTATTTTTTAAAAAGAGTAATAATAATAATAATAATATAATAATAAATACAAGCTTACATATCTAATAAAATTAAACCGTTTGTTATGTGATCAGCTTATTATTCGAAACAAAACGAATTATTCTATATCCAATTTTATAAATTTCTTAAAATCCCCTTGATAAAGGAATAATTTTTCATGGAAACGTTTGAAGATTATTATTATTTTTTTTTTTGCAACGAAATTTTCTCTGTAGAGAGACGGACTGGTAGAAATTTTAATTGAAAGTATGGAAGGTAGCCCAGAGGTAGTGAGGAAGAAAAATTAACACATATAAAATAAGGTGTAATTTATTGGAATCCTTCCTTCTTTGAAAGGAAAGGAGGAAGGATTCCAATAAATTACACCTTATTTTATATGTGTTAATTTTTTCTTTCCTCACTACCTCTGGGCTGCCTTCCATTACTTTCAATTATTATTTTTTTTTTTTTATAAAAAATTTGACGAAAAATGTGTGATTATAGGAATAAATATATATTTTCAAAATATTTATTTATTTAAAGTAAAGAAAATTTTTGAAATTTAAAATATAAAATATTAGGTAGGTTTCAAATAAATTTATGAGAAACCTACCCAGTATTTTATATTTTACATTTTGAAAAAGTTTCTAAAAAAAATTTCAAAAATTTTCTTTACCTTATTTAAAATGTTTCACCAAGAACCTACACCATTCTCCCTTAACAAAATGTATTTATTTATTTATTGCTTAATATTTCTTTTTTAAAACAACTATTTTTTGTAAAGAAACGAGTATCTATTTGAGAAAGAAAAAATTGAATTTTTTCTCAAAATCAACTTGTGATATATAATCAATTAATTTTACGAACATGAATTTAGATCATTTATCAAAGATTTTAATAGATATGTTTATATTGCATGTAGGAGGGTCTTGTCCCCTCGGGAGTCGAACCCAAGCATTAGTAATCTTTATAAAATAATTGTTATTTAACTATGAGTATAAATATGTATCTATTATAGATATCTACCCTAGCTGTTCTACGATCAAAGTGGAATTTGGCTCTTATAAGGCGATGATCACTGCCCGTATTAAATGACGCTATAACAGATACGTCAGTGGCGGTTCGTCTGTTGCACAAGATATAGTCAATCTCATGTTTGTGTTGAGAATTAGGTGATATATGTGTCCATTTTCGACCTACAGGTTTTTGGTAGAAGGAATTACAGACAAATAATCGATTTATTTCGCAGAAACTTACTAGTCTTTCTCCTGCATCGTTCCGTCTGTCCTCTGAATGCGGGGCGATAAACTTTTCCTTTCTTTTCCTCTTTCCCACTCTGGAGTTGTACGGGTGTGAAACCTGGACAATTAGAAAAGCGGAGGGAAAGAGATTAGAGGCTTTCGAAATGTGGTGCTACAGAAGAATGGTGAATATCAAATGGATGGATAAAATTACAAATGAAGAAGTTCTTGGAAGAATCGGAGAAAGAAGAACCTTGTGGAAGAGTTGAAGAAGAGAAGAGGTCAGATGATGGGGCACACACTGAGACATGGGGGACTGCTTAGGGATATCTTGGAGGGGGAAGTGGAAAAGAAAAGTGGAAGGGGAAGACCCAGATTAGAATATTTAAACCAAATAATTGGGGATATGGGATGCCAGACACTTAGAGAGGTCAAACAGCTGGCGGGGGACAGAGTCGAGTGGAGACGGATTGTTGCATCAAACCAGTCTTAGGACTGTATACTCAATGATGATGATGATGACTCTGGAGTTAAAGTCACCTATCACGATTTTATAGTAGGATTTTGATTCTAAGATAATATCTAGAAGCTGGTTGTAAAATTCTTCATGTTCAATATCCTCACTATCTGCTGTCGGGGCATAGACTTGGATTATTGTAATAGTTCTTTTCGGGGTATGACCCAACTCCAGAATAACGAGTCTATGGTTTATAAAGGACACTTTCTGTACTCTGTGGGCCATGTGAGGTGCCACAATGAAGCCCACTCCTCCTGATGTAGAACCGGATTTTCGTGGACCTAGGTATATAGTATGAGCTCCGCTCATGGAAGATACTGTAAGTGATATTTCTCTTTTTGTTTCCGAAATTCCCAGAATATCGTATTTTAACTTTTCAGTCTCATCCATTAGAAGCGATAATTGGCTGTCTGTACATAAAGATCGGGCGTTATATGTTGTGATTGTAAAATGCGTGGTCCTTGTACGATGCTTGGTCTTTAAAGAATTACAGGGATTACAAGAGTGGACTCCTTGGTATATAAAAAGACCTCCTGGAAGACCGCCAATCCGATGGGCTGACTCCTTGGTCTACAGGAACTCTATTCAACTTCCGGATGGTAGAAGATTGGGGTGCATTGGAGCACAATAGCGAAGGATAGAAGAGCCTGGAGGAAAAGTTGGGACCCGCGTGCGCCAAACCGCAGCACAGAGGAACGGGTCGAATAAGTATAAGTATAAGTATCTATTAGATATATAAATTTATTTGTTAGAGGCTATAGTTTCGAAATTTTGACCTTCATCATCAGTTTTTTTAATTATAAATATTCTCTTTGCTATTTCTCATGGGGGTTTCAATACCCTGATAGGATATAGATAAATTCATTTTTGTTTTAGTAAGTAAGCTGGTCATTCAACAAACATTTATAATAATTATTATACTTAATACGAGTATTCAAAATATTTATTTGTTTATAATTGCTTTATATTCATTTTATAAAAAAGCTTTTTTTTTATTTTTAAAATTCTTAAATTAAAATTACATTGATAAAGAGCGAAATTCTCCCGAAACGTTCGGTATTTTAATAATCGACTGAAGATTGTTTTTTTTTTTTTTACTTTACCATACAGGGTATGGTTAAGTATCATAATCGTGCATGAAAAAAGTGGTTTTTTTTGCATCTTTTTTTCAAATTATCTCAAAAACGGCTAAAACTATTTTTCGTTAAATTGAAGGGTTGGTTTTGTCACAAATATAATAAAACAATAATTTTAATAACTATTTGAATTATTTAATTGATAACTATACAGTTTCGGTCACCACTGGTCGACCATCCTCAGTAGTTCTAAAATTTGAAATGAAACATTTATTTACATTTTTTCTTTTTATAGAGAATTATATAACACAAAATTTTTTTTACAATAATTTGAAATCATACATACATCTCGTTCAAGAACCGGAATTTGTGTGGTGACCGAATTTGTGTGGTGACCGAAACTGTATAGTTATCAATTAAATAATTCAAATAGTTATTAAAATTATTGTTCTATTATATTTGTGACAAAACCAACCCTTCAATTTAACGAAAAATTTAAATCAAGTCACTTAAGTTCTGGAAGAAATTTAATAAAACTATTTTGATTAAAAAAATTGGACGAAACCATGGCATTTCGGTCTACAAAAAAGTTCCAATAAGTGAACATTAAAAAATATATATTGTTCGAGATATTAATTATTTTGTCAAAGTCTGTAAGTCTGTACGACAACAAATTTTTCTGGATCAGCTAGCTCAAAAACTACTGTGAATATCAAAACCAAATTTGACATGTAGTTTTGGTTCATTGAGATTAAGAGCTGATTAGATTTTGGTGCACCCAAAGAAGGGTTAAAAATTAAAATTATAAAATTTTCAAGCTAAAAAAACAAGAAAAATCAAATATACTATAAAATAAACCTATAATAACGAACATATTTTTTTCTGGGACCAAAATTAGGGGGGGGGGTCAAAAAATAAAAATCTAGGCCATGTGAGCAAACTCAACCAAATTTTGTATACATAACCTAGAAGTCTAAAAATGCAAAACCTAACCGCCCAAAATGGGGGGGGGGTGAAATTTTAGTCCCTTCTACCAAATTCAACCAAATTTTGTATACATAATCAGTGCCCCCCCCCCTCAGTTGTCTTAAAATGGAACCCCCCCCCTACATGATTTATAATAATTTTATTAAATAGTTAATATAAGAGAGCGGCTAGGGTCTATGGTAAAGTCAAGAGGATGGCCCACATCAGAACGTGCTAATTTATTTATTTATTTATTTTTGTTTATAAAAAATTTGTATATATTTAAATTATTATTTTTATAATTTTTCTAATTAATATAACAAAGAATAATTGCTATATCAATGAGAATTGTTTTGACCGCGCTTTTTTGAAAAAGATATTTATCACGAGACTACTGCGGATTATGCTATTGAAGTCTGTGGAGTCTTAAGTCTGGACCAAGAGAGAAAAAGATGTGATCCACTTAGCTACAATCCAACGTCATTTAGGGAGATTGAATATATAACATCTGAGATTTCAAATTCACTTGGTGATCCATCCGAATGTCTAGCGGGCTATACGTGAAATGACGTTGGATTGTGGCTAAGTGGATCACATCTTTTCTCTCTTGGTCCAGACTTAAGACTCCACAGACTTCAATAGCATAATCCGCAGTAGTCTCGTGATAAAATATATTTTTCAAATAAGCGCGGTCAAAAACAATTCTCATTGATATAGCAATTATTCTTTGTTATATTAATTAGAAAAATTATAAAAATTTATTTAAGATCATTATTTCAAGTTAGAAATATATAAGTTCAAATATTATTTTCACTCAATATTTGACAAAAATTCCCTACAGTTGATTCGCGATTGAATCAAATGTAGAAAACATTCGGTTTATATTTAAATTATAATTTTATACTTGTTATATATATACAAGATATATGGTTATTTGCATCAAGCAGTGGATTACCTCGTTGATATCTCTCTAGAAATCTTTATCCGTACCTACGAGTTTTTGGCTAGCAAAATAATTAAACACCCTCAGAATGGAATCCACCTCTATATATAGAACAAAGTCACGTTAATGAATTTCAAACAGTCCAAAGCATTATTTTAATTATTGACTACAAAAGGTGATCCTTTAAAAAGGGCGGTGGTGGAGGGACAAAACTCGTTTTCATTATTAGTTGATTCCATTGACCGAAAATTTCCTCAAAGGCCTCTTCTTTTAAGCCCCGCAGGCAAGAATTCGCTACTCGAGAGATTTTTTTCCAGCCCCGCTCTCTTTTCTCTTAATTGTCTTTGCATAATAGAAATGGAATGTTTTGCTTTGAAATCTTTAATAATGTATTTCTAAATTGAAAGCCTCTCTTTTGTGATATTAGCGGAATAATTTCGAATGAATTGAAAATAGAATAAGCGTGCATCTTTAATAATAATAAAAATAAAAAAAAGGCAAATGTACTTTTAATAAATCTGAAGAAGTCTTTGAACCTGTACGCGGAGTATAAATCAAGATCCCACTTTGCCTTCCGCGCGTGTCCCAATGTACCCCGCATGTGTTCCAACCTGCCCCGAGTGTGTTCCAACCTGCCCCGAGTGTGTTCCAACCTGCCCCGGTACTATCCCATTTTACCCCATACCCATCAGCTCTTGAAAAACTGATCTCTCAATGGATATTTTAGGAATGCTTTTGAAAACTCGGCATACTGTTATTGTTCCACAGAGTGGCTAATTTCAAAATGACGCTCTGAATGAATTGGCGGCCCCGGGGGTCCAACCTCTTCAATACTTCATATATAGAGCCCGGAGCGTTATTAAAATACCAGAGTGCTACCCCTAAGGGGGGGGTTGTCGCTTTGTCATACAGCTCATTTTTGTTATCATATATGTATATATAGGGTGGTGGAAGGCAAAACATTGCGTTTGATTTTATATACAAAACCCCATGTATGGGCGGCGGGGACGGGAGGGGAGGGGGGATTTAATAATGTCTAACGGGGACACAAAGGACGCCTCGCTTGATCATCATCTTTTTCCACTAAATATTGAAAATAACAAAAAAAAAATTTCATAACAAATAAAAATGAATTTAGAGTGAAGTGAATCTTGTACTAGATGGACCATAAACCATAATTCCTCCCCCACTTTCCACCCTCTCTGTCATCGCTCGGTAATTAAAATCTGACAAAAAAAAATTGTTTTATTAAAGAATTTTAATAAATTCTCTTTTTCAAGAAAAATAATTAATATTTAATTTAAAATC